>CM067370.1:11027689-11130189 GCA_034401795.1 Chaetoderma sp. LZ-2023a | reverse complement strand
CATCCATCATTGCTTCATCCTCATCCTCGCCATCACAACTGTCACCATCCCTCATTGCTTCATCCTCATCCTCGTCATCACAACTGTCACCGTCGCTGCATCATCATCACAACTGGCACCATCGCTGCATTCCCATTGTTCGTATACTGTGAATACCACGTTTTGTACTGTGCTATTAACCGTGTTTCTGATACAGCTCGTCATTTTTCGCATTATTGAGTGTGTTTTGATATTTCGCGTCATGGCTTTGTTGTTTCATTTCCGTGGACCGTGCCAATTTCTATCGTTTCACGGGATAGACTGAAGACAGCCCTAAATATTAAATATTAATTGATAAGTCTTACACGTTGCGTTTGTAAACCGCTGCACCGCATCCATAACTTAGACCAGTGCGAAGTACTTGGAATAACCTCAGTTTACGTCCAACACCACAGTTAGATAGAAGATTCGTAACAACGCCCCTCCTGCGCACGCCGCCTTATGTTCGGCTAGCGGTCTCTACAGAAGGACTGGCCTTACTTCCCGATATAGAACCTTACACTTAGAGAAGGGGAAGCAAGTGGGAATCCGTTCTTGCTGCTCGCCATGCTAGGCCGTCCTCAGGCCAGCTCAATTGAAAACACTGTACATCCCTTCGACCCAATGCCGCTCATGTCCTAAACCAGTCGGACTGTCAGCCTAGAAGGTTACACCATCCACTGTATCGGACGCGCACGCCGTCGTCCCCTGTATCTTGTTGTCCATCGCTCAACTAAGACACACTCATTGGGTGTCCACCGAATTGAAGGATATAAGCTGCAACATTAACCGCACTCACCTCACAGCTGTCTCGAGTAAGGCCCAAATGCCCACTCACCGCATACATACAGAATAGGTTCCTCTCCTTCCCTTTGCCTGACTTGCAAGCAGGCCACAGGCTAAGACGTTAGATAGGTAGAAACAACCGGCGACCTCCCTTCGAGTTGGTAAGGTAGCACCCCTTATAATGTAACCATGCGCCTCTCTGCCCTATCGTCACGAGTCCAGAATAGTGGGTGCATGCGCTGAAGCTATATTCCTGTTTGTTTCGTTCGTAGCAGTCTTATGTAGATAGATACCTTTGCATGTGCCATCTTAAATATATGTGTTTTCATGCATTTAAAAAAATATATTAGTGTTGCACTCTGATGCTAGCCAATTGAGCATATCTCGAGTTGTGCTCTAAAATGTTGAAAACAAAAGGCCTAACTGGGAAGGATCTTACCATACGCCACGGTCAAGCCAATACGTTAACTTAGTTGCACCTTAGGGCATCTACCCCCCCCCCCCCCCCACCCCAACTAGCTCACTCCTATTTCGCCAGGTTATACATTTATATAGCAACGCACCACCCCCACCCACCCACCCCCACACACACACCACCACCAGCCCACGCGCACTTAATTGTCATCGCTGTTTCGCGCATATAACCTTATGACGTTTAACACTGGTTGATTCGTTTCGTCAAATCGCTTATTCGCCTTGATCGTTCAACCCTTGCCGCAGGAGCCAGCTAACTAGTATCGTCTTGACTCATCGTAAAATCAGGTTTGGAATATAATTGCAAATATCCCTATGATTCGTTCCTCTGTGATATGCCTGAATCAACAAGTATCATGCATGCTGTCTTTCTTTGGTATGCCATCTGATGGCGTTACCCTTCATCATAGTGTTTTAAATGAACTGTTTTTGTTCGTCACTATACAATGATAGCAACCTGTTCTATTGGTATGATTTTGAAAATAATAGTCACACGAATGATCAGGAAGTTTAAAATGTTAGAAATATCGCTTCTAGCGTAGAAAGGCATATTCTGTTTCACCAACATATTGTTTTGGCAAAGTGCGCAGGTGATTGGGAAGACTAAACTTACAGAAAAACACTGCATATCTGCGTGGATAATATATTCAATTTACATTGGATTGTTGTTCGTCTACATGACAATTGCCTCCTTTGCATATGTTTTGTCACATTCTAAAATCGACTCTTATCACGTGATTGATTTCCAGGGTTTAGCTTGTACAAGCTCAATCTATCGGCGATTAAGTGTACCTGATAGTAATTTTTTCGAAGAAATTGTTTTAATAGTCCTTTCTACCAAGAGAATACAGCGTTGGTTAGTCACAAGTGTTCTGCTCATGGAATGTCGCGAAGATTGGCATTATTTACACTTTATCTAACTGTTTGGATCTTGATAATAAAATAAAGTTACAAATGGCATCACTGATCTAAATAATTGGGCCAACGAAGTCGGCGAGATATTCGATTTGCTCAGCCCCGTAACATTTGGGCTAAATCGTTTACCCATTTGACAGCCTAAAATTTGAGGGAAATTACGAACAATACATTTAAAACCATTTCTCTTCACACGTAGCTAAGGTCGTGTTCTCCCTAGAGACTTAATCAGGAATAACACCATACTGAAACTATGACGTTATTCTTGAGTAACTCTCTAATAAGAACACGGCCTAAGATATCTTTATATTTGCTCGGTGTGGATCTTCAATTTCGAAATTTGACAACAACGTTCTTAACAACTTTGATTCCAGCATCAATGTCTATATTGATGTACATATCAGCTAGATATAAATTGACTAAATATGCATCTTTCGAAATCCACAATGTGGCTGATGTTGAGAAGAAATGGTTTGTGTTTTAACGATTCTCTCGTGTCTGTTAGCAATGAGATTTATCGATCGATGATTCAAGAGGAGATAACCGAAACCGCTGGCAAGTTAGTTATTTGATGCTATATCCATGCTGAGAAAAAAGATAGTATTTATTCGCACCTGACCATCGTGTCAAAGCGACGACACTATATTATTTGACTGGCGCCCGTTCTCGTGGAATGATTATAAGGGAATCTAAGAAAGTAGCCTGCAAATTGACATTTTCTATGCAAAAATTAAAATTTTCTTTAACACATTTGAGGATGAAAGGGTTATAATGATTATAATGCTTTTTAACGATCAAGACACCAAAACAGCATATGCGGTAGTCTTGGGAAATGTCCATTTGCAGGACAACAGCGAGCAGCTGATCTTTCGATTTTCAGCTATAAATGTACAGGAGTGGTCTTCCCTTTGGCCTTCAAGGGAACATTTCAGTTTTCCTGGAATATTTGAACCATTAAATGTTTGATTGCTAAACGCGCCATTTTGAACTCTTTAAAGCGATGCTAGTCTCATCTCAAATGTTATATCGCATCGATAGATTATGGTTTATAGATTCAAGATGATTCATTCATCCTGTCACATTCACGTTTCAGTATCGCAATTATCTGCTTTGTAATATCGCGTAAATGTTGAACAGTGATCGCCGCCATTTTGTCTCATCAAACGATAGTGTGTGATGTCATGTAAGTGCCAATGCATTACATTCTTTATATGGCAAATTAGTTACAAAATATTCAACCGCTTACACGTATGATTGTTTTTATACCACACTGCCAAACTATAGCTGGCGCCTCTATACCTGAGCTATATCCCGAGGCAGGCACGCTAGGATTCTTCTGATTGGTTGAAAAGTAAATCATGACAGCCATCGTAGGCTGTAGAAATGTAGCAACATTTAGCTACTAAAGCCTGAATATCTTTTTTTAGCGGCATGATAAACAGCTTAACATTACCTGCATAGTTTATGACTAGCATATTAGATCACATGAATAGCTGTCAAGAGTTCAGATTATTTATCCTTTAAGGCTGACCAGGGCGTTTCAAATGAAGCATGTGTGTATTGTTTTATAACAAACCAGATGCTTTAGGCAAGGTGTCTTAGGGCGATAAAAATAGCTTCGACATGTGGTCAAATTGGGGTACTCGTCGTAAAGAGCCATACTCTTGGAACCGTGTCTCTGGAACTCGTCTGTGTGTGAAATAATTATCTTGTTAGTGATCCATTTCTAGTTAAGGCCCATTAACTAAGTGTTAGGACCGATTTATGTACTATAACCAGAATTCCCTGAATAAAATTTCAAGGTAAGATGTTTAATACGTCGATAGTACTTTGACCGTGGACTGAACATGGGAGCAACAACTCCCAGTCGAATTAGTTTCAAGATTAGTGTGAACGTGATTTTTGTCTTCAACCAATTCACCTTTCCAGAGTATCCATCTATCATATGACGTCATAATCAGCTACGCGGCGTGTAGAATGACGTCATGATCATTACGTCATAAATGATTGTATTTTTTGCCATAGGCAGCAACACCGTCCGGTCAAATGAGTTCCAAAATATTCAATAGCTTAGCTCTATAGTTTTCTGGAAATTGATAGTCAGGGTGTTTGGAGATCGATCGATGCCAACACGAGCGAGATGTGGGTGGAGCTTAACTAGCGATGGGCCTGGCATAGCTAAAAACTGGAAAGGTCCATTGAGCAGCCATGACCAGCGATTTGTGGACAAGCTTGGAGTACTGATATACAGACATGATATAAAGCGACTATAAATTTGATACATTACAAAATTGATTAAACAGAATCTTGTACATTTAAAAACAAACATTTGGAAAATATGTTTATGGGAAAATAATATATTTTGCTTATGTTAACCATGAGATGTTAGGATTTCACTTCAGAAGTATTCGCACAGGTAAGCAAGGCTTTTTGAAAACAAAGTTTGATGGACATTGTTGATGAAGAAAGTTTCTTTCAGGATAATTAACAGCATATTCATTAAATTGTAATTTCTTCTTATCTGTTTTTTCGAATGCAAGAACTATTTCTTGTTCACAATTGTAATCGAATAGCGGTATCTCTTCCCTGCCCATTTCTAGCTAAGCCCCGCCCATTTCTAGCTAAGATCCGCCCACTTTGTACGCGCATTTGAGTCGATTTTAATAATTTGAACCATGAATTCCCAGTATTCCAATTTTAAGGTGTGGGTTAAAAACTATGCTGGTAAGTTGTTAAATTAAAAAAACCCAACGAATTTGGCTGACAGCTGTTCCCAACTATGGCAACAACAGATTCCAGTCAAATTAAATATTCAACATATGTGTTAAATGGTACATTCAGCAAAAATATACATTTGAGACGATTTGGTGATGGACCTCTTTCGCTTTTACGTGATGGACTTACGTCATTTGAATGTGACGTCAGCTAACGAGTGACCTATTCTGACTATGACGTTACATACGCAAGTAGAAGATCGTATCCCTCCATTCTCTTGACCACTTGCCTTAGGGAACCACAACCACATAGACTCATCCCACCACAGGTAGCGTTAAGATTGTATAGGGTATGCCTAAAACCTGTTTATTTGCATAGAAATCTTTTAATTTTAGAATTTAAAAAATGGATTGGCGCTAGGACCAGACCGACGCGCTCAGCGGAGAATACCAGTGCTGAAGCTGACGATGAAAGTCTATCGAGAGTCACAAGTATGGGTAATCTTGGACAAAAAGATGCATGTATCGTTTGAATAAACCTGATAATTCTGTTATCAAATGTTGCAAACTTGGTGTGAGAATTGTTTAAGAAATATTTAACAGAACAGACCAATTCACCAAAGTGTAGTGTATATGGGGCTGTATTCATTTATGTACATTAGATGAATATTTAGCCGCCTCTTCGTATAGATGGGGCTGTATTCACCTACGTTGGACGAATATTTAGCCGTTTTTATCGTATATATGGGGCTGTATTGACCTACATTAGATGAATAGTTAGCCACCTCTTCGTATATATGGGGGGGGGGGGGTGTGTATTCACATACATTAGACAAATAGTTAGCCGCCTCTTCGTATATACGGAGCCGTATTCACTTACGTCAGACGAATATTTAACTGCCTCTTCGTGAACACGACATTCTCGGGTCTTTTAAATAGGTGCAAATAGTTAGGCGGGTGCGTAACTTAGGCACTCTTCGTAAATCAGGCCCATGATATTTCGTATTTCGTTGTTTATAATCAGAGGTCAGTAGGTTTCTTGTTTATCAATCAACAATCAATGCATCCGATCCCTCAACAGAGGGATATATTTCTAGACATGCCCCGCCCATTCCTAACTAAGCTCTGCCCACAGTAACGTGCGTTAGAATCGATTTGATACTGAATCCTGAATTCCCATAATTAAAATTTCACAGTAACTATAGTAACTATGCGGGCAGGCAGTTAACACTTTGAAGGTAATTTATGAGGGGATGGCCTTTTCTGCCTATGGTCACAATCACAGGGGACCAGACATACGGATGGATGGATCGTGGACCAACAGACAGACACCTAGACAGACGGGTGGATGGATGGGCAGACGGATGGACGGACGCATAGACGAACGGCCGGACGGACACCTACACAGACGGATTGATTGACTTGCTGACTAACTGCTGGATGGACGGATGCACAGACGCCTAGACGTCTAGACAGAAGGCAGACAATCAGACGGTTCTAATACTTGCATGCGAGTCACAGCCTGAGTGCGGTGCTTTCTAATTTACAGGTCCTGAACATGACCTAGCTAATTTCCCGTTAGTTGAAGAGGACGACGACACAGCTGATATCGACGATGACGACAAGTATTCCGATGATGGGGATGAAGGTGACAATCAGGAGGTGGATAGGAATATTAGAAAGAAACGTGCAATATTTTATTCGGGTGAGTTTTTCGCAGGAAACATTAAACAGGCAAGTACAAATTAACTAATAAATAAATAAATACACAGAAAATAAAACCGATTGACAGAAAAAGGGAACGTTCTTCTAAACAGGAAAATATGCGGACATTTACATCTGAGAATGAACAGATTAATAGTCATCAGTTCAGTATACACAGAAGCGCACAGGCAAAGAAAACGCAAACACATGACAATTATATACACCTGTGCAAAAGTTAAGCACCACCCTATTTTTACGCACATGCGAGGGTATATTCATGTGCTATGAAGAAAGCAATAGCATAAACATTTATGTACCCATCCATCTTAGTGCAAGAGGTAATAATGCAACTAGAGGAATGCTGATTATGATGGTGGGGAAACACTGTATGATTTTGTTTGAACTTGAAAACGAGGCCTGAATATGGTTACGTTGACACAACTGACAACTATTGCCCTACAGTTGACACACGTGGCTAGATTGTCATTAATGGTGTCTGAAAACGAAGTTTAACATCTGTTCACGAGTTTGAGACTGCCATTATTAATACCGGGTATATCCACCTTGTGCCTGGATGACGGCCTGGACACGACGTCTCATGCTGGTCACCAACCGACTGATACGCCATTGTGGTATTCGTTGCCATTCAAGATGGAGTGCGTCTGTTAATTCCTGTAGGTTCTGCACAGGAGGATCCCTCCTTCTCACCATGTTTCCCAGAATGTCCCAGATATGCTCAATAGGGTTCATGTCAGGGCTCCTTGCTGGCCATGGTAGGGTTTCGATGGCATTCTGGCGGAGGTATTCATGCACAGCTCTAGCACGATGTGGTCGGGCGTTGTCATCCATGAATATAGGGTGGGTTCCAGGTGCATGATTTACAAAATGAGGGACCACAACTCTATCCAGTATGGAATCTTGATATCTTTGTCCATTTAGTGTTCCAGGTACAGTCAACAGATCCAGCTTACAATCAAATGAGATGCACCCCCATATCATAACTGAACCTCCACCAAATGGAACTTCTTCCATGATGTTACGTTGGTCGTACGCCGTGTGTCTGGACCTCCATACACCAGTTCGACCATCTGTGGCATGAAGCAGGAAACCGACTTTCATCGGACCAGTGTACCCGTCTCCAGGATCTCATGTTCCACTGTCTTCTTTCGTTGCACTACCTCAGACGCTCCTCTTTGTGGTGTGCAGTGAGGAGAGGACGTCTGACAGGTCTCCTAGCTTTCATGCCAGCAGCATACAGTCTCCTTTTGACGGTAGACATTGACACTCTATTGCGCGTTTCCCATTGCTGGCTGAGCACTCTGCTGTTGGTGAATGGAGATCTCCTAACAAGGCGTACTAGGGCTCGATCATCACGGGCAGTAGTCTTCTTCGGTCTTCCAGATCTAGGCCTGTCCTTCACCTCGTTAGTTTGCCCATGTTTTGCAATCAAACGACTGATTACAGTATGGTTAATGTTCAGCTGTCTGCCAATCTCTCTGCATGACATACCAGTGGTATGCATGCATATGATTTGCCATGATCACTTAACCTTCGTCTTGCCATAGCGGTTCACAATCAAGAGCTAATTCTCTCTGTACAAATAAACCACGGTCATGAACACAAAATTCCTAATCTTGTCGCCTAAATCTGTATGTAATGTTCTACACCTCAAACTGGACTTTTACATAACTGAACACGTGTGCTGTTTCCCGCCACGCACGGACATCAAGCGGTGTGAAGTCATGCATGCATGTGCATTTTGTACTTGGAATTATGTCAGCTAACGCGGGGACAAAAAGTATGGCAGCCTAGTTGTACCATCATGTTTCTACGTTCTATTGTTTTTGCTGGTGCTTAACTTTTGCACAGGTGTATACATAAACAACATAGACGTGAATCTGCTGGATTTGTAAAAGAAAATTGGTCATTTTCGTTTTTAAACATCTCAAGTCATATTTTTAGACATATATCGCAGTTGACATTCTGAGAATTTTAACCAATCTCGTGACGTAGGCGATGACATGCGCGAACTCTCAATAATTGCAATCCCACTTGTTATCAGTAGTATGTTCATTGATCTTAGAGGCATTTTCAACAATAATCACACCATTCTGTACGTTTTAAAATAAACGGAGAAGCTAATAATATATAAGTGCTTTTACCATTGCATTTGATAAATTTGTCTGATTTTGCTGAGAAACATTTGGTGTCGAACCTACATCTTTTTATACTGAAGACAGCTAACAAGCTATCATGTTTCAAGAAATTAAGACAGACATCTGGAATGAGCATTGTAGTCCGTGTATGTAGTGCGATAAAATGAAACAAACATTTCACAATATTATATGCAGTCATCGTCATAAGATAAATTAGTCCCATGAAGAAACACTAATGCAGTATTCGTCAACACAATCGCAAGAATTGGTAATTAATCAATAAACCAATGAAAATAGTATCTCCTGAGCGTACGTTGCTGTCTCAAAACCTCGGTTGTGTGACGATATCGTCGCTGAAACATCAGCACACTCATACAGCCGGGATCAAATTCACATTTATTTCGTTTAGTAGTACATGACTACATGGTTATTTCATAATTGAAAGATCTTTAATCTATAATCTGTGGGTATTACCGTAGCAACTCGGTCGGTCTGTCGGCCGGTCGGTCGGTCGGGTTGTGGGGGGGGGGGGGGGGGGGGGAGGGGGGCGGGCTGGCAGGCAGGCACAAGTCACAAAAGCTTCTTCCACGCTGTAGTTTCAGGAGTTTTTTGTATACGGTAACCAGACTTTGGTGACAGGTTGTCCGTGGGGGCCTGAAGATGTGTGATAAATATGGATGAAAAGGTGAAAGGTTAAGGCCATGGCAATCGGATTAAATGTTATTATTTTGGAAACTATTCAGACAAAATTTCTTAAAGTAGCTCAATCCTTTGGAGAGCATTGGCTTTCTTCCTTGTCTGAACTTATGTTTCTTATAAAAAAATCCCACTTTCATTGTATTTGAAGAAAATCCCACTACCATTGTATTTGAAGAAAATCCCACTACCATTGTATTTGAAGAAAATTCCACTACCATTGTATTTGAAGAAAATCCCACTACCATTGTATTTGAAGAAAATCCCACTACCATTGTATTTGAAGAAAATCCCACTACCATTGTATTTGAAGAAAATCCCACTACCATTGTATTTGAAGAAAATCCCACTACCATTGTATTTGAAGAAAATCCCACTACCATTGTATTTGAAGAAAATCCCACTACCATTGTATTTGAAGAAAATCCCACTACCATTGTATTTGAAGAAAATCCCACTACCATTGTATTTGAAGAAAATCCCACTACCATTGTATTTGAAGAAAATCCCACTACCATTGTATTTGAAGAAAATCCCACTACCATTGTATTTGAAGAAAATCCCACTACCATTGTATTTGAAGAAAATCACACTACCATTGTATTTGAAGAAAATCCCACTACCATTGTATTTGAAGAAAATCCCACTACCATTGTATTTGAAGAAAATCCCACTACCATTGTATTTGAAGAAAATCCCACTACCATTGTATTTGAAGAAAATCCCACTACCATTGTATTTGAAGAAAATCCCACTACCATTGTATTTGAAGAAAATCCCACTACCATTGTATTTGAAGAAAATCCCACTACCATTGTATTTGAAGAAAATCGATGCACATAATTTTGTATTAGTCGCCCAATGTGGTGTTATGGGTTATACCAGGTCTATTATATCAAGCATTCTTGTGTCGGTAGTCATGTCCAAACACTGGGGTTTTCCACAAAATGGGCATTGACATGTCACGAGCCTTCGACACGATTAAACGCTCAAAGATCCTAGATGTACTACGCCAGGCCAGTTGCAATGAAGATTAGCTGCGACTAGTGAGACTATTGCTTGCAGACACCAAGCTGAGAGTACTAGTCAAGTCAGTGAGGTCTGTAGAGTTAGATACATCAATCGATTCCCCACAGGGAGATGGTCTATCTCCGGTGCTTTTCATCTGTTACGTTGCTGCTGCATTGAAATCCGTAAGTGAAAGTTCCATAAGACTAAAACCCTCAGTGTCAATACTGGGAATGTCGCTAGAGATGGAATATGCCGATGATGTGGATTTCATAGACGAGGAAAAGAAACCGCTTGAAGAATTTCTTCCAGTAGCTGCAAGCAAACTACAAATTGAGAATCTCTTTATGACCGAATGCAAAACAGAGTTCACCACCTATACCTATCTACAAACTATGAAACTAAAGAAAATGACGATCCACTTCGTGGCGGCGAACCATGGAGGAAAGGTAAAATCCTGGGCTCAATGCTTTGCAGTACTGCTGACATTGCTGCACGCTGCCTCATGGGGAAAATAGCTTTCCAGTCCTTCTGGAAACTATGGATTCGTAGATCAAAGATGCCCTTGATTACAGGGCTACGTTTATACAATGCAACATGCGTATCCTGGGATGTTGTATGACTGTAACAGTTGGGCAGCTCAAAAGGAAGCTCTAGACAAACCCTGCCACCGCAAACATCTATGCACCATCACTGGTCACCGACGGCCAGACAGCATAATTTCCAATGATGCACTATGCAAGATGTGTAATACGTTGCCGCTGTCTGTAAAAGCCGCCCAGCAAAGATGGTCCATGTTTGGCCATGTGCTAAGGATTCCAGAAGCGACACCAGCACATACAGCCTTGGAATTCGCCCTACTTTGAGCCAGCACATACAAAGCCAGGATAGGGCATCATTGCATAAATCTGCTAAGCATGCTAGGAGGTGGCCTGAAGGAAGCAGAACTCGGTGCACTCAAGTCAAGAATGGATCTGAGGAAGCTAAGGATTTCGGCTGAGGACAAGACACAATGGGCAAAGGCGAAGAAGGACTGATTGCAGCTGTAAGATGTTTCTACTACTACAGCCGCAGAATACAGTAATCATACATACATTCCTCGATCTGGTGGCGACCAGAACTGGGTTATTACTGAGACTCGCTTGTATTGCGATCGATCGATCCTGATGAGTATTTTAAAACCAATTTGACTGGGTGCTTTTGCTGCCTATGACTGCAGTGGCGCCCAATCTAATTAGTTTTAAAATATTCAACAGCATGTTTATTAAATAGTAAAGACATACAATTCGTACAACAACGCATAGTCAGTCACCAATTATGCGTTCGTGATATACTTATCTACGTCATTCATGACGGCATTGAATATGACGTCATCCTACATGTCGCGTAGTTGATTATGACGTCATATGATGGATGGATAAACTGGAAAAGTCCATTAACATAAATATTATCATCAGGTACTATTTATACCGCCTCACACGAGAGAGCACAATGGTTCGTTGGTGTCACAAACTTATCTCACTATGCGGTTCCCCATCAAACTAGTTTAAAAACAGTCAACAGAACGTTTATTAAATTATAAATTCACCATAAACATGCAATGGAGGAATCCAGTTTTAACTATGCCCCGCCAATCTCTAGTAGCTAAACTCCAACCGCACTTAGCCCGTGTTGTGATTGATCTAACTCCCTGACTATCAATTTCCAGAAAAATATACAGGTAAGCTTTTGAATATTTTGAAACCAATTTGGCTGGGTGCTGTTGATGTTTATTGCAGCAACAGCGCCCAGTCAAATTAGTTTCAAAATATCCAACTAGATATTTATTAAATAGTAAAGCCATAGGCCTTCAACTCGTACAACAACGCTTAGTCAGCATCAATTAAGCGTTCATAACAAACATAGCATTCATGACATTAATTGATTAATACGTCATCCTACCCGTCACGTACTTCATTATCACGTCATATGGTTGACTGAAAAACTGGAATCCTCAATTCAGAAGATCGCTGCCGGACCTTTCTCCCTTTGGTGTCATGCTTACATTTTTTTTTTCTGACGTCAGCTAACAAGTGAGATATGTTGAATATGACATCAGATTCTTGAGTGAGCGATTGGGTACCTCCTTTAACTTGATTTCCGTTTACTCGCCAGATACTGAATATTCGTGGTTTAAGAAGCAAATCTGCTGGAAATTGTGCAAGCCATCGACCAAACACTCTGTTTATAAAACTAAACGTGTTATCAGAATTATCATGATGGTAAGTTACAGCGCTGTTAACGTATTTGTTTCTCAAATCCCCTTCTAATGTTTGAACATAGTCTAGTAGCTTATGCAAAATATTAGAAAATCTGTTCAAAATGTAAAACAAGCATGAAATTCTACATATTAGTGTTTCTTCAGGGGTTTTCGCTTGAGAGCAGAGACGCGTAATCGGATATTGTTTAAGGGGAAAAAGTGTTATACACACCTAATAGTGTGGGGGCCTACGTTGGGCAATAATGTCCCGTGGGCATCGAATGTTAATTTTGTTTTCTATGCATAATTTGGTTGATTATGCCCCAAATAACAGAAACTCTTTTGCCGCCATTTCTTTTATTGAGGAAAAATATTATGACGTCATCAAAATGGCCGCCGATAATCAATTAAAAATAATCTTAGCTATTAATATGCTGTTTAATTTTGTTATTCTGTCATTTATCGACCATGTAATACATATCTTTTCTGTGATAATTGTTAGTGATTAGTATCCTAGCAAAAATAAATGTATGATGACGTCATAGTGAGCTATGACGTCATGATCATCAGAAATCCAATAAAACCATTGCAAACCCAGTTTCTTTGGGTGAACTCTTAAATATAATGATACAGTTTAAGATCAACGAAAAATCCTGCTTTGAGCACATTGTTTATTTGAATCACCGCCATCCTCATCGTCACTATCATTAGACACGGTTTCTGTAGCAGTATTAACTGAATTCTCACAGTTATCATCATCACCATCACATGCGCACATCTCAGTACAGTTTAGTCCATTTGTTTTACAAGAACAGTTAGTTCGGCAATGTGACGTTTGCCATTCACATTTAACCAAGTTGATGATTGTGTCAGGAGCTGGGAGAAGTGTTGTAGGTATTGGAATTATCCCCCCTTCCTCTAACTGCCAGCCATAACTGGTTGACTCCGGGTTTGGGTACTATATCATTATTCCATTTTAGTGCCTGATAATGGGTTCGACGTATGCTCTGCATTAGAGCTGCCTTTGTTGGAGGTAGACGTTTTGCCTGTGCTTGATTTTCAGTGAATAACTCCCAACGCAGTTTCCCTACACTACTTATTGTTGTTCCTGGTTTATATAACTGACACGCAAACCTTTCAACAGCAGCCAGAGTGACATCAAGAGGCTCTTCACTATGTCCTGGTTGGGTAAATGCGGTAATCGCATCATCATCTGTAGCTAGTAATAATTTCCAGAAACTTTGTTTCCCCTTCCCAGCAAAGCTACTAGTTGTGTCCACATCCGATAAAGCATGACATCATGGCAAAGCTGCATCAATATTAGCACCTAGGGCTTTATGACCGTATTCCAATGCGATAGATCGTTGTTTTATACCTGTGCCAGTAGCAAAGTTAGTAGCGTGACATAATTTTGGATACCTTCGGGCAGCAAGTATAAAAACATCTGTATCAGGAGAGTGAATGTCAACCTTGCTTGCACCACGGTTAGCAGTAGCATCTACAGAATGATGTCTTAATCTTGTGTCCGCTTCCTCATGGCTACAGCTCAAATGCTCCATTCTGCTATGATAAACACTCCATTTTTCCAAAGCTTTGGTTGCAAGGTAGACTGTCAATTCATCTTTTTTATGAGTATGTGACAGAAATCTATCCCGAGGGACTTTAGCGATAGTTGTTTTGTCTGTTACATGATATGCTGCTGGTGCCTTTCCACCTTGTCGTTTTGTGTGTAGTTGATTTTTTCAAGGAATTAATCTCATCATATCTGTCAAACACTAGATCAACCTGATCATAGTCATTCACAAACATTCCAAAAATGTTCAAGAAGTGATCTGCGAGATCTGCACATGAAACAATTGACGGTAGTTTGCCCATTGATAGCACAACTGCCATGCCATCCACAATTGCCACAGTGGCCCATTCACTGGGTTAGCTGTATGTTCTACTAGTGACATAAATTTGCTTTTATCTGCTCAACAAAGCAATGTCCCGTCAGTAGCAAACATTGATCTTGAAAGAGATGAAAACTCCGTAATGTCGCAATAGTTTGTGACCTTGCAACTATAAGCAATCTGGCAAAGAGAGATCTTTCATCTTTAAGTTCGGCTACAGTTTTTGCCAGTTTGTGTTTTATTGGCTTGCATACTGTTTTCAATGTTTGCAACGTTGCTTTCTTCATTGGGGACCATATAAACTTTTCCTCTACACATGTCTGATAGGGGCCTACATCCCAGCACCGATATCTACATGCTGCAATATTTGTGCTTGTGCTTTCTGTGGCATCACTGCTTTGGTTATTAGATTGATTAGATCTTCACCCTCATATAGGAATTGGTTTGTAAATTCCTGAATCACACCCTGAAGTTTCCCAATGTTATATTCCTGCCTCTGATTGTGGATATATCGTGTTGATGTTTCCTTTTGTTCAACAGATGTTCCAGCCATTTATGATGCTTCTGGCAAACGAGCTAACACTGGGGCTACCAAGAAGAATCATGTACGGGCACTAGCATTCTGTGTAATCTCAACAATGCCTCCCATCACTTTACCGATTCGTGTGTTCTAGACCATGATCCCTGCCAATTTGGCAACATGGTATACCGTTTTTGTTGACTACAAAGTTCCCCTACAAGAATTCTTCCCATATAGCAGGATCACTGTCTTTTAGCATTTTCATGTCTGATAAGTAGACCTCAACAATCCTGGCATATTTTCGTTTGTCGAACACAAAAGAAGTATTTGCACAGTTCCTCTAGAGCTGCCAAGTGGAGTTCCCAATGCCCCTCGCGTGTTGCTCTAATAAAAAGCATGACCAGTGAAACTAATCTTAGGTAATCACTGACAAATGTATGCATTGGTCCTTGTTCTCCGTGGAGTTTATCAAATGTCCCAAGTTTCTCGAGCATGTTTTGTTCCTCTAGAATTGAAATAGTTCCCTTCTGGCAAGCTATTATCTGCTTACTATCTGATATAGCACATGCCCTGTTCAATTTTTCTGCTTGTGTCTGACATACGTTACGGAGCTATGGTTAACACTTGAAAAATTCAGTTAGAAATAACTCATAAAATGCTTGAAATGTAATGAGGTGAGCTATCGTGGCTCTTTTCATATGCTTTGCCTCTAGAATCTGATGCACAGTTGGACAAGAATAGATATCAGCCTCAATCCAGGCATCGTCAATTCCACTGTTCTCAGTTAAACTGCCAATGGTCCGAAGAGCCGCCATCACTGTGTGCATTTCTCCAATACACAATCTTACAATCATTTCTCGTCTCCAGCTGCTTTGCACGTTCATATAACGCCACGTCCAGGGTTATTAAGTCTTTCTCTATGGACCAAGGACAACAGCATTACTTTGCTGTGTTTGCTTTAGTACTGTTAGCAATGTGGACCACTCATGTGCTGGAGAGACAATAAGTGGTGGAGCACTGACGTGACTTAGTGGAGATTGTGCTGTGACAAGTGAGTTGAAAGCTACCCATGTTGGTATAGAGATCAGACTTTTGCCCAGAATTCACTGGTATGTCAGAGTGTTCTTCCAGGCTTGCAAAGTTTTCACCCTTGCCAGTGCGAACCATTGACCGAGAAATTAGCCACGCCATATTTTTTCAGGTGACTGCTGTTAATAACTGATTGCTTGGCACCAATGGGGAATATGGAGGCGGTGGGGGCACTTGATTTTGGTGTTGGTGCTGTACATGGGATTAGTTCAGTAATTGTACTTGGAATCACTTTCAATGACCTATGTCGTCCCATCTCAATAGGCATCTGCAATGCATCTTCAACTGGTTTAAGTGTATTATAGCGACTCTGACCATCGTTTTCTGTTCGTTGAAAGATTGCAATAGCAGTGGCATGCAGTGTACTCCTTCTATCTGGGGGTATCTTCCAGGAAGTCTGAGTTATCAATTGCAAAACATAGAAACCTGTCCTTAACAATTTCAGCTGGGATGTAAAGACCATTTTGCTGCGTCATACGTTTGACAACAGCATTTGCCATTTGTGTTTGCAGTCTGAGTATTCTACTGTAGTCAACAGATAAACCAAAGCCATGCAATAGGTTAATAAGATGTTTACTTCTAGTTGTTTGGTGTAAAGCTACACCTACTGCTAGAACCTGCAGATATTCACGGTGGCGTCGAAACAATGTAGTTTGGGATGCTGCCGTATAGGTTACATAGTGATCAGTGACATAAGCATACATTATTTTGTGTGCTTGTGTTGAGATTTGTTGATCTAACTTAGCTTTCCTTGCCTCTGTAGTAACTGCTTTTGTTGGACCTTGTGATATCCAATGTAGAATTGTATATAGACTTTGTGGAACATGTTTTTGGATTTCATTATCCAGTAGTGTGCCGTCAAATGGCCATACATTTGTACAAGCCGTACCAATGTCCTTCCGTAATGTTTGTGCTGCACGGAAAAGTGATAATATATCTCCTTCGCAATCACCCTCGTCTACTGCCTGTTCAACTGCTAAATACTTTGTCGCTTTCGATGATATTAAAGCTGCTATGTCACAGTATTTCATTATTGTAAATCAGTCTCTAGGCTATATACATCATCTCATTGTGTCAGGAGAAGTTCATATTTGCACCATGCCGCCAATGAAACGTTGTAATTCCACCGTTACCGGGATCGTCAAATAGCGCATTTTTACAGCAATTTAGGATGTTATCCGTCTAGTTTATATTGTATTCAGTGTGCATCTCATAAATATTCATACAGGGAAATCCCTCTTATCACGTGATATACTTTTTGTTTCGCTTTTGGTTTCAACTTGTGTCAATCGGCTATTGTTATTAGATGGATGCATCATCTGTAAATACTATTAACGATTAAATTAAATGATAGGCTAGACTAAAATAGGCGAATTAGCTGTAAACAGGCCAGCAGTACTGGTAACGCGCACCGCCCATACGGCGAAGGTGGCTTGCGTTATCAGTTTTCGTACCGCGTTCACAATAGTTTGCGAACTATTGCAGTTGTTACGAAAACAGGCAGCGCAAACCACGTTCATTCATAAGTGTGTCTTACCAGTCTTGTGGTATTTTCGTTATGGGACTTTCATTATGAAAAAGCAATCATATCCTGATTTTTCGTCAAATCATCTCAGACTACCTTGAAATTACAAATATATGCGTGGTATGGATATGCACAGGAGTCTGCCGTTTTAGATGCGAAAACCCGAAACCAAAAATGCGAAAACGCGGTAGCACAATATACTACTGATATATTTGTGTATATTATATAATTATAGTAGTATATAGGGCTACCGTGTTTTCGTATTTTTGATTTCACGTTTTCATATCTAAAACGGCAGACTCCTGTGGGATATGGGAGGGGAAGAGAGGGGTGACATTTGACAATTTTCGACCGGCCGCATGAGTGACAGATCGGATGACTGCATGAGCGACGGACTGATAGATAGGGCGACAGACCGAACGACTGACTGCATTAGTGACAGATCGGATGACAAACTGCTCGAATTACAGACTGAACGGACTGTATGTATGGCATATCTGATGTCTGCATGAATCACAAATAAGATGTCTGCATGAGTGACAGACTGACGGACTGCTTGCGTGACAGATCGGATGACTGCATTGGTGACATATCGGATGGCTGCAAGAGCGACAATTTGGATGACTCCATGACTGACGGACCGCATGAGTGACAGATCGGATGACTGCATGATTGTGGACAGGCTGACAGATGAAACCACCCACCCATCGACTGAGAAACCTGCTGACCGAGCGACTCAGCGACCAACTGACCGCCCGCCCACCTGCCTGAATGACTGCATGAGTGACAGATCGGATGACGGCATGAGTGACAGATCGGATGACTGCATGAGTGAGGGATCCGATGACTGCATGAGTGACGGACTGACGGACTGCATGAGTGACAGATCGGATGACGGCATGAGGAATAGAGATTGACAGTCTTGACTGCATAGAGTTACAGATCGGATGGGCGACAGACTGACGGACTGCATGAATAACAAATCAGAGGACCGCATGAGTGACAGACTGATGGACCGCCTCGATGACATGTTGATGGACTGCATGTGTGACATATCAGATGACTGCATGACTGATAGATAGCATGACTGCATGAGTGACAAACTGACAGACTGCATGAGTGACAGATCGGATGACTGCATTAGTGACAGTTCGGATGACTGCATACGTGACAGATCGGATGACTGCATCAGTGACAAACTGGTGGAACGACCGACTACATGAGTGACAGATCGGATGACTGCATAAATTATGTTCTGATGGACTGGCTGACAGACCAAACTACCCTTCGGCATACCGACTGACTGATTGCTTGAGCGACGGACCGACCAAACGCATGAGTGACAAACTAGCTAACTGCATGGGTGACGGACTGACCGACCATATGAGCGACCGACCTATCGACTATATGAGTGACCAACTGCATGACTGACAAATTGTATGACTGTATGAATGGCGGACTGCATGAGTGACAGATCGGAGGACTGCATGAGTGATGGGCTGACAGACAGGATGGCAGATCAAACCACCCACCCACCAACTGACAAATCCACTGGCTGACCGAATGAGCGATCAACCGGCCACCCGACCAACTATGAGTGACAGATCGGATCACTGCATGAGTAACAGATCAGATGACTGCATGAGTGACAGACTGGCGGACTGCATGAGTGATATATCGCATGCCTGCCTGAGTGACCGATAGGATGACTGCATGCGTGATAGACTGACAGATAGACCGACAGACTGAACGACTGATAGCATGAGTGACAGATCGGATGACCAACTGCATGAGTGACGGACTGACAGACTGCATGAGTGACTGACTGACGGACAGGGCAACCAACTAACCGACCGAACAATTGCATGAGTAACAGGTCAGATGACCAACTGCATGCATGACATATTTGATGACTGCACGCATGATGGATTGATGGACAGGCTAACAGGCCGACCAACCGATAGAATGAGCGACCAAACGACTGACCGACTTACTGCATGAGTGACAGATCGGAGGACTGCATGAGTGACGGACGAGACCAAACTACCCACCCATGGAGTGGCCAACCCACTGAGCAACCGACCGACTGCATGAGTGACAGATTGGATGAGTGATGAACTTCTCGACCGACTAAATGACAAACCTGCAGAGTACCCGCCCGACCAACCGCATGGGTAACCGACTGCATGAGTGACAGATTGGGTGACTGCATGAGTGAAATATCGGATAAATACATGAGTGACAGATAGGATGACCGCATGGGTGGCAGACTGGTGGACTGCATGCGTGACAGATAGGTTGACTGCATGCGTGACAGACTAATTGGCTGCATGAGTGACAGATAGGATGACTGCACGAGTGACAGATCGGATGATGGACTGTCCGAATGCATGAGTGACATATAGGATAACTGCATGAGGGACAGATATGATGACTGCATGAGTGACAGCTAGGATGACTGCATGAGTGACAGACTGATGGACTGCATGAGTGACAGATCAGATGACTGCATGAGTGACAGATCGGATGACTGCATACGCGACGGACTGACAGATCAAACCACCCACCCACCGATTGACCAACCCACTGACCGACCGACCGAGTGACCAACCGACCGACTACAGATCGGATGACTACGTGAGTGACAGATCAGATGACTGCATGAGTGACAGATCAGATAACTGCATGTGTGACAGATCGGATGACTGCATGAGTGACAGTTCAGATGACTGCATGTGTGACAGATCGGATGACTACATGAGTGACAGATTGGATGGCTGCATGAGTGACAGATAAGATGACTGCATGAGTGACAGACTGCATGAGTGACAGATCGGATGACTGCATGAGGAATAGAGACCGACAGTCTAGATCGCATGGGTGACAGATCAGATGACTGCATGAGTGGCAGGTCAGATGACTGCATGAGTGGCTGACAGACAGACAGGCTGACAGACCGAACCACGCACCCACCGATTGACCAACACACTGACCTACTGACTGCGTGAATGGCTGACTTAGCCACGAATGAAGCTGTAAGACTCGTGCATGCGTATCCTACACGCAACACGTGAATAGACGACCTATATCCTACATTTTCTATGCCCAATGCATAGAATAGGGCTATGGAACTGGTGTAGGTGTGTACAATATCACGTAAAATTGTTGAAATCACCTGGACTTTAAAACAATCCGCCAGCGTATTACAATTGTACCATAATAACAAGTAGGGCACAATAAGGCGAATTGGCACAGGGGCGAACGCCCCTTGATGGGATTGTTTTCGGCTTCCAATCGCGTAAATATTGTTGAATTTTCTTATTCTAGCGCACACATATCTTCATATGATTCGATATCACGCTGTCATCAAGAAGTTGATACATGAGAGCACGCTAAAACACGCGAGTAGTCGAAGAAAAATAGGTGGCGTAACATTCACAAACGCGTCGCTGTCACTACGGGTTGTGACCTACTTGCGACTTGGGTAGCTCTTCTTCTTATTGAATGGTTGTTCCACCATTTCACGAGGCACAACCTACACATTTTAAATAAAACTCATCGACGTTGCATAGTTTTTATGCACAATTCAAGTTCAATGCTAGGGCGCTCAACACGGAAAATCATTTTATACGCCATTAGATTGCGTGAAAATACGTTAAATACGCCTGGGAATATTTTAAGTTTGCTATAATTTTTTATTTACGACTACTTGGTCTGACATAGTACCTTTGATTATGAGTCAGTTTACGTGATGCACATGTGAAGTTTAAATCAGGTATATTTTCTATTATTTTTCTGTTGGTATCTTCAAGTGAAGCCATACTAATACTTGCCCCGCCATTGAGAAGATTTCTTAGAAGAGAAAGAAACTCCATATCAGCAGCAATGTTGGTCGTTTCTGCATATTTTGTAGCAGTCGTTGGGTGGAATTTTCTCTGCATCTTTAACCCAACATGCAAGCTTATATTTTATGTCAATTCACCTTTCCAGAGTATCCATCCATCATCTGACCTCGTATGACGTCACACTCATTACGTCACAAAGGGTTCCATATAGACCGTCACCAAATCTCAAATACTCCGACACGTTGTACGAAGTGTATGTCTTTGTAATTCTTTGCTATTTAGGAAACATGCTGTTGAATATTTTTAAACTAATTTGACTGGGTACTGTTGCTGCCTACCAAGTCAAATTAGTTTCAAAATATTCAACAGCTTACCTGTATAGTTTTCTTGAGATCGATAGTCAGGGAGTTCAGAGATCGATCGATGCGAACACGAGCAATGTGTGGGTGGAGCTTAGCTAGAGATGGGCGGGGCGTAGCTAACAATGGTAAGGTCCATTGCTACAGAATCATTAGGGTCAATAGCGGAACTGAGGTGAACCTTTAGACTTTCATCATCAATTTGTTCTACAGCTTTACGTAGTTTGTAGCACACGTTATAGCTACCAATTTTGTGGATTGGTCCACGTTCAACAGTGGCTCCTTTTTTGGCAAAAGAAACACAGTTCTCGATCAAAGGAAGTACAAGAAGAACGTGTGTATCTGCTAATCTCTTCTGGTATTGGTGTAGATACAACCTTAGAAAAATCTGGCCTACCAGCTGTTATATTAAGTTGTGATTGGTCACCACTACACAGTGCTTTCTGGTATTTTTCCGAACATTGCAGTTTTCTCCATAACATGTGCGGTGCCATGCTGCATGTTCTTTTCGCAAAGGTTCTTGAGTAACACAATGTAATCATTCATGGTACGTTCCATCTCCATACTCTGCTCGTTCATGTATCAAATAAGACACAGCGAATATTCAGTCTCCTGGCGGGGTTTCTTTTTTACTGCCCCGAGTTCACTTCCTTCCATTTCTGATCAGGTTTTATTTCTAATATGGACAGTTTATATGATATCTATACTATGACAAATTATACCAAGATATTCTACACGTATATTTCACATACTTCTTATACACAAATTTAAATCACACACATATAAGCATACGATATTGCAACAGCTAAATACATAATAAAAGGGATACCGTAAATACTACGCGAACATTTCCATTCATTTAAGGTAATATATGTTAAATAGCTAGGCTGAGCATAAGGAATTGACATATTTATACATTTGTATGAAATATCATAGCAGACGATGAATGGGATAATTGTTGTAAGCAAAAATCCACTTTCATTTTACTGGAATTAAGACTTTCTGAAACTACCCCGACCCGTTTATTAAAAAAATAAATTGAATAAGCGTTATATTTTTGGATTTGTGGATTTAGTTTGAGTAATTTTAGCACTATGAACACTTAAGCATAGGAAATATAAAAATATAGTGATATTACAACAAGTTATATACATGTATTACGTATTTTCGGGATTTTTATGGCATATCAGTGCCGCGATTTTGATGACGTCATAATATAACCTTAACATGGTTTAAAAAATTGGCGGCAAGTGATTTTCTCTTATTTGGGTCCTAATCAACCAACTTATGCATAGAAAACAAAATTAATATTCGATGCTCACGAAATGACATAGGACCCCAGACTATAATGTAATATCGTAAAAAATCCGAAAAACGTGATTGACCCATCCCCAATGTGTAGGGAGGGAGAGAGTCGTAACTTTTTTATTGCTAGTTCACCGATGCAGCACATACGCATTCTAAATGTCATGAATGTTTAAATTGTTATTAGTCTTGCCTAGAATGTCTGTCTGGTTGTCTGTCTGTATGTATGTATGTATGTATGTATGTCTGTCCGCCTGCCTGCCCACCCGCCTGCCGGCCTGGCTGACTTTCCGCCTGTCTGCCTGCCCGTCAGTCTGCCTGCCTGCCTGCCTGCCTGCCTGCCTGCCTGCCTGCCTGCCTACCTACCAGCCTGCCTGCCTGCCTGCCTGCCAGTCCCCGGTTGGTCGATCATTTGTTCGATTGGTCATTCGTTGGATCGGTTGGGCAGTTGGTCGGTCGTTCAGTCAGTCACTCGGCCTGTCTGTCTGCATTGTTGCATGAATTCAAGCATGCGTACGTGCGTGTGTGTGTGTGTGCGTGAAAGCGGGATACAATTTTTAATTAAATTCTCGTGGCAACGCATTTTTCTCAATGTTAAAACAGGCAGGCAGGCAGGCAGGCAGGCAGGCAGGCAGACATGCAGGCAGTAATATGGCTAACGCGCCGGCTCGGAATTAAAAAAAAATTGAAAATATTTATTCTTTTTTTATTGCCTGCGAATTGTTATTTGTGTTTTATAGAGCCCTTAAAATGTTGGACAACTTTAAGGTGACAATGTTTGCCGGGTTAATTTCGATTTTCCCAATGTATCACATAGATTCGGATTTTTCTTAAGTGCTATTATCGGACACAAATTGAGAGGTTGTCTTAAATTATCCTTTAATTTATGATATTCATCTTTCAAAATTTCGGAAATTTCAACATTTTTTCGATTATATGTCAGAGTGAATGGAATTATTTCACGCGGATCAGCAGTCATTACCCGGGTCCGCATCCTCGGCCATTTTGTTTCTAATTGCTTAATCCAAAGTGATTCCCTAGATTTCCTTTGTTTATCAGTTTCTTCAGTGGTATTAGAGAGAGGTGCTTGTTCAATATGTATAATTTCAAAGTCCCGAGCGACTGAATGATCAGGAAGGTTATAGTGTTCAGTGACATACGTGTCTTCTTCATGTCTAATATCGCAGATGTGTCTAGTTGCTCGACGTCTTAATGGGCATTTAGTTTCACGGACATACTATTTTTGACATAATTTGCAAGATATTAAATAAATCACGTTTTGGGAATCGCAATCTAAATTAGAATGAATTTGAAATTTGTTTTTGTTCTGAAAGCTCACAGATGTCTTTTGATTTGGAAGAAGTTGGTCCAATTTACACCTTTTGATTGAGACAAGTTCAAGTTCAAGTTCACTTTATTACACTCATGCCTTGTATAGGCATATGACGAATCTTGGTAGGCATGTGATCTGCAGCATTATCAGAGACAGTTTCCAAATCATGTAAATTTTCAATTTTGCGCAAAAGTCTAGATGAATACCCTCTCGGTTTGATTGCCTTCACAGTTTTTCTATCACTCGAATTTCTATGAAAACAGATGATTTGTGATTTCACAATTCCTATAAAGGTATGAGGTGTGTGTGTGTGTGTGTGTGTGTGTGTGCGTGTGTGCGTGTGTGCGTGCGTGCGTGCGTGCGTGCGTGCGTGCGTGCGTGCGTGCGTGCGTGCGTGCGTGCGTGCGTGTGTGTGTTGGTTGGTTGAAAGATGTCTTGTGCAGTAGTTGATGCGAATCTGTGGGCTTAAAATATAGTTTGTAATCAAGCGGGTCAGTTGTGTCATACTTTACACCTTTGTATAGAGTGACGTCTAAAAGGGCTACGGACATCTGGTCAATGTTGACTTTTGGCTTGATATTCGGGTCATGATTGTTCAAAATGGCAAAGAATGAAAATATCAGCGAGGTACCTGCTATAAAAGAGCGGATGTTTCGGACATTTGCTAACCGCATCCTCCTCCCACTCTGCTACATAGATGTTGGCAAAACATGGAATTAAACGCTTACCCATTGCGCAGCCACACATTTGTTGGTGTGTTTCACCTGCGAATTCAAAATCACTGCCCTTTAAGCTTAGCTCTAAGAGAGCTAATATTTCGCCAGTGGGCCTATTGTTATCTGGGTATTTTTCAAATGCTTTACGGACAGAATTCAGACCTTTTTCGATATCAGTGTTCGTGTACGTAGCATCGATGTCGAGTGTAATAAAAAAGTGAATTTGGAGGCATCGACATCTCAGAGACCTGCGATAGAAAGTCTTCAGTATTTTTCAAGAAGCTGAAATGTCTATTCGCAATTGGTTGTAGATAATAATCAATGATTTCACTAATTCTATAGGATTCAGAACCACAATCCGATATTATAGGTCGTCCTGGTGGTATAATAGGATCTGACCAAGAATCAATAGGTTTATGAATTTTGGGTAATAGATCAAATGTACGTGGTTTTGAGCCTCGTTTCGCATCGAGGTATTTGAACTGTTTTTGCGTTAACCTCTTGTTATCAAACAAACTTTGAAGAATTTCATTAAAATTGTCGCAGTTACTTTGCCAGAGTGGTTCATCTAATTTTTGGCAATGCTTTGGATTACGGAGTTGACTATGTGCTTTACGGATGTAGTTGTATTTGAGCATAATTACAGTAGCAGATCCTTTGTAGGCAGGTTTAATGACAATGTCGTTGTTTTTACGCAATCCTGTTAGGGCCTGGCGTTCCTCATATGACAAATCTTTATGAGTTTTCGGAAATTAGACATTTTCAACACGTTCTTTTATCATTTTTATACTGTCAGAGATCACTTGGTCAACTAATTTTGAGTCTGGTGCCCAGCCAGGTTTTTCAACGAATGGCAGAATATTACATTTTGAGCTCCGAAAAAGTTGGCTAATTTAAAAACGGTCGGCAAATTCAAGAAATTCCATTGAGCCATTTTCTAAAAGTGCATTTAGACCAATTTTCGGCCTCGGCGTTGGTACAAATGTTAGCCCACGATTGAGTAATAATGTATCTGCTTCAGATAATGTAGAGCCAGTGAGCTTAACAATATCACTACCCAGCCCGATACCGGGGTGGTTAGTACCCTGACCCTCAGTTAGTTTAAATTAAGAAAAGTTAACCCGCTATGATACATTGTGTTGGCAGTTTTCTCACTCCGGCGAATTTTATCCTGGACCACCTGAAATTCAGAGAGCAGAAGACTGGGGATGACTGAAACCGTCAACCTCAAGTTTTCAACAGAGGAGTTAATGGATTGAATGTTCCTCTTCTGGTGAGCTGAAAGCCGCTGGAAGTAATTAAGCTTAGCAAAATAAATCTTGGATTCAGGAAACCTGGACCTAAGAGTGCTAAAGAGCATCTGCAACCATTGGGTAGATTGACCCATTGACTCATTCTTGTCATTGATTCAAAAGTTTACTATTATTTTCTCTGGTTGGTAGGATCCATCATACCTCCTAATAAAGGTCCCAGCATGGACTAATTTCGCACCTGGACACTTTGAGTGTCAGGATGAGGTTCAACATTGATACGCCTCAAATTTGATGCACCAATTATCAAAATTTTCTTGTTCAAAATCAGGAGTTGCCAATCATTTTTGTTCTCAACCTCCTGCCGAAATTTCCAGAATGTGTTCTGCTCTAAGGGTGTTTTGGGATTGTTGCTGAGCGGCGAGTCTAGTTCTACGTGGAGTAGGTGAGAATCTAGTCTGTGGCAATTTAGTCGCTGGAGTCCTAGAGGTGCTAGTCATATGCCCACATTTTAGGTTACCAACTCTCTGTGGAAGGGGAGGAAATTCTGCTGGTGACAAAGGTGGTGGCAAATCTGGGAGATGAATCTAGACCCGTTAGATGTGCTTGGGCAAGGTGCTGGTGGAAAAACAGGTGACGACCTGGTGGCCACTCCGTTCACTGGTGGGGTGTTATCCGTAGGTGACATAGTTCGCTTTTTTTTAGCTGTGATGGCACAATCCTGTAGTCTCATGAATCCAATGTTTAAAGGTGGGCTTACATTAGGCATACTAATTTGCTGTTTCTGCTGAAAGAGGTGTCGGGGTGTCAAACGGCCTAATAAACTGAGAGAATGCCTCGATTGATTTGACGTGAAGTTCTTTACCATAGTTAGCTTTTGCCCATCTGAGTGCTGTCGATTTAGCCGTACCTAAGTTAAGGTTTGACGCGGCCTGAGCTGTTCTAGTTTCGGACATAACCGTGCATAGACTGGAATTGTAGTGGTCTATCATAGCTCGAATGAGGGAATTTGCCAAATCAAAGTTTACCTTCTTAGTATCATTTATTATCTCTATATTTGGCATAGCTGACCTAACGAAACTACACAGTTCACACACCTTCCTGATCAGACCAGTTGGCAAGGTGTTGGTGCTCAAATTGTTGGTTAGGACACCTATGTGGTGAAAACATTGAATTATCATATAATAGCACTTGACCAGCCGAGCCTATGGAGGGGACGGAATGGTTTCCTCAGCCTTACAATTCCGTCTCTTGCCCCTACTGGCGCTAGCTATGTTGATACAATAGACTAACCGACGATAAAAAACCCAACGATTTAACAACTGACCCAGTCAACAAATCTAAGCAGGGGAGATAATCAAACTATAACCAATCACTAAGTGTCTAGTTTAAATTAAAGGACTGATCTAAAATCTAAAAACCTGAATATTGAGTGATAAATAATTAAGTCTACAAGCCTACGTAAAACTGCAAGCCTACATAATTTAGAAGCCTACAAAATTTAACTATACCTGAAATGGAAGATGAAAGATTAGTAGCACTTTAATATTTAAACACGCAGTCAATACAATAATAGCAATTTAATATAGATAACTCAGAATTTGAGAATACCGTCGTGCTTGGCTGACCGCTTTGGGTTAAGTAACCTTCCTCATAGACTTGAATTATAAATTCACCATAAACATACAATGGAGGAATCCAGTTTTAGCTATGCCACGCCAATCTCTAGCTAAGATCCACCCACACTTCTCTCGTGCTGGGATCGATCTAACTCCCTGACTATCAATTTGCAGTAAACTATACAGGTAAGTTGGTGAATATTTTGAAACTAATTTGGCTGGACGCTGTTGCTCCTTACGGCAGCAAGAGCGCCTAGTCAAATTAGTTTCAAAATAGTCAACAGGATGTTCATTAATAGTAAGGGTTCGTACAACAACGCTTTGTCCGTCATCAATTAAGCGTTCGTGACGAACATAGCTACGTCATTGCATAATTACTGGATTCTGCGGCTGTAGTAGTAGAAATAGTATACGGCTACAATCAGTCCTTCTTCTCTTTTTCTCACCGTGTCTTGCCCTCAGCCGAAATCTTTAGCCATCTTCAGGTTCATTCTTGACTTGAGTGTGCCGAGTCCCGCTTTCTTGTGGCCACCTCGCAGCACGCTTAGCAGATTTATGCAATGACGTCCTCTCCTCGCTTTATATTTGCTGGCTCCGAGTAGGGAGAATTCCAAGGCTCTCTGCGCTGGTGTCTCTTCTGACATCCTTAGCACATGGCCAAACATGGACCATCTTTGCTGGGCGACGCTTACAGACAGTGGCGACGTATTACCCATCTTGATGTCTGAACATCGGTGTCCAGTGATGGTGCGTAGGTGTTTGCGGTGGCATGCATCGAGTTTGTCTAGAGCTGCCTTTGGAGCTGCTCAGCTGTTACAGTTATACAGCATCAAGGATACGCAGGTTGCATTGTAAACACGTACTCGTTTTATCAAGTGCATCTTTGATCTATGAATCCATAGCTTCCAGATAGACTGGACAGCTATGTTCCCGATGACGCAATGCGCAGTAATGTCAGCAGTATTGCGAAACAGTGCGCCCAGGATTTAACTTTTCCTCCATTGTTTGCCGCCACGAAGTGGATCGTCATTTTCTTTAGTTCCATGCTTTGTCGATAGGTATGTGTGGGTGAACTCTGTTTTTGGATTCATTCATGAAGAAATTCTCAATCTTTTGTTTGGTTGCAGCTATTGGGAGAAGTTCGCCAAGGGATTTCTTTTCCTCGTCTATGAAGTCCACATCGTCGGCATAATACATCTTTAGCGGCATACCAGTGTTTACACTTGGGGGGGGGGGGGGGCACTTGGTCTTGTGGAACTTTCACGCACGGATTTCAATGCAGCAGCAAGGTAACCGGTGAAATGCACAGGGGATAGACGATCTCCCTGTGGAGAGCCGATTGATGTCTCAAATTCTAGAGACTTCACTGAATTGACTGTAATCTCAGCTTGGTGTATGCAAGCAGTAGTCTCACACTAGTCGTAGCTCATCCGCATTGCAACTGGCCTGGCGTAGTACATCAGTTCTAGGATCTTTGAGCGCTTAATTGTGGCAAAGGGGCGTCACATGCCAATGCCCATTTTGTGGAAATCCAAGCGTTTGAACATGACTACCGACACATGCATGCGTTAAGCCCATACAATATCTGCGCAGCTGCGTCCACGTTTGTGTCCACTTTAACATGATCCGGTGAAGTCATCAATCTTGTCTCGGATTCGGATAGGATTCTCCGTATGCTGTTGAGGAGCACATTGGGTCCCAGATTGGCTGTGTCGGGTGGGGGTGGGTGGTGCGGGGGCTTCATAGGCTTGGGTAACGCGATAAGGGTGCATTGGCCTACAGCGTCAATGGGAAGGTGATACATAACAGCTGAATTGATACATTGATAAGGTACGTGATCGGTTTTTAGATAATGCCACTTGCATATTTGAATAGTTCGTTGCTCATGCCATCATGTCCAGATGCACGCCCATTTTTCAGGATTAGAACGCCAGCAGATTGCTATCGGATAGCTCTTGAACGTGCAGCAACGCTCCCCGCAGCCTAGAAATAATAAAACATGTTAATACTGGTAATAGCAATAAGGCTCTCGATGGCGATGAATATAATGACGTGAAATTTGATCATAACAATGTCGATAACGATACTTATATTATATTATTAATTATTTATTAGAAAAATTGTACATGCTTCTCTATAACACGGTAGTGTTTTTATAAGAATAAACTTGATTGATTGATTCATTGATCGATCGATCGATCGATCGATCGATCGATCGATCTGTTGCTTGATTGATTGATTGATTGATTGATTCTTACCGCCTGACGTTAGCGCATGAGTATTTTTGGCGAGGTGTGTGTTAAAATATGCATCTTTATGCCATATCTGACGGCAGGCATGCAGACAAGCAGGCAGGAAGGCAGGTGAGAGGGCGGTCGTGCGGGGCGGGTGGGAGGAGCAAGCACGCGCGCACGTACGTACGTACAGAAAACTTTGGAACATGAGAATATACAATGTTTCAAATGGTTTGTTTCACAGAAATGGACTCAAGCGTCTAGGCACACTCTTAGAATCGTCCCGTGTCCCTCCTCCAGGATGTGCAAGGACCGGCAGATAGGATTAAAGCGAAATCGGTATTCGCCCCCTGATATATCGATTAGTTTTGTATGCCAAGATGAGCGTCCAGCTTACAGATTCAAGCAGCCACAGATAACAGGACACGCGTTTATGCCTTGGCCATGTCACTCACTTGGAGGTGATATCCACATCAATGATTGCCATGACTTACCACTCATTGCTAAAGGCAGTAAGTTAGATTTTGTTCTTGTGTTTTCCTCATTGATTTATTATTTCAGTCCGTCTGTCTGTACATCTGCCGGCCCATCCACCCGCCATTCCATCACTCCAGCCACTCATCCATCCATCCATCCACAAACGCAGGCGCGCATGTACGTATACACGCTCGCACGCACGCACGCGCACGGAGAAACGCACAAACGCACACATGCACAAATGCACGCGTGCATACAAATGCAAAAATGCACGCACAAACACCACGCACAAGCGCGAGCACGCACAAACGCGCCCACGCACATATATGCCCACACGCAAAAACTCGCTCGCTTACCTGCCCGACTGCCCGCCCACCTGCTCACACGCACGTCCCCACCCACCCGCCCTACCGTTCCACCTGCCAGCCCGCCGGCTCACTCACGCACGCACGCACGCACGCACGCACGCACGCACGCACGCACGCACGCACGCACGCACGCACCCACCCACCCACCCACCCACCCACCCACCCACCCACTCACCCACCCATTCACCCACCCACCCACCATCTCACTCACTAACTCTCTTACTCACTCACTCATTCCCTCTCGCCCGCCCGCCCGCCCTCTCGCTCGCTCGATTTCTCACCAACCCACTCACCCACGCTCTTCGCTCGAACTCTCTCACCCACCAGTCACTCACTCACTGATTCTTCTTTCAAGCCAGTCAGGAGGACACTACAATCTGTTACATGTTTTTTTAATTGGTACCTGCATGATTGTATGCTCGGTGAATCTGTTAAGTTGTCTTCACCAGGTGGACATGGCGTGAATGTGGTTATGATGCACGAAGTGGGTCACGCTGTAGGACTACACGCACATTCTGAAGACCCAAATGATATCATGTTCTCCGGACACATACCAGTAAGATATCCAATCATTACACATGAAGCCAGAAATCGGATCTGGAAGAAATATTCCGACATACGTAAGTGCTAGTTTCACGTACAATTGTGCACATTCACGAAAACCCAAATACATATTATCTCACCCACGCATATTCCACACGCGCGCACGCACGCACGTACGCACGCGTGCATACACGTGTCAACACATATACACACAATCCAACACACCTGCTCATTCATTCACGCACGCACACACGCACGCACGCACGCACCCACCCTACCCACCCACCCGTACGAACGAACACACGCGCGCGTATGCTTACGCACACATACATATTTAATGAAAAAAGTAAAGTCGGATTTAATCATAAGAACTTAAAAGATCGGAGCACACATCTGTTTAGGCTATTATTCATTTTGAAGCTTCAGTTAAAAATTTTTAAAGACGCTTATGTATTTATTACAGGGAAGTTGTCCAGGAGGCCGCTACTGGATGCGTTTTTCGGACAGTTCTACCGTTGCTTCAAAGGCTGATCCTGTAACACGGCCGGTAGATGCCATTCAATGTAAACCCATATAGCATCTGAGATATTCCTTTACCACAGCATTAGTGTAGATTTACGAATCATTAAACTGCTAGCATTGCAATGAGTGTGTGTGTTTAATGTTAGCTTTCATTCACCCTAGTCCTCTGTGAGGGTAGAGATGTGGGTGAGTCGATATAGAGCGATGAATTTCTAGCTATGTTTCGCCCATTTTAGCTATGTCCCGCCCATTTCTAGTTAAGCTCAGCCCACTTTGGAATCGATTTGAAATGTTGAAACATGAATTCCAAAAGGTTTGATCTATACGCGTAGGCTGTTGAATATTTTGAAGCTAATATGACTGGAGACTGTATTGTGGCAGCAAAACTCCCAGTCAAAATAGTTTCAAAATATTTAACAGAATGTTAATTAAATTATAAATTCATCAAAGAAATACAATTCATACACATCGTGATTCTCATGACGGGGCTGTGCATCAGTTTTGGTAATGACGTCAGTTACACGTGACATATTTGACTATGACGTGAGATACTAGAGTGACAGACCGGATCTCTCAATTGGGCTCTGTTTATTTGTTTACTTGTCTGCCAGTCTTCTCCATAGCCGTTGTTCAGAAACTATCGATCCTATCTGCGCCAACCATTAACAAGGCGATTGTTGTTACGATAAGCTGTGTCTTACATTCGGTCTTTGTCTAAATGCAGATCGGAACCGGACTGAGTTTGTGGAATCGGGCCATGGTGCTGCGGGTAAGATTGCTCGCCAAAAACTTGGCATGCCAGGTGGAGGCCCCATTCCTGTAGTTTAGGCTGCATCATCGTTTGTTTTGATCGTGATACAGATCTGCACACTGAAACCAGATCTGTGCCAAATTCCAGATATTATTTACGCATGCACATACCCCTACGTTTAGACTTTATTAAAACATAGACAATAATCATAATAAATGAATGTATGCACTTTTAGCTATGCGCCTTTCATTTATAGCTAAGCTTTACCCATGATTTGCCTGTGTTGGGATCGAACTCATAGACAGTGAATAAAAGCCTAAGTTAGTGAGAAAGGTATCCCACTGCTTGGCAGAGACGAATGGAGCATAATCACAGGTATCCCACTGATTGGCAGAGAGGAATGGAGCAGAACAAAGGCATCCACTGCTTGGCAGAGAGGAATGGAGCAGAACAAAGGCACCACACTGCTTGGCAGAGAGGAATGGAGCAGAACAAAGGCATCCACTGCTTGGCAGAGAGGAATGGAGCAGAACAAATGCATCCACTGCTTGGCAGAGAGGAATGGAGCAGAACAAAGGCATCCCACTGCTTGGCAGAGAGGAATGGAGCAGAACAAAGGCACCCCATTGCTTGGCATGGAGGAATGGAGCAGAACAAAGGCATCCTACTGCTTGGCATGGGGGAATGGAGCACGGAAAAAGGCATCCCATTGCTTGGCACGGAGGAATGGAGCACGGACAAAGGCATCACACTGCTTGGCATGGAGGAATGGAGCAGAACAAAGGCATCCTACTGCTTGGCAGGGAGGAATGGAGCATGGACAAAGGCATCCCACTGCTTGGCAAAGAGGAATGGAGCACGGACAAAGGCATCCCACTGCTTGGCATGGAGGAATGGAGCACAGACAAAGCATCCCATTGCTTGGCAAAGAGGAAAGGAGCACGGACAAAGGCATCCCATTGCTTGGCACGGAGGAATGGAGCACGGACAAAGGCATCACACTGCTTGGCATGGAGGAATGGAGCAGAACAAAGGCATCCCACTGCTTGGCATGGAGGAATGGAGCACGGACAAAGGCATCCCACTGCTTGGCATGGAGGAATGGAGCACGGACAAAGGCATCACACTGCTTGGCACGGAGGAATGGAGCACGGACAAAGGCATCACACTGCTTGGCATGGAGGAATGGAGCAGAACAAAGGCATCCTACTGCTTGGCATGGAGGAATGGAGCAGAACAATGGCACCCCACTGCTTGGCAGGGAGGAATGGAGCAGAACAAAGGCATCTTACTGCTTGGCATGGAGGAATGGAGCACGGACAAAGCATCCCACTGCTTGGCATGGAGGAATGGAGCACGGACAAAGCATCCCACTGCTTGGCATGGAGGAATGGGGCACGGACAAAGCATCCCATTGCTTGGCAAAGAGGAATGGAGCACGGACAAAGGCATCCCATTGCTTAGCAAGGAGGAATGGAGCAGAACTAAGGCATCCCATTGCTTGGCAAGGAGGAATGGAGCCCGGATAACGGCATCCCACTGTTTGGCACGGAGGAATGGAGTACGGATAACGGCATCCCACTGCTTGGCACGGAGGAATGGAGTACGGATAATGGCATCGCACTGCTTGGCACGGAGGAATGCAGCACGGATAACGGCATCCCACTGCTTGGCAGGGAAGAATGGAGCACGAATAAAGGCATCCCACTGCTTGGCAGAGAGGAATAGAGCATGACAAAGGCATCCCACTGCTTGCCAGAGAGGAATGGAGCATACCAAAGTCATCCCACTGCTTGGCAGAGAGGAATGGAGCAGAACAAAGGCATCCCACTGCTTGGCAGAGGAGAATGGAGCAGGACAAAGGCACCCCACTGCTTGCCAGAGAGGAATGGAGCAGAAAAAATGCATCCCACTGCTTGGCACGGAGGAATGGAGCACGGATAACGGCATCCCACTGCTTGGCACAGAGGAATGGATCACGGATAACGGCATCCCACTGCTTGGCACGGAGAAATGGAGCACGGACAACAGCATCCCACTGCTTGGCACGGAGGAATGGAGTACGGATAACGGCATCCCACTGCTTGGCAGGGAAGAATGGAGCACGAACAAAGACATCCCACTGCTTGCCAGAGAGGAATGGAGCAGGACAAAGGCATCCCACTGCTTGGCAGAGAGGAATGGAGCAGAACAAAGTCATCACACTGCTTGGCAGAGAGGAATGGAGCAGAACAAAGGCACCCATTGCTTGCCAGAGTGGGATGGAGCAGAACAAAGGCATCCCACTGCTTGGCAGAGAGGAATGGAGCAGAACAAAGGCACCCCACTGCTTTGCATGGAGGAATGGAGCAGAACAAAGGCATCCTACTGCATGGCATGGAGGAATGGAGCACGGAAAAAGGCATCACACTGCTTGGCAGGGAGGAATGGAGCACGGACAGAGCATCCCATTGCTTGGCATGGAGGAATGGAGCACGGACAAAGCATCCCATTGCTTGGCAAAGAGGAATGGAGCACGGACAAAGGCATCCCATTGCTTGGCAAGGAGGAATGGAGCAGAACAAAGGCATCCCACTGCTTGGCATGGAGGAATGGAGCAGAACAAAGGCATCCTACTGCTTGGCATGGATGAATGGAGCAGAACAAAGGCATCCTACTGCTTGGCATGGAGGAATGGAGCACGGACAAAGCATCCCATTGCTTGACAAAGAGGAATGGAGCACGGACAAAGGCATCCCACTGCTTGGCATGGAGGAATGGAGCAGAACAAAGGCATCCCACTGCTTGGCATGGAGGAATGGGGCACGGACAAAGCATCCCATTGCTTGGCAAAGAGGAATGGAGCACGGACAAAGGCATCCCATTGCTTAGCAAGGAGGAATGGAGCAGAACTAAGGCATCCCATTGCTTGGCAAGGAGGAATGGAGCCCGGATAACGGCATCCCACTGTTTGGCACGGAGGAATGGAGTACGGATAACGGCATCCCACTGCTTGGCACGGAGGAATGGAGTACGGATAATGGCATCGCACTGCTTGGCACGGAGGAATGCAGCACGGATAACGGCATCCCACTGCTTGGCAGGGAAGAATGGAGCACGAATAAAGGCATCCCACTGCTTGGCAGAGAGGAATAGAGCATGACAAAGGCATCCCACTGCTTGCCAGAGAGGAATGGAGCATACCAAAGTCATCCCACTGCTTGGCAGAGAGGAATGGAGCAGAACAAAGGCATCCCACTGCTTGGCAGAGGAGAATGGAGCAGGACAAAGGCACCCCACTGCTTGCCAGAGAGGAATGGAGCAGAAAAAATGCATCCCACTGCTTGGCACGGAGGAATGGAGCACGGATAACGGCATCCCACTGCTTGGCACAGAGGAATGGATCACGGATAACGGCATCCCACTGCTTGGCACGGAGAAATGGAGCACGGACAACAGCATCCCACTGCTTGGCACGGAGGAATGGAGTACGGATAACGGCATCCCACTGCTTGGCAGGGAAGAATGGAGCACGAACAAAGACATCCCACTGCTTGCCAGAGAGGAATGGAGCAGGACAAAGGCATCCCACTGCTTGGCAGAGAGGAATGGAGCAGAACAAAGTCATCACACTGCTTGGCAGAGAGGAATGGAGCAGAACAAAGGCACCCATTGCTTGCCAGAGTGGGATGGAGCAGAACAAAGGCTTCCCGCTGCTTGGCAGTGAGGAATGGAGCACAAACAATGGCATTCCACTGCTTGGCAGAGAGGAATGAAGCCCGGACAAAGGCACCCCATCGCTTGACATAGAGGAATGGAGCAGAGCAACGGCATTCCACTACTTGGCAGAGAGGACTGAGGTATGAACAAAGGCATCCCATCGCTTGACAGAGAGGAATTGAGTAGGACAAAGGCATCCCACTGTTTGGCAGAGAGGAATGGAGCAGAACAAAGTCATCCAGCTGCTTGGCAGAGAGGAATGGAGCAGAACAAAGGCATCCCACTGCTTGGCAGGGAGGAATGGAGCAGAACAAAGGCATCACACCACTTGGTATGGAGGAACAAAGCACGAACAATTTCATCCCACTGCTTGGCAGGGAGCAATGGAGCACGGACAAAGGGATCCCATTTGTTGGCACCGAGGAATGGAGCACGAACAAAGCCATCCCATTGCTTAGCAAGGAGAAACGGGACACAACAGGAACAAGGAATACAATATTTATATTTCAGTTCACACTTATAAAAATAACATCTAAAAATTTACAGAGAGGTAGTAATTTTGATTTGTTGCGAACACTGATAAGTTGGTTCATCCTTAGGGTATTTGATCATAATCAATACTATTTATTGATAAATTCTTTTCTTTCACTATCCGGGGCTCTGGGCATTCAAAGAGATAGTGAAATTCGTCACCTAGGGTGTTCTGAGCACACATTGTGCACACTCGCTCGTTTCGAGGTAGTAGATTTTCATATTTTCAGAGCTCTACAGGTAGCCTGTGGTTACTCATTCTGAATTTACGAAGTAACCTTGAATATTTCTGAGGGAGTGATATTGTTTCTTGTATTAATTTTTATACTAAGGAGTAATTGGTTGGTCATACGCAATTGTCACTTGACACTCATGCACAGAGAGCCTTAAAATTATCTTCCTTGGTGCCACTACTCATAAGGCTTTAGAGGACGCCATTACAGAAATTTGCCTATGTACTACGTGTGTGCTACATATCTACCTAATGAATCGAGGCAGACCGCACTGAAGAGCAAGAAGGACAAGAGAGAGCTAAAGACTCTGCCTGTGGGCAAGACATCCTCCTCCTCCTCCTCCTCCTCCTCCTCCTCCTCCTCCTCCTCCTCCTCATCATCATCATCATCATCATCATCTAAGATAAGTGCTGTATGGTACTAATGATACGTTCAAAATGGAGTATGGCAATGCGAGTCGTAATACAGCAATATGCTACGCAGCATCTACAGCCATATGTCTCTCACGTCATGTGGATTCACCATACCTAGAAGCCACATTCAGTCGATTGTTGAATGTTTTACATAAAATATGTCTTTCATGTCACAGACTATAAAATACATTAATTATACTGCATGAGAGCGTGCAGCTTGCCATGATGCAGTCATGTGTTAGTACTTGATTATTTGAGTGCACTCGCATACATAAAACATATTCTGGTGAACAAATGACATGAGATTGATATTTGGCAAGATATTACAATGTCCTCGGTGGGAATAAAGTTGTTTTTTAAATCGATAATAACGCATGAACCCGCTCACTGGCCATTGTTGTTTACCACTAAGGATTAACACATTTTTAATTCACGGTGTTCATACATTAACAGTAGTAAGTGCATTGTGGGGAGTTGGTTGGAGACCGAATGCCTTATCATTCATTACGTTACATTTCAACAATTAAGAGCCACATTACGAGAAATATTAGCATAATCATAGATGGTCGTTTATTATAAGTAAAATTTAAATATATCCTTTTGGGCTACACAGCAGTGATACATTACAACCATGTTTTTTACTATATGATTCAGTCAAAGCAGCCCTAACTGACCACCTCATGTTACACCATTACGTGGGCGCTATAGACTGTCTTAACCCTTTAACCCTTTAACCCTCGAATTTCTTCAAGAGAATTTCAATTTTCTCATAGAAAATGTCCATTTGCAGACCAAGAGCAAAACAACTTCCATTGGAATGATTGACTATGCTGGCTATCCATTTGTCTAGACATTAAGCCAGCAAACACCCACAACCAACCACCTACACCAACCACCACCACCGCCATCATCATCACCACCAACACACACCACCATCAACACCACCAGCATCAACACCACCACCCTCTACCATTACCACAACTGCTACTAGCACCACCACCATACCCACTACCACCACTACCACCAATATCAACATACACCACCAACCATAAAGCACCATCTCCACCACCACTATCACCACCACCACCACTACCACCTATACCCAACACCATGCATTAGCCCCACTCCACCACCAACAGCCACCCACCCACCAACCCCTAACAAATTTCTTCATATTCATATTTGCAGACCTATAGAAGGCTATTGTTGAAAATTTGTCATTGGAATGACTGACTCTGATGGCTATCCATTCGTCTAGACATTGTGGTCAGAATTTGTGAGAGCATGGTGTGTGAAAAAGGCATATAGGTTGGAGAGGGTATGTCAATGACGATTTAATAAAGGTCTCGCTCGTATGCACATGTGCCTATGTCATCATGAATGCATTATGAGTACCTAGTCAATGAGGCCCCGACAACACAAATAATATAGCTGACTATCCATTGTCTAGACATTGTGGCCACAACCACCTACTACCAAGACCCACCACCACCACCACCATCACCACCACCAACACCACCACCATCACCCCCACCACCCCTCTACCACCACAGCACCACTACCACCCACCACATTCACCACAACCACCACTAGCACCACCACTACCAACAGTCACCACCAGCCACTAAGCACCAACACCCACCACCAAGCATTAATCCACCACCACCATCGATCACCACCCACCACCACCACCACCACCACCCACTACTTCCACCAACCACCAACCCCACCGCCACCACCAACATCAACAGCACCCACTCCAATTTGTATATTGAGGGATGTAGGGGACTCGGCTGGATATATAGCTACAATCATCAAATCAACATGTACATAAAGAACCAATGTTTTATTTGTATCCATATTTTACATTGAAGAAAATATTACATATGATAAAACATATAGTTTCTGTAGCATAAACAAATAGTCAATGTTCTGGAGATCCATCTATCGATGGGTAGACTGATTCCTTATGGATCAGATCCATCACCGATAGAATCATCATCATTATCGTCAGCACTAAGATTGTTGTTCCTTATGTACTTCTTGATCAGAAACTCTCTTTTTCGAAAAGCTGAGAAGACTGAAGCATCACATTCGTACCTCTCGGTGATAAAATCCTTAGTTTCCTGACGAATTATTTTAATGAGCGTAGAGTTCTGTAATCTTCTCCACTGGAACATTATGTCAATACACTTTGCAACTAAATCATCAGCATATATGGAAATAGACAAATTGCCTACACCATTTGGGTCTGTGTTCACTTCACCATCCTCATCTTCTAAACCTGACTGTTCAGTGTCTAAGACCTGTCTAATATTTTGGAACATGGTGAATAGTTCCTGATTGCCTATGGGTTCTTTTTCATCTTCACCTTCATCTTCACTCTCAGACTCCACTGAGTCATCGCCAGCTTCACTCTCCGACTGCATTGGCTCATCATCTTCACTCTTCATCTCTGTCATTTCTTTATCTTCAAAGTCTAGATTTTTGCTATCTTCATCGTTATGGAATCAGATCTTATGCCGCTTCAGGTCATTTGCGGCTGCATATGTATGCATGCTTTTTGGCATGCATGTGTGTCCGGACATGTACATACACATGCTACTGCATGTATAAATGTGCGACGGCCTGTATAAAATTGCAGCTGTATGTTTCAACCTTTAACCCCTACTATCTTTAGAGACCAATCCTTAAGTATGATAGATAAAATTATCTATATATGATTATACATACAACATCATTAAGTATGGTTATATATCACCAAAGTAACTCTGAACTTCACTTGAACATTAGCGGCCGCAAATACGCACATGCGATCACAAATTTGAACATGTGACTGCAAATCCACAACATGCGGCTGCAAATCCGTAATGTGTGGCCGCAAATCTGCAACATGCGGCTGCAAATCCGCAACATGCGGCCGCACATGTATCCATGCATTTTGGTGTCCGGGCATGTACATACGCATGTTGCCGCATGTATAAATGTGTAGCCGCCTGTATAAAATTGCGGCCACACCATTTAAAAAAAAATGTAATAATTAAATGACTGCCACTTTAAAGACCACTCCTTAAATATGATAGATACATGATTATTATCTATATAATATTATACATACAACATCGCTTAGTTTACCTATATATTTCCCATGTAACTCTGTATTCCACTCTGATTGTTTGAAAATTAAATGACTTGGGCAGTTTCAAAATATCTTTTTAACTATGATGGGTAAGGGGGGGGGGAATGTGGGACGCTGCCACCCACCTAATTAAGACATTAAACACGATCAGCCAGAACACGATCAACGCACGCATGTCAATACCTATTTCAAAAAATGCATTAATCTATGTATTACCACGTCATTTAAACAATAGAGTCTAGCCAGACATTTAGTACAATAGCGACCACCTGCATGAACAATAGCATCCACCCGCTCATTTATAACAATAGCATCCACCCGCTCATTTAGAACAACAGCGTCCACCCACTCATTCAAAACAACCAATCAGAATGCAGTATTTAAATAGGTCAAGAGCTCATTTGCATAACAATAGCTGCCAGTGTCCCCCTTGACTACTTACCTCTACATGTTTGTTCATCACAGCGAGGTGGTAAATATAAAATTAAAATCCCTTGTTGTCCTAAAATTAAAATCGCTTGTTGTCCGGTGCATATATCAGTCAATATCTCGCTTAGTGGGAAGAAAACAAATTGGTCATGGTGAGTTAACTATAAATCATTAATGAACAAGCTTGAGTATGATATGCACGGCCAAAGGTCTGGCTGAAAAAATAGTAAATGTACCTTGCTTAACATGGTCAGGTCTCGTGCTGGCCATTCCGTACCCATGAACTCTAAATATGTTGGCCCTTGACGTCTCTTGTATCGGTGGCATACATCACGCCATGTCTCACCATATTTGGTAATGAAATGATGTGGTAGAGAGTACATGTGTCACGCGAGTGCATCGCTCACTGGACCGCACCATGTGCTGTACATAAACTGGCTGGACATAGAAATGAGGGGCTAGTTACAATTGCGGTGTGTAGGGAGATAGTTAAAATATTGCAGTCGGTTTGTACATGAAGTTGTGGAATGAACAATACTAGGTAGCCACGTCAATTTGTTCAGGAAATATACACTGATCAAGTTAAGCCACCGCTAGAGAAAGTATTTGCGAACATATTTTTAAAGCTTCATATTTAGTACTTAGTCAAGGAAAATGTAATCGGTTCATGCTATGCTGGGAGTCTATTAGGGTCGAGTCAACATTAATGATAAGAAGTGCATGTTTCTGGGGAAGTTGTTTGTCTGAAAGTGAAGTAGCTCACACGAAGCTAAGCTATCCCGTTGGCAGTCAGATATTATCAGGCCCAAGAACTCAAACAAATATATTCGTTTTTACCAGCCTTGTACTCAAATAGGCAAGTTCCGAGTTCTATTTGTCCAGACAAATGTTCTCGGGTTATCACATTAACGTTTAAACGGGATTATTTTTGTTAGAAAAATATTTTCCCGCTACACTACGATTAAATTCACGTAATTGTTGCAGAGGTGATTACGAGGCTTCAGTTGCTAGGAGTGTAGTCAGGAAATAACAACATGCTGAGATATAAACATACCACATTACATCGCATCATCTTGGATGACATTTTGAATGGATAGATCCGATCTTCCCCTCAAGTGTAAGACGTCACAATCAAGAATATCACCTGTAGGCTGATGCCATTATCAACGTGCGTAATGAATTATGTATCTAGATCCATCATGAACATTGAATAGTCCGTTAAGTGTACGAATTGCATCTGTTTACTATTTACTAAACATTATGTTAAATATTTTGAAACTAAATGGCCTGGACGCTGTGGCCACCAGTTGTAGGCAGCAACAGCACTGAGCCAAATTAATTTCCAAATATTCAACAACTTACTTGTAAAGCAAACATGATATTGTGACTATGTGAATCCATGTATCGATCGATCTCAATGCGAGCAAAATATGCGTGGAGTTTAGTGAGAAATGGGCGGACATATTTAGAGGTGGATTCCTCTGTCCTTAGTCTCAGGCAATTGGTGAATGTGAAATGTGTGGTGATCTCTATCCATCAAGTTCTTGTTTGGATTAGTTTTACGATCAACCAAACACCTGCATCGTAAACCTTGAATTAGTGTTGATAACAGTATGTTTACACATGTTTAAGTTTGGCCATTCAAATGCATCCAAGTCTCCTCACCGGTACACTTCTGAGTTACCTTTTAAATGATAGCATAGAGCCAACATGGTTATTTTAATATACACTAAACTATATTTACTGAAGAATCTAGGATCGAAATACGGTTAACTAATCGTTCTCTAGATTCGTTCATATATCTGGTTTAGTTGAAGCTACCTTCTGATATTGGACGTGTGTCAATATCCGGCTCCACACTCTGCATGCCCACACGACGATATGTGCATTGTAATTACTTAAACACATTCTAATGTCATCCCAAATGTTGTATTATAATGATAGATTATGGTTTATATAATCCATATCATTCATATTCTGTCACATTCCCTTTTTTGTATCACAATTATCTGCTTGGTAGCATCGCATAAATGTTGAACATTGATCCTCACCAGTTTGTCTCATTAAGCGATAGCGTACGGTGCCATAGTTTGTAAGCTGGACACAGATAAGCATTGGCATAAACCAACAACATCTCGTGAATAGGAATACGCTCCTGTGGTGGTTATTATGCGTTGCTATAAAGATCATCGAATACATAGGCATCCCATAGTATGCTGCACACAATGACTGAGAAAGAATTGCTTAAATATGTTGACATGGTCGAGTAAAGAAGAATGTTTGAACGCCATCTTCACAACTATATAAGCCTCTACCCAAAGCAGGAGAACATTTAATCAGAAAGATGTTGCGCAGCAGCAGCATGTTTCTAGAAACGTGACACCCACACACTCAAGCAAAATGGACCAGAACTAAGGTGGGTATACTACGGGTATTCCTATTGCCATTTGCCAACATGAATTCGCCACAGAAAGAAGATGGGACTGCAGAGGCACTAATAGCCTATCATGTGCAGTTGCTTTAATTGGGGTTATCAGCATGCGTAGATGTCGCGATAGGAATATATGCGCAAGAGAGATACTGCTGAATAGGAAGAACCAATAGTTCATATGTTGCTTGCTTTGTCCACTCGAACTCCATCTTTTAAATGCCTTAAATAAAATATGAATTCATATATTACCTTCACCATTCCTAGTATGACCTAGCAGACTTTTTTACCCAACATCGCTTGAAAAGAGGCACCATACAACATGTAGCATGAAAATAGAACAAGCCATATTTATTGAAACATGTCGCGCAACACATGCAACATGCCATACACTCGCACAACATGTTGCACAACAGGGGTGTTGCGTAATGTGTTATGCAACGTATTCCCATGTGTATCGCCAGCGTAGGGTACAGGAAAGGATACAGACAGATGCGGTGGCTGTTTGATGGGATACTTACACCCAATTTATCTGACCTATGATTGGTAAAGCTACGTCCGTTGTGCTTTAAGTACACCGGTGCCCACGTTCTTCAGATGCTATGGTTGTTGAGCCGAGTGATTCCGCATCATTGACTATATGACTATATCAGGGAACTGAATGAGGTCTTCAGGGATTGCATCCTCACCTCACCACCCGATCGCACAATTTCTTTCATGTAGCTTCGTCAGAAAGGACTGAACCAGCAGCCTTCAGGTCCCGAAGAGACAGAGCGAAGTACAGCTGTCAATACATGAATGGATGATCAGATCGGTCACTCAAGAGAATGAACGTCATAGTCAATTACGTCACATGTAGGCTGACATCGAAATGCGTAATATATGATGTATCTAGGTCCGTCATGGACGTTTAATAGTCCGTCAAATATACGAATTGTATGTTTTTATTAATAAACCATTTTGTTGAATATTTTGAAACTAATCTGACTGGGCGCTGCTGCTGCTATAGGCTAACTCCCGTTATTATTCAGCTGAGTGGCAGGCAGGTTCTCATGGTATGTATTGTATTGTATGTCGTAATTTCCCCCTTTATATAAAAGCACCGACTAGACTGACAGCGTGGGTTCATGGACACATATCTGCACCCAACTGGAGAGGTTTCTACACTTATTCGTAACGTAGGCATATTTATATCTCGATAGAGATCCATGGAGCCATAAATTATTTCTGAGCTGTATTGTACACGCATATGCGTGACGCGTTCACATGCGGTGGGCGTCATGCATCAGGTGGTCGTATCTTTCAAGGAGACGTCATGCTGTTACGCCCACAGCGATCTCATTATCCAAAGCCACCTGTCGTTTCGCCTCATAAAGTCACAGAAATTGGGGAAATATATGTCTAATAAATACAAAACTGTGTAAATATGGTTAGGTACAAGCGTATATAACAACCTCTACATACAACAATAGGCATATTTACATATTTTATTTGTTGTTCCGCTTCACTACACATACAGCCACGCAAGAAATGCATTGGTCACATCTATGACTAAATAACACTTATATCACCGAACATGACTGAACAAACACAGATTAAATTGTTCTGGTAATTTACCCTTGTTCGAAAGTTCGCAATTAATCCATATTATACTGTCTAGTGAATATTTAATTAATTGATTCTGTCCAACACACGCAGAGATTAAGTTCTATTACTGAACCGTGACGCGAGTGCCAGCAATACTGCGCTGACTAACAGGGATATTGATGACGTCACCGTAATTTGAGTACTAAATGTGGACAGTTTTGGCATGCAAGTGCAGTGTATTGGATCGAACTGTGTACCAGGACAGCACTGTCTGAGAACTCGAATCGACTGCCATAGCACCTCAAAATAATGCGTCGCCTCCATACTGTGCGGTTCTTTATTACAATCTGTGAAGCGCAGATAATAAATAAATAAATAAATAAATAAATAAATAATAATAATAATAATAATTATAATAAAAAAAAAAATAATAATAATAATAATAATAAAAATAATAATAATAATAATAATAATAATAAATCAGTGTTACACTGTCAGGATATTGGCGAAAATTTTGACATTTTGCATGTCCAGATGCAAATATAGATTTGTATCAAGATCACAATGATATTGGCCATACAATTTTGAATGTCCTTGCGCTGCGCCTACTGGTTGCGGTAACTGTATGACCATGTTTGGTTCCAATAATTTGATTAATTCTGAAATAAAGGCAAGATGAACTAAGCAGACGTAACTAACTGTTACGGTTGGCTACAAATGTTACTATGACCATGGCATTTGACCCCAATAGCATTGTGATTCATCCACTTGGTATAGGTAAATATGTAACCAAGTTAACTTCAAGTAAGGTGAACAAATCATGAGATATAAGTCAATGAAGTGACAGACATACTGACATACGGATGGACGGCCGACTGGCCGGCCAGACGGCCAGTCGACTCGCAGGCCGGTCGGCCAACCAGCCAACCAGCCAGCCAGCCAGCCAGCCAGCCAGCCAGCCAGCCATGGAAGAAGGCAGACAGACAACGGACAGGGAGGCAGTCAGATAGATAGGCAGGCAGGCAAGCGGGCGAGCGGGCAGGCAAGCAGGCAGGCAGGCAGGCAGGCAGGCAGGCAGGCAGGCAGGCAGGCAGGCAGGCAGGCAGGCAGGCAGGCAGGCAGGCAGGCAGGCAGGCAGACAGGCAGACATAGTAACAGAATCAATCTCCATATTTGGGTAAATTGTAATTTTCGCCAATAATAACAGGAACAACAACGAGAATGCATTCGTGGGAGATACTTAATCACGCCTTTGCACTGGGTTTTTGGCAATGTACTAAGTGACCCCGTGACAGTGACATTTGAGGTGAAACAAAATTCTGGTTCTAGCCAAGCAAAATATGAATGCATGTTACAGATTTGTGTATTCTACCGTCTTGCATTGTAGAGTTATCGTGGAAAATAAACGCCCATTCCGGTATGCACTAAGTGTCCCAGTGAACTCGATATTTGAACATTTGTTCCGAGATTCTGGACAACCGCAATATGAATGTATGTTACAGATTTGGTGGTTCTACCGACGTGCATTGCAGGGTTATCGATGAAAATGGGTATTCCGGTATGCAATAAATGATCCATTGACCTTGACATTTAAACTTTTGACCTGAAACTAAATCTTGTTTCTAGCCAACAATAATATGAATGTATACTATGCATATGGTGATTCTATCTTCTTGCATTGCAGAACTATCGACGAAAATTTATATTCGGGTATTCATTTAATGATCCAGCGACCTAGGTGTTTGAACTTTTGACATGGAACTAAATGTTGATTCTAGCCAACCACAATATGAATGTATGTTATAGATTTGGTGATTCTACCTTCTTGCGTCGCAGAGAAAAAGTGGTATTCCGGTATACAGTACGTGACACCATGGTCTTGACATTTGAACTTTTGACCTGACACTAAATTTTGCTCCTCGGCAGCCACAATAATTATGATTACTGTATACTGCAGCTATAGTAGCAGACATATTTTTAGCTGCCTTACGGTCATTCTTGATCTGGTCGTACCGTGTCTTACTCTGTTGAGGTCACCTCGCAGCACACTTAACATATTTATGCAATGACATCCTCTACTGGCTTTATTTTTGCTGGATCCCAGTAGGGCGAATTTCAAAGCTCTCTGTACCGAGCTGTCTTCTGGCCGGAACATGGTCCATCGTTGCTGGGCAACTTTTACAGACAGCCGCGATGTATTATACATCTTGTATTGATCATTGTTGGAAATTATGCTGTCTGGCCATCGGTGTCCAGTGGTGGTGCATGTGTGTTCACGGTGGCAGGCATCAAGCTTGCCCAGAGTTGCTTTTGGAGCTGCCAAACTGTTAAAGTTTTACAGCATCACGTATACACAGGTTGCGTTGCATAAACGCAGTCTTTTTGACACGGTCATCTTTGATCTACGAATCCATAGCTTCCAAAACGACTGGAAAGCTACGTTCCCAATGACGCAGTGTGCAGCAATATCAGCAGTACTGCAAAGCAGTAGGCCCAGGATTTTACCTTTCCTCTATGTTCGCCGCCACGAATTGGATCGTCATTTTTCTTTAGTCTCATGCTTTGTCGCTAGATATATATCCGTGAACTCTGTTTTAGATTCATAAAGAGATTCTCAATATTTAGTGTGCTTGCGGATATTGGGAGTAGTTCGTCAAGGGATTTCTTTTCCTCGTTTATGAAGTCCACATCGTCGGTATATTTCATCTCTAGTGGCATACCCAGTATGGACACTGGGAAGTATTCTCTTGTGGAATCCCCCCCCCCCCCCCCCAGACTTTAATGCAGCAGCAAGGACACAGACGAAATGCACAGGGGATAGGCCATCACCATGGGCGCAACCAATTAATGTCTCAATCTCTGGAGACTTCTTTGACTTGACTCGTACTCTCAGCCTCGTGTCTACAAGTAGTAGTCTCACTAGGTGTGGCTCAACTTCATTGCAACTGGTCTGGTATAGTACATCTAGGATCTTTGAGCACTGTAATTGTGTCGACGGCGTATTAAATGCCAATGCCCATTTTGTGAAAATCTCGGTATTTGAACATGACAGATGACACAAGCATGCATTGGGGCCATACAACGTCTGCCCAGCTGAGTCCACGTTATAGGCTACTTTTACATGATTCAGCGAAGTCATAGATATTGTCTGGGATTCGACATAGAGTCACATTGGATAGAATTTTCTGTATGCTGTTAAGGAGCAGAATGGGTCACAGCCTGGCCTGGTTCTTGTGCCTGGGTAGCGTGATAAGGGTGCTTTCGCCTACTGCATTGATGGGAAGGTGGTGTATAAAAGCTGAATTGATTAGGTGTGTGATTGGTTTTGAGATAATGTCACTTGCTTATTTGAATTGTTCTTTGCTTATACCATCATATCCGGATGTACGCCCATTTTTAGGGCTTTGAGTGCCTTCTCGTCTTCTACTGTTTTAATGGGTGTCAGTAATGGCTTGGGGTCACCTGAAAACGGGTCCGAGGGCTCATCATCATGGTCGGTGAACTGTTCCTTGGACCATTCCAAAATTGTGTCGACTTTGCCCTGGTCAGTCCTGATAAAATCGCCTTCAGAGTTGTGTACAATGAGTGGCAATGTGCAGTCAGTAACTCTTTGGACTCGAGTTGTCAGAAACATTTTGTGACAGTTATCCGTGGCTGTGATTTCATCAGCCTATGAAGTCTGCTTGTTGAATCTTTTAAGCATTTGCTGATGTTGCGCAGAATGTTCCTGCGTTCCCTGCATAGTTTGGCACGGTCTTCACTTTGGCAGCTTTGATAGATGCGCATCCTTTGCTGATAGTTTTACTACTACAGGGGCATACGCATACCTAGTTCGGTTGCTATATTTTAGAGCTCCTATGGTGCTGGTAGCTGACGATTCCATACCTTTGAGTACTTTCGTTAGGGCTTCGTTTGGCTCGGAGCTGATGTCGATATTAATTAATCTGCTCCCCGAGAGCTTTTGTCGGTGCCATTTAATTGTCAATGTCGCAGATGAGCTTTGGTAGATTGTAGGTGACTCTACCTTCCTGCCTGATATGGCATTTATACATTAGGTGGAGATTGTTTATCTAAAGGCGTGTAATGACTGGCGTATTGTCAGAGCAGAGTGAGTATGCATAGTATGAAGTCTTTTTTCTTGAAGGCTTCTGTTGTAGCCGTAGAGCCTGTTGGAGGCAATCAGCAATGTGGCCTGTCCATGTTATCCGGTGACGGCATGGGTGTTTGAAAGCCGTGTTTTTTTTAGCAAATAGGACATTGTTGCGAATGATGCCACCAGTCCATCTCCATTGCCGTTATGCATGCCCTCTCCATATCGCGCCTCAATTCTTGTCCACATCGCTGAGATTACCCAGCTTGGAATTGAAATCTCCACATACAGACAGTTGGCATCATGCTGAGATTGCAAAGATGGAGCTCAGTTCTGCATAGAAGGAATCTAATATTGATGGCTTCTCTTTGACTTTTTCAGTAGTTGCGGCATATGCGTTGACTATGCGACACATAGTGGTAGTATGTTTTTGTGTTGGTATAGCCAAGGTCGATAAATACAATGCGATCACTGACAAATCCAAAAGGCTACATGGTCCAAGAACCTTGATCCAATTACGATGGACAAACCCTGTATGTGGCCAGTTTTGGCTCTATAGGTACCAGCTTGTAGCCTGTCTGAGGTTGCTGCTGTGAGTATACAATATGTGTGTATGTTACAAATTTCGCGATTCTACCATCTTGAATTGTAGAGTTATCCACGGGAAAGTGTACTCCGGTATGCATTATAGTCCAGTCAAAACAACACGAATTTTACCAAGCCTACGATAAATTGCAACAGAGATGAAACCACCCAGAATCTATTCAGTAGGGGCCACTAGGTGATGCGTAAAAATCTAAAAAGTATTTTGAGTGGAACATGTTGAATTCAAGATGGCTGCCAAGATGGCTTCTAATCAAGTATAATATGGCATATATCTCGAGAATGGTTCATTTTAGACCACATAAATGTATTACGAGTAGACAGAAACATGCTCCTAATCTACCGAAAAATTGTCTTCTGCACTCCATTACCATCATATGACGTTACAACGCAGCAGATGAACTGCAAAAACGCTGATGTTCGAGGTTTGCAAACCAATTCTCCATTCATTAGCAGTGCTTAGTTCTCATCATCATCTAAGTCAACAACAAAAAACAAAGAGTAGCAGTTAATGGTACCTGCTTTAGCTGGTAACCAGTCATTAGTGGGATACCCCATGGAAGTATTTTGGGGTCAATACTGTTCACCACTGTTCATCTATTTTATTAACAAAATGCCACAATTGGCTTACAACTTAGTCAAGATGTTCAGCGACGATTCTAAGGCCATGTTCTCACTAGAGAGTTAATCCAGAATAACGCCATACTTCAGTATGACGATATCCCGGATTAAGTGCCTAGTGAGCACACGCCATTAATTACATTCACGAACCGATACAAAGGACTACTATGACCAGCTCTAATCAGACCCCAACAGCCTAAAAGAATAGGTAGATAAATGTCAAATGCAATTTAATTCCTCCAAATGCAAAGTAATGCACTTGGCTAGATCAAGTATGAAGTCGATGTATACAGCATCAGAGAACAGTCAGGAGATCACTCTAGACGACACAACCTGAGAAAAGAACATGTGCGTTAGTGTTGACGGGAGTCTAGAATTCAGCATGTGAAGACAGCACTCAACAAAGCCAACCAGATCATTGGTATGATATGAAGATCCTTTGTCCGCCTGGAGGTCAACACGCTTATGCTGCTATACAAAGTGAAACCAAATCTTGAATATGGGAATGCTGTATGGTGCACTTTGTGCAAGAAATATCTGCCTAATCGAAAATGTTTAGCATCGATCTGCAAAACTGATGGAAGGATTGGAAGACAGCGCATATGAAGGCTGCCAGAAGGCACTAAAGCTGCCATGTTTGACGTACGGGTGCGTGTACGATTACATAATTGAGACATGCATACACGTACGTTTATTGCATCTATAATGTAAAGCGTGAGACTCTGTTGCCCTCCGAGGACGTATATCGCACGAGAGGCGATAATTACAAACGACTAAACCATCACTTTAAAGGCAATACACAGACGAGGTTCTTCATTATTCATGTGACACGTTACTGGAATGGTATATATGAGTACGTTGTCACGACTCCTACACGTACCACCTTCAAGGGAAATTCCACAAAGACCAAATTTTCAAAACTGACTTTCACATCCAGCTCATCCGCACCCATCCACATATGCAACAGGTACAAAAGGCACTGACTGAAGACACGGAAGAAGGCAATGAAGATATGCTGCATGCTGTCTAACCTATTCAGCAGAAAAGAACTATGTAACTCTGTAACTAAGTCATCATTTGATATGTGTTGACAAATGCCTCTGCATCCAGAACAAGGCGATGAATAATCAGGTCAATGACGATGGCACCCGCAGCACAAGATTCTATATTCCGACTTGCAGGTGCATCTCATTAGTTCCAGAAGGGACTATGGTGCATAACCCAAGTCAGAGTGTGGTGGTGGTATTGTTCTTTCAGAAACTTTCCAGACCCATTCAACGATTTCGAAGGTGTTCCTCTTTAATTTTAGGTCTGATGGTCTACTGAAAAACAATATCTTTTGCAGCCCATGGCCATACTCTATGACGTCACAACCCAACATTTGTCATTGAAGTTCAATATTTACAAGCCATTTCTACATTCATTGGCAGTGTTTATTCTCATTATCATCCAAATCATCATTTAACATGTTTTAACAAGTACCTCTGGATCCAAACCAATCAAGTCCATGACAATGGCAGCCAGAGTGCATAGTTCCACAGCCCGACATGCGGGTGCATTTCACTAGTTTGAGAATGGACCACGGGGTTGGGTCCAAGTCCAAGTGTCCTCGTGTCATTATTCCTGCAGATACTTTCCAGCCACATTACTCGGCCGCCAAGATATTTCCCTTCCACTGTTGGATATGATGGAACACTCGGAGGGTTTGGTACTTCATCTTCGCAACATGTTTTGGTAGGTAGCCTTTTTGCTGATGGTAACAAGCTCCTGGAATCTCTGATGTCTCATCGTGTCAAGATGGTTATTCTGCAATTCTTTATGCACAATGATCATGATCTTTTCACCAGCTGCTATGGCCTCGTTCTTCGATGATTGCGAACTCCTCAATAGTTTGGCATGGACACAGAATAGCTTGTTGTCAATGATTAGCTTCAGTCCGACAGGTTTACCTATTCCAAATACCCTGGACGTTGTATCGCACCCGACGAAAACATGTAAAAAAGGATATTCTTGTAGACGTTCCTCTATTGTACATGCCTGTTTGAATTGGCACTGATACATTTGAGAGCTGCTCTTTTCTTTGGTTTACGGTAATTCACCTTTCCAGAGTACCCACCCATCATATGACGTCATAATGAACTGCGTGATGTGTAGAATGACATCATAATGAATGACGTCATGAATGACGTCGATGAGTATGTCACGAACACATATTTGAAGAAGGTCTATGCGTCGTTGTACAAATTGTTTGCTTTTACTATTTAATAAATATTCTGTTGAATATTTTGAAACTAATTTGACTGGGCGCTGTTGCTGCCAAAGGCAGCAACAGCACCCAATCAAATTAGTTACAAAATATTCAACAGCTTCCCTGTATAGTTTTCAGAAAATTGATAGCGATCAATCCCAACACGGTGAGGTGTGGGTGGAGCTTAGCTAATGATGGGCGGGGCATAGCTTAAAATAGAAAGGTCCATTAGATAGCGAGCGTGTTTCCTTGAGCAAGATGTATATGTATGTCAAATGATGACTCGGATGATAATAAGAAATACACGTGGCAAGTCAATGTAGGAATGGTTTACAAACTGTTAACGTTTGGGTTGTGGCGTCATAGAGAGGTCCGAATGTGCAGAAGACATAATTTTTTATCAGATTGGGGGCATGTTTCCATCTATTCGAAAATGAATCGTTCTCCAGACATATGCCATATTATACCCGATGGACGGTCATCTGGGCAACCATCTTGAATTCAACATGTTCCACTCAAAAGATTCTATTGGATTGTGGATGCATCATTTCCAAGGCCTAAATACACAAAATGAAGGTGTAACTAGAACACATTTACTGAAGTAACTGTAAATCTGCGATGACTGGGCATTAAGGAGTATTATAAGCCCTCTTCTCATATGATCACTGAACATGTCTGATGCTGATCTGATAAAAAGTCTAAGTGTTGCCGCAGTTCAAAGATCCATAGTTGAAATTACCATAATTTTACACAGGGTATGGAAAAGCTGATTTCTTGAAAACCGATAGCCTTGACCCTAAAATATAAAATAATGTGTCCTGATTTCCTGTAGTGGAATTTTTACCAAAATCAAGGAAAATGCCATTAAATGTCAAAATAAGGAGAAATTAATGAATTAAAGGTAAAAGGAGGCAATTCATACAAAAAACTGACCAATTTTTGTTTTTGGCATGAATTACCTCCCTTTACCTGTTCAAGTTGATTGTGTCAGTTCAATATGATGAATTTCGATTCTCATGATGGTTTGAAAGTGACCCGTCCAGGGTCAAGGTCAATCAGGGTCAAAGTGACCAATTTTAGGTTTTGGCATGAATTACCTCCCTTTACCTGTTGGAGTTGATTGAGGCAATTAAATCTGGTGAAATGGGATTGTTTTTGACTACCTGGGTCAAACAAAATTCATTAATTTCTCCTTTATTTGGCACTTGATGGCCTTTCCATGATTTTGGTTCGGACTACGGATTCTGGAAGGATGTTAAGTTTCAACATGATCTGTAGAAGTCTTAAGCGGGGTCGCTATCAGAATATCACTCTCATACATTTTCTTTGGGGCATTTTGGGCACGCATAAGCATATTCCTCGCAAATTCTTCACTGGATCCAAAAGAAAAAGAAAAACATCCCAGGCACTAAGATGTACTGACAGTGTTTCAAGTTTGGAGGCTTGAAATCGCAAATACTGCTCAATGGACCAGGAAAATATGTGGGTGTCAGATGCAGGTTAACATATGCTAGAGGTCTGTTAAGTTTCTCCATGATCTGCAAGAAACTCTAGGACGAGTTGCTGTCCGAATAACAATCCCCTACATTTCCAATTGGACTTTTTGGACAAGAAAACGTGGAATTCTCGGGAACCATACACCAGATCCAATTTCTGTGGATGATCTATACATGCCTCGTGCGTACTAGAAATGTACCAAGTTTAGATATGATAGTTCCAAAACTGAATCATTTATCATCAAATCAATTTCCAATACATTGCCCATTGACATATTTGTCTACGATACAAAAATCTCAATATCTCATGAACCGTTCGGGATAACGGAGTTCTGTAAATGGTGTCTGAAAGGCAATTCCGCCCCGGATCGGACGATCTAAATGCTGAAACAATAGGACCCTAATCCCGTCATCTATCAGCAAATCATGGCCATATTGTCTAGTGTGCAGATTTGCAATAATAGAAATGTTAATATGTCCACTAACGATTTTATTTTAGTAAGCAATAGTAGCCTCTGGTATCTAGGGATGTCAAAGATGTCAACCCTCTGATAGCGTCAGAAGTAAGAATTCTCATGATACCAAATAATTGTTTTTATTCACCATTTTCTCAAAAACTGGACACTAAACGAAACGATTTTTTTGGTCAACTTGCGGGTCCACAAATACTAGAAATATGTTATGCTTCAAACTGATCCGGAAAAAATCCTAGGAGCAGTCGCTGACCGAATATTGCTCCCATACATTCCCTATGGGACATGTTGGAAGCGGAAATGCAGCGTTCTGAAAGGTTAACATGTTCGCCAACGATTTTATTTTATTAATCCGTAGTAGTATAACGTATCTACGTATATCCCAAATATCAATCATCTGACCAACCTACAAATATGAATTATCTTGATTCAAAAAGATTGGGCTTATGCCATATTTTCTCAAAAACGGTTTACCATACCCAAGAAAATTTTCGGGTCAACATGTTGGTTTCAAGATGATAGAGGCAAAACTCTAGGAACAGTCAGTATCCGAATATTGCTCTCATGCATTTCCTATGGGGACATGGGGGCACGGAAATGCAGTTCTGAATGGTTAACATGTTCGCTAACGATTTTATTTCACTAATCAAGAGTAGTATAATACATCTACGTATATACCAAATTTCAACCATCTGACTGCCCTACAAATATGAAGTATCTTGATTCCAAAAGACTTTCTCCAAATCTGATCACTGTACCCAGAAATATTTTGGGTGGAGATGCAGAGCAACACATGCTAGAAGTATGTGAAGGTTCAGGATGATTTAGGAAAAACTCTAGGAGTAGTCGCTGTCCGAACATTGCACCCATACATTTCCTATGGGACTTTTTGCCCATGGAAATGCAGATATCTCGGAAACCATACATCCGATCGAGAAGAAAAGTAATAGCAAACTAGATCCCAATGGGTACTACAAGTTGACCATGTTTGAAGTTGATCAGATCAAAACTGTAGGAGGAGATAGTTCGCGAAATTCCTTGAGAATAATAATAATAATAATAATAATAATAATAATAATAATAATAATAATAATAATAATAATAATAAAAATAAGAATAAAGATCCTGAGCAAAAAACAATAATCTGCGATAGATCGCAGATTAATTAGTCGGTCAAATCCTAGATTTACTGGCCTAGTACCCGCTCCTGATAGTGTATGGATGGCTAGACGGCCGGCCGGACAGCGGACGGACAGACAGACGGACAGACGTTCGGCAAGGTGAGTAATCCCAAGAGATTATCATGGACAGAGGGATGCTGTAACTATCGCATCCTTTGGACATCACCAGCTCTCAACAACACTTGTCACAGCATAGTCAACTTTCCACAGAATGCCGACATACAGTGCAGTTCAGAAATAACTTTAATTCGTCCAAAGCAAGACAAACATGTGTTGAATATTTTGAACATGATTGGAGACGCTGGTTAAGCATTGCTGTCTAAGGCAGCAAATCTATTCCAATCCAATTATGGGTTTTTTAAATATACAACAGAACATTTCTTACTAAGTAACATGTTACTGTTGATTTTTTTTAAACATGTTAACTTATTTATGCACTGTACTGTATTAACCAAGAGACAAAACAAAGTATCATGTTAGTGCGCTATACGTCTACTTACCAACAGTAGCAGTGAGTGTATCTATGACGAATGCATCGTTAACGCTTTCTATCGCACTCGCGTGTATAGGAGCCGGAGTAGCGGTCAGCATATGTGATTCTGAATTTCCAAGAGTATTACCATGATTGATAACAGTCATTTTGATGTGTGGCTTAGATGGTAACGCTGGTGATAATTTTGAAGTTGTATTATGACTATTGCTAGGTTTGGTTGTGTTCCATGTATGTCTTTGGCTCCACGATTGAGTGACGTTTGCGGCCGCTGATGGAGCTGGCTGTTCTACACCTATTGGCCGTCCCATCGAGATAAAATCGTTCTTGGCCGTACCACCATATCCCAGGCCCTCCTGATGCTCCGGCATTGGTAGTAAACTGGTAGTGAAGCCAGCTCTTAGCATAGCGCTAATAACATCCAGGGAGGGCGGCTCCGATAGAAAATCTGTTGATTCAGTTGGGTGTGTAAAAGGAAAGTTTATGTTGGAAATTAATCCGGTTACAGACACTTGTGGATAAGTGGCTCTTTTCACTACAGTTCGCCATTGATGTTGATGGTTGGGCTGGACTGGAATGCGCAATGCATGTGGAGGCATACCGGCTTGTGGTAACCCTGGGTTGTGATGCGTGGAATAAGTAGGTATTGTCGGTGGTAATGAAGATAGATGCATATCCTGTGGGACGGTATTCCAATGAGGAATTCCTCCCATGTGTGCGTTCGCGGGGCTGCGATATACCACAGCAGAGACTGGGCTGGAGTAGATGTGGCGTGGTATTCCTTCCGCTTTAATTGCTATGGGCGGAGTCGACTGCCCTATCGGGGGAGCTGCATGAGGGGCTGCAATTATCCATGGTGGGGCTGACTTTGGCCATTGCTGGGTGCCAACATTGGCGATCGATGGAGGTTCCAATGTAATATAGCCAGGAGACTTGTTGTGATTACTTAGGTCTGGCGCGAGGTGAGGGGGATTTCTGGCAATTGGTGGCGCTCGGGGATAGTTGATGAATCCGGGTGGCACACGAGTTGGCGTGTACGGGGGCGGAGACGGACTAGCAAAAATGTCAAATGGTGAAAAACGTGGATAGTGAATAAGATTAGGCATTGATCCGTTAGATTTAATCGTGCTATATGTAGTTGTAAATGCAAGGGCTGGAGGCAGTGCAGAAGGACCAGGCTGCGTCGTATTTACGGGCGTATTCGTTACATTTGGAGGTGCCGGTGTGGTTGACGGCGCCGGTGTGGTTGGCGGCGCTGGAGTGGTGGTGGTGTAAAATGGTGGCATGATAGCAACTACTTCCAATCCTTTAATCTGGCATGTATCTGTGCATTTTGTGACATTATTACAGCCTACACCGATAGCATATCCATCTTCTGGCGAGCAGCACGCGAATCCTTCCGTCCGTCCAGCGTTGCATGACCAAAAAGATTGGCAACCATTCTCAATTGGATATGATGTAATATTTAGATATGCACAGCGATCTGAAAAGTAAAAACAAACTTCAGTTTATTCGTTGTATGTGAGCCTGTTTGTCTGCCTTGCCAGTTTTATATGTATCTCTCCGTCTATTCATTCCTTCACTCCTCATTCTTTCATCCATTCATGCATTCATTCATCCATCCATTCATCCACCCATCCACAGACCCGCACGCCCACCCACACGGAGATCCACCCACCACCCTCCCACCTACCTAGCTACCTACCAACCCACAAACCCACGCATCTAGCCATCCACCCATTCATCCACCCATCCATCCATCCATCCACCCATCCGCCCACGCACGCACGCACACACGCACGCACCAATTCACCCCACCCCATCCATCAATTCGCCTGCCCATCCGTCCATCCATCCATCCATCCATCCATCGCCATCCATCCATCCATCCCTCCATCCCTCCATCCATCCATCCGTCCGGCAATTTGCCATAGCGGTTTTATATGTATCTCTCCATCTATTCATCCCTTCACTCCGCATTCTTTTATCTATTCATGCATTCATCAATCCGTTCATCCACCCATCCACACACCCGCGCACCCACCCACCCGGAGACTCACCCATCACCCGCCCACCTACCTACCTACCAACCCACCAACCCACGCATCCATCCATCCATTTATCAACCCATCCACAAACCCACCCACCCACCCACCCACCCACCCACCTACCCGCCCGCCAGCCCTCAATTCTCACATCCATCCATCAATTCACCTACCCATCCCTCCCTCCTTCACTCCCTCCCTCCATCCATCTATCCATCCATCCATCCATCCATCCATCCATCCAGCCGCCCACTATCCCACACATATATACATCCATCCATCCATTTGCCATCCATTCATCCATCCATCCGTCTGTTCGTCCGTCTGTCCACCCGTCCGCACGTCCGTCCGTCCGTCCAGCCAGCCAGCCAGCCAGCCAGCCAGCCAGCCAGCCAGCCAGCCAGCCAACCATCCACCCACCCACCTACCCACCCACCCACCAACAAATTCACCCACCAGCCAATCCACTCACTCGCCCTCCATCCATCCATTCCTCCCCCATCCATCCATTTATCTATCCACACTAAAACCACCAACCCACCACCCACACACCCAGTCACGCAGCCACCTACCTACCTACCGACCCACCTGCTCAACCCCACCCCCCCCCCCCCCCACGTCTGTCCGTCCACTGGTCTATCCATCCATCCATCCATCATCTATCCACCTAGCCACCTACACACCCACTCGCCCACCCATCCACATACCAACCAAGGCACCCACCAAACCATCAGCCGCATCACCTACCACCCACCCTCCATCCATCGATCCATCCATCCATCCAACCATCCATCCATCCATTCATCCACAAATCCACCCACCAACCAATCCACTCATCCTCCATCCCTCCATCCCTTACCCATGCACCCATCCATCCATCCATCCATCATACAACCCACCCACGCACCCATTCACCCACCCACCCACCAACCCACCCACCCACCCATCCGTCCGTCCGTCTGTCAGTCCATCCGTCCCTCCAACCACCTACACACCCACCGGCTCGCTCGTTCACCCACCCATCCACTCACCAACCCAGACACTAACCTACCCACCATGCGAACCCATACCCACCAACCCTCCCATCCGTCCATCTATCCATCCGCCCAACCACCCACCCACCCACCTACCTACCCATCCTCCAGTCTTCCCACCAATCGACCCAGCAACCCATACAGTCATACCGGCCATCCACCCATCCATCCTTTCATTTATTTATTTCATCGTTGGTTTCTTCGTGTATTCATTCATTCATTCGCCTACCATTTGCTCGCTCGCTCGTTCTCCTAAGCATTTATAAAATCGCGTGTACAGACCTATCGCGCAAGTGTTTTCTGTGGTATCTGTGCAGAGTCGACCCCCTGCATCAAATATGGTGCCACGTGGGCACTTTCCCATTGAGCCCCTCCTGTTTGCCTCGTTGCTTCCCTGGCACAGTATAAAGCGTGTACAGTCTCGTGGATGCGGGAGGTATTCACCCTCTTGTGCATCCACTAATTGACACGGATCTGGAAAGACAGATGAGCATAGACCTAAAAATGGCAAGTTAGTGATAGCTTGATAAATTTGCAAATAAAATCTACCACGTGAGCGCCAAAATAAAAAAGAAGGACTCTAAAATGGCGATGGATGGATCCGATCTGTCACTCAAGTATATGACATCATAATCTATTATGTCACATGTAATCAAAATGCGTCAAGAATGACGTGTCTACTAGCTCCGTTATGTACATGTAAATGTCCATCAGGTGTACTAAGTGTATGTCTTTGAAGGATTTACTATTTAATAAACATTCTGATTTGACTAGACGCCGTTGCTGCCAAAGACAGGAACAGATCACAGTCAAATTAGTTTCAAAATATCCAATAGCTTGCCTGTATATTTATGATATATATATTATTATATAAATTTATTTATATATATATATATATACTCTGAGAAAATTTATAATAGTGCAAACTCCAAAATCACTGCGCATAATCCCAATTTGAATTCGGCAGATATACTCCCACCCCATCCCACCCATCCCACTCCAAACCATATACCAAATAATTCATTAGCGAAAAGGCTAGGAACCTATGAAGGCAGTAAAACAAACCGCACCATTCTTCAATGTAGGTTTCGTTGCACTGAGAGAAAATTGTGTTCGTCTCGGTGACGATAGTAAATTGGAATTTAATATGCCGTACAGTTGTGCTGAGACTGACATCTGCAAACTTCTAGGTATCTATATGTGAATGAATACCTGTGCGATAGGAAAGCCGGATTCTAATTCTGCACATGTCATAGGATATGCCGCTTTAGGGAAATGGAGCGATCCGATCTGTGATTCGTGTATATGATATTATAATCCATTACGTCACATGTAGGTTGACGTTAGAATCATAACGCGTAATGAATGAACTATCTAGCTATGTCATGAACTTTAAAAATCAGTCAGATTGCGAACTGTATGTCTTTGACGGATAATAAAGATTGATTTACTATATAATAACCAGTCTGTTGAATATTTTGAACCTAAATTGTCTGCCGCTGGTAGTGCCATTTGCAGCAGCAACACCATCCACTCACATTATAATCAACAGCTTATCTCTATAAGGTAGTTACCTTGAAAACGGAACTCTGTGATGTCAGGTGCAAAGTATATAATGCGATTCCAAAAGCGTAAAAAGGTGGGCGGAACTTAGCTAGAAATGGGTGGGGCTTAGCTAGAAATGGGTGGGGCTTAGCTAGAAATGGAGTATTCTATCGATAAGCATGAAATAAAGCGAAAAGGCATACCATTTTTCTTTATGACTAGAAAGAGCATACCGTTCATCTTTAGGGTTAGAAAGGGCATACCGTTAATCTGTATGACGAGAAAGGGCATACCGTTAATCTGTATGACGAGAAAGGCATACCGTTCATCTGTAGGATTAAAAAGGTCATAGCATACATGTGTAGGACTAGAAGGGCATACCGTTCAACTGTAGGATTAGAAAGGGTATACCGTTCATCTTTAGGACTAGAAAGGCATACCGTTCATCTGTATGACTAGAAGGGCATATCGTTCATCTTTAGGACTAGAAACGCATACCGTTCAGCTTTAGGACGAGAAAGGGCATACCGTTCAGCTTTAGGACGAGAAAGGGCATACCATTCATCTTTAGGATTAGAAAGGTCATACCGTTCATCTTGAGGACTAGAAAGGGCATACCATTCATCCTTAGGACTAGAAAGGCATACCATTCATCTTTACGATTAGAAAGGCATACCATTCATCTTTAGGACTAGAAAGGCATACCATTCATCTTTAGGACTAGAAAGGGCATACCGTTCATCCATATGACTAGAAAGGGCATACCATTCATCTTTAGGACTAGAAATGGCATACCATTCATCTTTAGGACTAGAAAGGGCATATTGTTAATCTTTAGGACTAGAAAGGGCATACCATTCATCTTTGGGACTATAAAGACATACCATTTATCCTTAGGACGAGAAATGGAATACCATTCATCTGTATGACTAGAAACGGCATACCGTTCATCTGTATGACTAGAACGTGTATACCATTCATCTTTAGGACTAGAAAGGCCATACCATTCATCTGTGTAACTAGAAATGGCATACCATTCATCCTTAGGTCTAGAAAGGCATACCGGTCATCTTTAGCACTAGAAAGGCATACAATTCTTCTTTAGACTAGAAAGGGAACACCATTCTACTTTAGGACTAGAAAGACAGGCCGTTCACCGTTAGGATTGGAAAGGGTATACCGTTCATCTTTAGGATGAGGAAGGCCATTACCGTTCATCTTTAGGACTAGAGAGGCATACCGTTCATCTGTATGACTAGAAAGGCATACCATTCTTCTTTAGGACTAGAAAGGGAATACCGTTCATCTTTATGACTTGAAAGGGCAGACCATTCATCATAACACTAGATAGGGCATACGGTTCGTCTTTAGCACTCGAAAGGGCATACCGTTCATCTTTAGGACTAGAAAGACATACAGTTTACCGTTAGGATTAGAAAGGGTATAGTCTTCATCTTTAAGATGAGGAAGGCCATTACCGTTCATGACTGTATGACTAGAAATGGCATACCGTTAATCTGTATGACTAGAAAGGGCATACTGTTCATCTTTAGGACTAGAAAGGCATACCATTCATCTTTAGGACGAGAAATGGCATACCGTTCATCTTTAGGATTAGAAAGGGAATACCGTTCTTCTTTAGGACTAGAAAGGCGTACCGTTCATCTTTAGGACTAGAAAGGCATATCGTTCATCCTTAGGACTAGAAAGGCATACCGTTCATCTTTAGGATTAGAGAGGGCATACCGTTCATCTTTATAACTACAAAAAGCATACCATTCATATGTAGGACTAGAAAGGGCATACCGTTCAACTGTATGACCTAAAAGGGCATACCGTTCATCTATAGGACTAGAAAGGCATACCGTTCATCTTTAGAACCAGAAAGGCATACCATTCATCATAAGACTAGAAAGGGAATACCGTTCATCTTTAGGACTAGAAAGGGCATACTGTTCATCTTTAGGACTAGAAAGGCATACCGTTCATCTTTAGGACGAGAAAGGCATACCGTTCATCTTTAGGACGAGAAAGGGCATACCGTTCAGTTTTAGCACCAGAAAGAGCATACGGATCATCTTAGGACTAGAAAGGGCATACCGTTCATCTCTATGATTAGATAGGCATACCGTTCTTCTTTAGGACTAGAAAGGGAATACCGTTCATCTTTATGACTAGAAAGGCATACCATTCTTCTTTAGGACAAGAAAGGGAATACAGTTCATCTTTATGACTGCAAAAGGCATACCATTCATCATAACACTAGATAGGGCATACGGTTCATCTTTAGGACTCGAAAGACATACAGTTCACCGTTAGGATTAGAAAGGGCATAGTCTTCATCTTTAAGATGAGGAAGGCCATTACCGTTCATGTCTGTATGACTAGAAATGGCATACCGTTAATCTGTATGACTAGAAAGGGCATACTGTTCATCTTTAGGACTAGAAAGGCATACCGTTCATCTTTAGGACGAGAAATGGCATACCGTTTATCTTTAGGATTAGAAAGGGAATACCGTTCATCCTTAGGACTAGAAAGGCATACCGTTCATCTTTAGGATTAGAAAGGGCATACCGTTCATCTTTATAACTACAAAGGGCATACCATTCATCTGTATGACTAGAAAGGGCATACCGTTCATCTATAGGACTAGAAAGGCATACCATTCATCATAAGACTAGAAAGGGAATACCGTTCATCTTTAGGACTAGAAAGGGCATACTGTTCATCTTTAGGACTAGAAATGGCATACCATTCATCTTTAGGACTAGAAAGGGCATATTGTTAATCTTTAGGACTAGAAAGGGCATACCATTCATCTTTGGGACTATAAAGACATACCATTTATCCTTAGGACGAGAAATGGAATACCATTCATCTGTATGACTAGAAACGGCATACCGTTCATCTGTATGACTAGAACGTGTATACCATTCATCTTTAGGACTAGAAAGGCCATACCATTCATCTGTGTAACTAGAAATGGCATACCATTCATCCTTAGGTCTAGAAAGGCATACCGGTCATCTTTAGCACTAGAAAGGCATACAATTCTTCTTTAGACTAGAAAGGGAACACCATTCTACTTTAGGACTAGAAAGACAGGCCGTTCACCGTTAGGATTGGAAAGGGTATACCGTTCATCTTTAGGATGAGGAAGGCCATTACCGTTCATCTTTAGGACTAGAGAGGCATACCGTTCATCTGTATGACTAGAAAGGCATACCATTCTTCTTTAGGACTAGAAAGGGAATACCGTTCATCTTTATGACTTGAAAGGGCAGACCATTCATCATAACACTAGATAGGGCATACGGTTCGTCTTTAGCACTCGAAAGGGCATACCGTTCATCTTTAGGACTAGAAAGACATACAGTTTACCGTTAGGATTAGAAAGGGTATAGTCTTCATCTTTAAGATGAGGATCGCCATTACCGTTCATGACTGTATGACTAGAAATGGCATACCGTTAATCTGTATGACTAGAAAGGGCATACTGTTCATCTTTAGGACTAGAAAGGCATACCATTCATCTTTAGGACGAGAAATGGCATACCGTTCATCTTTAGGATTAGAAAGGGAATACCGTTCTTCTTTAGGAATAGAAAGGCGTACCGTTCATCTTTAGGACTAGAAAGGCATATCGTTCATCCTTAGGACTAGAAAGGCATACCGTTCATCTTTAGCATTAGAGAGGGCATACCGTTCATCTTTATAACTACAAAAAGCATACCATTCATATGTAGGACTAGAAAGGGCATACCGTTCAACTGTATGACCTAAAAGGGCATACCGTTCATCTATAGGACTAGAAAGGCATACCGTTCATCTTTAGAACCAGAAAGGCATACCATTCATCATAAGACTAGAAAGGGAATACCGTTCATCTTTAGGACTAGAAAGGGCATACTGTTCATCTTTAGGACTAGAAAGGCATACCGTTCATCTTTAGGACGAGAAAGGGCATACAGTTCAGTTTTAGCACCAGAAAGAGCATACGGATCATCTTAGGACTAGAAAGGGCATACCGTTCATCTTTATAACTACAAAAAGCATACCATTCATATGTAGGACTAGAAAGGGCATACCGTTCAACTGTATGACCTAAAAGGGCATACCGTTCATCTATAGGACTAGAAAGGCATACCGTTCATCTTTAGAACCAGAAAGGCATACCATTCATCATAAGACTAGAAAGGGAATACCGTTCATCTTTAGGACTAGAAAGGGCATACTGTTCATCTTTAGGACTAGAAAGGCATACCGTTCATCTTTAGGACGAGAAAGGGCATACAGTTCAGTTTTAGCACCAGAAAGAGCATACGGATCATCTTAGGACTAGAAAGGGCATACCGTTCATCTCTATGACTAGATAGGCATACCGTTCTTCTTTAGGACTAGAAAGGGAATACCGTTCATCTTTATGACTAGAAAGGCATACCATTCTTCTTTAGGACAGAAAGGGAATACAGTTCATCTTTATGACTGCAAAAGGCATACCATTCATCATAACACTAGATAGGGCATACGGTTCATCTTTAGGACTCGAAAGACATACAGTTCACCGTTAGGATTAGAAAGGGCATAGTCTTCATCTTTAAGATGAGGAAGGCCATTACCGTTCATGTCTGTATGACTAGAAATGGCATACCGTTAATCTGTATGACTAGAAAGGGCATACTGTTCATCTTTAGGACTAGAAAGGCATACCGTTCATCTTTAGGACGAGAAATGGCATACCGTTTATCTTTAGGATTAGAAAGGGAATACCGTTCATCCTTAGGACTAGAAAGGCATACCGTTCATCTTTAGGATTAGAAAGGGCATACCGTTCATCTTTATAACTACAAAGGGCATACCATTCATCTGTATGACTAGAAAGGGCATACCGTTCATCTATAGGACTAGAAAGGCATACCATTCATCATAAGACTAGAAAGGGAATACCGTTCATCTTTAGGACTAGAAAGGGCATACTGTTCATCTTTAGGACTAGAAAGGCATACCGTTCATCTTTAGGACGAGAAAGGGCATACCGTTCAGATTTAGGACCAGAAAGAGCATACGGATCATCTTAGGACTAGAAAGGGCATACCGTTCATCTGTATGACTAGAAAGGCATACCGTTCTTCTTTAGGACTAGAAAGGGAATACCGTTCATCTTTATGATTAGAAAGGCATACCATTCATCTTTAGGACTAGAAAGGCATACCATTCATATTTAGAACCAGAAAGGCATACCATTCATCATAAGACTAGAAAGGGCATACCATTCATCTTTAGGACTAGAAGGGGCATACCGATCATCTTTAGAACTAGAAAGGGCATACCGATCATCTTTAGGAATATAAAGGATATACCATTAATCTTTAAGACTAGAAAGGGCATACTGTTCATCTTCAGGACTCGAAACGGCATACCGTTCATCTGTATGACTGGAAAGGGCATACCGTTCATCTTTAGGACTAGAAAGGGCATATCATTCATCTGTATGACTAGAAATGGCACACCGTTCATCTTTAGGACTAGAAATGCATACCATTCATCTTTAGGATTAGAAAGGCACACCATTCATCCGTAGGGCATACCGACCATCTTTACAACTAGAAACGGCATAGCGTTCATCTTAATGACTAGAAAGGGCATTCCGTTCATCTGTATGATTAGAAAGGGCATACCATTCAACTGTATGACTAGAAATGGCATACCATTTATCTCTAGGACTAGAAAGACATACCGTTCACCATTAGGATTAGAAAGGGCATACCGTTCATCTTTAGGATGAGGAAGGCATTACCGTTCATCTTTAGGACTAGAAAGGCTTACCGTACATCATTAGGACTAGAAAGGCATACCGCCCATCTTTAGGACTAGAAAGACATACCGTTCACCATTAGGATTAGAAAGGGCATACCGTTCATCTTTAGGATGAGGAAGGCATTACCGTTCATCTTTAGGACTAGAAATGCTTACCGTACATCGTTAGGACTAGAAAGGCATACCGCCCATCTTTAGGACTAGAAAGGGCATACCGTTCATCTTTAGGACGAGAACGGCATACCGTTCATCCTTAGGTCTTGAGAGGCGGACCGTTCATCTTTAGGACTAGAAAGGCATACCATTCATCTTTAGGATTAGAAAGGCCTGCCATTCATCTTTAGAACTAGAAAGGGCATACCGTTCTTCTTCAGGACTAGATAGGCATACCATTCATCCGTAGGACTAGAAAGGCATGTCGTTCATCTTTAGGACTAGAAGGCATACCGTTCTTCTTTATGCCTAGAAAGGGCATACCATTCATCTTTAGGACTGGAAAGGGCATACCGACCATCTTTACAACTAGAAACGGCATATCGTTCATGTTAATGACTAGAAAGGGCATACCATTCAACTGTATGACTAGAAATGGCATACCATTCATCTCTAGGACTAGAAAGCCATACAGTTCACCGTTAGGATTAGAAAGGGCATACCGTTCATCTCTAGGACTTGAAAGGGCATACCGACCATCTTTACAACTAGAAACGGCATAGCGTTTCATGACTAGAAAGGGAATACCGTTCATCTGTATGACTAGAAAGGGCATACCATTCAACTGTATGACTAGAAAGGCATACCGCACAACTTTAGGACTAGAAAGGCATACCATTCATCTTTAGGATTAGAAAGGGCATACCGATCATCTTTAGAACTAGAAAGGGCATACCGATCATCTTTAGGACTACAAAGGGCATACCATTCATCTGTATGATTAGAAAGGGCATACCGTTCATCTGTATGACTAGAAAGGGAATACCATTCATATTTAGGATTAGAAAGGGCATGCCGTTCATCGTTAGGACTAGAAAGGCATACCATTCATCTGTAAGACTAGAAAGGCATACCGTTTATCTTTAGGTCTAGAATGGGCCTCCTGTTCATCTTTAGGACTAGAAAGGCTTACCGTTCATCTTTATGACTAGAAAGGCATACCGTTCATCTTTAGGACTCGAAAGGCATACCATTCATCTTTAGGCCTAGGGTTTTTCATTCTAAGCTATGCCATCCATGTAGCCCACTATTAGCCTAAGTATAATGTTAGCCTACATACTGACACTGGTGTTTGGATATGCCAGTGATTCCTTGCAGTGCTACGTGCCTTAATTTGGTCACATTCATTCCAGATATTCCTATGAAATTAAGAAATCAGCTTGCTACTTAAAGGGAGATAATATTGCTCTTGAATACGATGATATAATCACAATGTTGAGATGAACACAATGTAACCGGTCTTTACAGTGTCTTGAGGCATGTATGTCTGTATGCCAAGAGAAAACTATATAACCAAGGTAAATTGTCAAAAATGCTCTTCTCTCGACATTCGAATGGAATTATATAAGGAAATAGTTTGATATTCTAGACAATATTTCGCCATTGAATGGTTAATATTCAAGACATGTCTGGCCATTTTTGACGTTTGACATACGAGCTTTTATCGCTTTAACCCAAGCTCACATATTTGACCTTTAATACGCACCTAAAATAATTGCAGTTATATTTCTAGAATATTCTTCATATAAAATTGAATCCATATAGTTTACCTTGATATGGGCAAAGAGCATCAAGAATTTTAGCCAAGCTTGGTTGTAGCTGAGCAGGACTAGTTGTACGCACGACCCGCTGAGCGTTCAGCGTTATCCATGACAGTTCGGCCCACTGCGGTGTGTTACCGATAGCCCACGTGACTAGCGTAACTCCCTCCTCCCTAGCGGCATATGCTTGTAATCTTGTTTGATGTAAGTTAGCTGAGTTACTTCCGGTGATTACTACAGCTAGCTTCACAGACCAGTCCGTAGAAAAATCTAGAAACGCCCTTCGCATTCGCCCCAGGGCGACGTGCGTGTTCACCATTTGCTTAGGAAGCGCAACGTACTCCGTCAACATTTCTGCTATCTGCGCCTTGCCCTCCATTTGGGCATTGAAGTTCAACTGCGCAACCACGTATGTACCGTATTCCATGAGTCCAATTCTGATCCCAAAAAGTGGATGGAATCCCATGCGATCGATAAGTCCGCCGATTGCCTTTTTAACAAATTCGAAGTCCATCGATGGCTCGGAAATTGTGCCATCGAACAAAATCATCAGATCCGCCTTCTTGAAGCAACCTGTTGATAGAAAATACAAATTGACATGTTATTTTATCAAAGAAAACGCATCAAATTTCTTATTATCCTGTTTCAGTATATAACAACATGAGTCTTAGTATCAACGATGCGCATATCTGCGTGTCAATATGCTATATATGGTCTTCCTCGTTGTCAACGATGATGACCACATCCAGCATGTTGACTATCAAAAATGGAGGCGTGACCTACACATATCTATCTGCATCTGTATCGTTACTAGGCAATGTCCTTGCCGAACATCGTGTTTAGGTGGTCCGGAACGATTGCTGGCATTCTAGTAGAGTAAAATGCAGACCATGTAAATATTTACATGGAATGTTTCGTGGTTTCAGATGACCGTTTTCATGGATGAAGTTCTTGAAAGTTTTTACACCCGGTAACGAGCTGGTTGTGTCTGCAAGGGGGCCCTTGGCACTGTTCTTAGTATGAATGAATGCGGGTATTGAGTGATGGATACATGGAATTACTGTAGCCTCTTTGAGTGGTTGCGTCTGGAGATGTTGATGTATGCTCTTGGTGGGTGATACTCGGATTGTATAGTTACATGACAAGTGAACAACTTGCCCATCAGAGTCACATTGGCTTTGACTCCTCTGTTCTAGAGATTCCCATCCAAGTTCCGTTATCATGGCGGAACCGCTGTGTTGTGTGTACGTACCCAGGACGTGTTAGGACGCTCTGTTGTGGGTACGTGTACCGAGGAGGTGTTATGATGCTGTGGGGTGGGTACGTGTACCCATAACGTGTTAGGATGCCGTGTTGTGGGTACGTGTACCCAGGACGTGTTAGGACGCTATGTTGTGGGTAAATGTACGCACGACGTGTTAGGATGCTGTTTTGTGGGTACGTGTACCCAGGACGTGCTAGGCAGCTGTGATGTGGGTACATGTACCCAGGATGTGTTAGGACGCTGTGTTGTGGGTACATGTATCCAGCACGTGATAGGACGCTCTGTTGTGGGTACGTGTACCGAGGACGTGTTATGATGCTGTGTTGTGTGTACGTGTACCCATAAGGTACTAGGATGCTGTATTGTGGGTACGGTTACCCAGGACGTGTTAGGATACTATGTTGTGGGTACGTGTACCCAGGACGTGTTAGGATGCTGTGTTGTGGGTACGTGTACCCAGGACCTGCTAAGCCGCTGTGTTGTGGGTACATGTACCCAGGACCTGTTAGGACGCTGTGTTGTGGGTACATGTACCCAGCACGTGATAGGATGCTCTGTTGTGGGTACGTGCACCGAGGACGTGTTATGACGCTGTCTTGTGGGTACGTGTACCCATAACGTGTTAGGATGCTGTGTTGTGGGTACGTGTACCCATGACGTGTTAGGACGCTGTGTTGTGGGTACATGTACCCAGGACGTGTTAGGACGCTGTGTTGTGGGTACATGTAGCCTGGATGTGTTAGGACGCTATGTTGTGGGTACGTGTACCCAGGACGGGTTAGGACGCTGTGTTGTGGGTACGTGTACCCAGGAGGGGTTAGGACGCTGTGTTGTGGGTACGTGTACCCAGGACATTTGAGGACGCTGTGTTGTGGATACGTGTACCCAGGAGGTGTTAGGACACTGTGTTGTGGGCACGTGTACCCATGACGTGGTAGAACGCTGTGTTATGGGTACGTGTACCCAGTAGGTGCTAGGACACTGTGTTGTGGGTACGTGTACCCATGACGTTTTAGGACGCTGTGTTGTGGGTACGTGTACCAAGAAAGGACTTTTAGGACGCTGTGTTGTGGGTACGTGTACCCAGGACGTGCTAGGCAGCTGTGTTGTGGGTACATGTACCCAGGACGTTTTAGGACGCTGTGTTGTGGGTACATGTACCCAGCAAGTGATAGGATGCTCTGTTGTGGGTATGTGTACCGAGGACATGTTATGACGCTGTGTTGTGTGTACGTGTACCCATAACGTGTTAAGATGCTGTGTTGTGGGTACGTGTACCCAGGACGTGTTAGGACGCTGTGTTGTGGGTACGTGTACACACGACGTGTTAGGATGCTGTGTTGTGGGTACGTGTAGGCAGGACGTGCTAGGCCGCTGTGTTGTGGGTACATGTACCCAGGACCTGTTAGGACGCTGTGTTGTGGGTACATGTATCCAGCACATGATAGGACGCTGTGTTGTGTGTACGTGTACCGAGGACGTGCTATGACGCTGTGTTGTGGGTACGTGTACACATAACGTATTAGGATGCTGTGTTGTGGGTACGTGTACCCAGTAGGTGTTAGGACACTGTGTTGTGGGTACGTGTACCCATAACGCTTTAGGACGCTGTGTTGTGGGTACATGTGCCCAGGACGTGTTAGGACGCTGTGTTAGGAAACTGTGTTATGGGTTATGACGCTGTGTTGTGGGTACGTGTACCTATGACGATTTTGGACGCTGTGTTGTGGGTATGTGTACCCAGGAGGTGTTAGGACGCTGGGTTGTGGGTACGTGTACCCACGACATTTGAGGATGCTGTGTTGTGGGTACGTGTACCCAGGATGTGTTAGGGCGCTGTGTTAGGACGCCCTGTTAGGACGCTATGTTGTTGGTATGTGTACCCAGGACGTGTTAGGGCGCTGTGTTAGGACGCCGTTTTAGGACGCTGTGTTGTGGGTACGTGTACCAAGAAAGGACTTTTAGGACGCTGTGTTGTGGGTACGTGTACCGAGGACGTGCTAGGCCGCTGTGTTGTGTGTACATGTACCCAGGACGTTTTAGGACGCTGTGTTGTGGGTACATGTACCCAGCACTTGATAGGACGCTCTGTTGTGGGTATGTGTACCGAGGACATGTTATGACGCTGTGTTGTGTGTACGTGTACCCATAACGTGTTAAGATGCTGTGTTGTGGGTACGTGTACCCAGGACGTGTTAGGACGCTGTGTTGTGAGTACGTGTACACACGACGTGTTAGGATGCTGTGTTGTGGGTACGTGTACGCAGGACGTGCTAGGCCGCTGTGTTGTTGGTACATGTACCCAGGACCAGTTAGGACGCTGTGTTGTGGGTACATGTATCCAGCACATGATAGGACGCTGTGTTGTGTGTACGTGTACCGAGGACGTGCTAGGCCGCTGTGTTGTGGGTACATGTACCCAGGACGTTTTAGGACGCTGTGTTGTGGGTACATGTACCCAGCACGTGATAGGACGCTCTGTTGTGGGTATGTGTACCGAGGACATGTTATGACGCTGTGTTGTGTGTACGTGTACCCATAACGTGTTAAGATGCTGTGTTGTGGGTACGTGTACCCAGGACGTGTTAGGACGCTGTGTTGGGGGTACGTGTACACACGACGTGTTAGGATGCTGTGTTGTGGGTACGTGTACGCAGGACGTGCTAGGCCGCTGTGTTGTGGGTACATGTACCCAGGACCTGTTAGGACGCTGTGTTGTGGGTACATGTATCCAGCACATGATAGGACGCTGTGTTGTGTGTACGTGTACCGAGGACGTGCTATGACGCTGTGTTGTGGGTACGTGTACACATAACGTGTTAGGATGCTGTGTTGTGGGTACGTGTACCCAGGACGTGTTAGGACGCTATGTTGTGGGTACGTGTACCCAGGACGTATTAGGATGCTGTGTTGTGGGTACGTGTACCCAGGACGTGTTAGGACGCTGTGTTGTGGGTACATGTACCCAGCACGTGATAGGACGCTCTGTTGTGGGTACGTCCACCGAGGACGTGTTATGACGCTGTGTTGTGGGTACGTGTACCCATAACGTGTTAGGATGCTGTGTTGTGGGTACGTGTACCCAGGACGTGTTAGGACGCTGTGTTGTGGGTACATGTATCCAGGACGTGTTAGGACGCTGTGTTGTGGGTACATGTAGCCTGGATGTGTTAGGACGCTATGTTGTGGGTACGTGTACCCAGGACGGGTTAGGACGCTGTGTTGTGGGTACGTGTACCCAGGAGGTGTTAGGACGCTGTGTTGTGGGTACGTGTACCCAGGACGTGTTAGGACGCTGCGTTGTGGGTATGTGTACCCAGGAGGTGTTATGACGCTGTGCTGTGGGTACGTGTACCCAGGACATTTGAGGACGCTGTGTTGTGGATACGTGTACTCAGGGGGTGTTAGGACACTGTGTTGTGAGTACGTGTACCCAGGACGTGTTAGAACGCTGTGTTGTGGGTACGTGTAGCCAGTAGGTGTTAGGACACTGTGTTGTGGGTACGTGTACCCATGACACTTTAGGACGCTGTGTTGTGGGTACATGTGCCCAGGACGTGTCAGGACGCTGTGTTAGGACACTGTTTTATGGGTTATGACGCTGTGTTGTGGGTACGTGTACCTATGACGATTTTGGACGCTGTGTTGTGGGTACGTGTACCCAGGACATTTTAGGACGCGTGTTGTGGATACCTGTACCCAGGGGGTGTTAGGACACTGTGTTGTGGGTACGTGTACTCAGGACGTTTTAGGACGCCGTGTTGTGGGTACGTCTGCCCAGGACGTGTTAGAACGCCGTGTTAGGATGCTGTTTTATGGGTACGTGTACCCAGGACGTGTTAGGACGCTGTGTTGTGGGTACGTGTACTCAGGACATTTTAGGACGCTGTGTTTTGGGTAAGTGTACCCAGAGGTGTTATGACACTGTGTTGTGGGTACCTGTACCCATGACGTTTTTGGACGCTGTGTTGTGGGTACGTGTACCCCGGATGTGTTAGGACACTGCGTTGTTGGTATGTGTACCCAGGAGGTGTTAGGACGCTGTGTTGTGGGTACGTGTACCCAGGACATTTGAGGACGCTGTGTTGTGGGTACGTGTACCCAGGATGTGATAGGGCGCTGTGTTGGGACGCCCTGTTAGGACGCTATGTTGTTGGTATGTGTACCCAGGACGTGTTATGGCGCTGTGTTAGGACGCCGTTTTAGGACGCTGTGTTATGGGTACGTGTACCAAGGAAGGACTTTTAGGACGCTGTGTTGTGGGTAAATGTACCCAGGATGTGTCAGGGCGCTGTGTTGTGGGTACGTGTACCCAGGACGTTTTAGAACTCTGCGTTGTGGGTACGTATACCCAGGACGTGCTAGGATGCTGTATTGTAGGTACGTACACCCCGGACGTGTTAGCATGCTGTGTTGTGGGTACGTACACCCAGGATGTGTTAGGAGGCCGTGTTGTGGGTACGTACACCCATCAGGTGTTAGGATGCTGTGTTGTGGGTACGTACACCAATGATGTGTTAGCATGGAGTGTTGTGGGTACGTACACCCGGGACATGTTATGATGCTGTGTTGTGGGTACATACACCCATGATGTGTTAGGATGCTGTGTTGTCGGTACGTACACCCATGATGTGTTATGATGCTGTGTTGTGGGTACGTGTACCCAGGATGTGTTAGGATGCTGTGTTGTCGGTACGTACACCCAGGATGTGTTATGATGCTGTGTTGTGGGTACGTACACCCAGGACGTGTTAGGAGGCTGTTTTGTGGGCACGTGTACCGAGGACGTGTTAGGATGCTGTGTTATTACGTACACCCAGGACGTGTTAGATGCTGTGTTGTGTGTACGTACACCCATGACGCCGTGTTAGGAGGCTGTGTTTTGTGTACGTGTATCCCAGGACGTGTTAGAACGCTATGTTGTGGGTACGTGTACCCACGACATGTTAGAACGCTGTGTTGTGGGTACGTGTACCCAGGACGTGTTAGGACGAAGCTCTCTGTACGGCCTCAACATGATATTTAAGGTCTTTTGTAGGCGTGTCCCAAACTTTTGAGCTGTATTCGACTTTCGGTCCGACGAGAGTCCCATATGTTCGGTTTTTGATAGTCTGTAAGACTCACGCATGTTTCAACAGAGAAAGTCAAATGCCCGGTGGGCTTTACTTGTGAATTTTAGATGTGCGTGTCCAATTTAAGCTTAAAATTGAGCTCTACTCCAATATATTGGTTTGCTAATGTCTCGTATAATGTTTGACCATTCATAATGTATGTGGTCCTTGTGCCAGAATTTCGTTGTGTGATTTCTAAGATGTTATATTTCGCCACATTGAATTTCATTTGTCAAGTCGTTGTCCATGGTTTGAGAGTATCAGGATCGCTCTGTAGAATTCATTGTCTATGGTTTGAGAGTATCAAGATCAGTCTGTGGAGTTCTTTGTCCATGGTTTGAGAGTATCAAGATCAGTCTGTAGAGCTCTTTGTCTATGGTTTGAAAGTATCAAGATCAGTCTATAGGGATCTTTGTCCCTGGTTTGAGAGTATCAAGATCAGCCTGTAGAGTTCTTTGGTCGCCTTTTCAGTCATCTGTGTAGTAAAGAAGACAATGGACCTTTCCAGAGTAATGACGTCATGTGACGTCATAATCAGCTAAGCAGCGTGTAGGGTGACTTCATAATCATTACGTCATAAATGATTCTATGCAGACCGTTTTTAAGCCTTAATAGTCCAACACGTTGTACACATGGTATGTCTCTATTGTTTAATAAACATGCTATTGAATATTTTCAAACTAATTTTGACTGGGCGCTGTTGCTGCCAAAAAATATTCAACAGCTTAAGCCGTATAGTTTTCGGGGAATTGCTGGTCAGGGAGTTTAGAGATCGATGGATCCCAACACGATCGAGGTGTGGGCGGAGCTTAGCTAGAAAATGGTGGGGCATAGCTATAAATGGAAAGGTCCATTGTCTGGAAACACTCAGATTGCTGAATGGAATTCATCAGCGATGATGTTACTAATGAATACTAGAAACACGAATGGTCCGAATACTCATCCTTGTGGAACTCCCGACAAAACATGTGTCGGATTGGATGCAATCTCTGCTGTCTAATCGTGAGAATAAACTCTATCCAGTTCAGTATTTCTCCTTGGATCACATAGTGATGGAGTTTACTAGTAGGGGCTTAGGTGGTATTTTGCCGAATGTGTTTGCAAAGTCTAAGGTGCATGGCTACGTCGGTCTGTATACGTTTCTTTAACCGTGTGACAGATACTCTGTTGACAGAATGAGTGGTGATTCACATCTTCGTTTGGATGTAAAGGAATATTTCTCTCCAGGTGTTGCATCATATTGCTCGTGATAATGCATTCTAGTAATTTGCTGGGTTCCAGTCTTAAGTTGTGGCAGATTCCGTAAGTGTCTGCTTGAATAATGATGTACGGATCGCTGCTATCTTGCTTACTATTGTCGTGTGTGTTCTTGCTCAATATAATATGCTCCTGCTGATGCAAACGGATTTAGGCGCTGCAAAGCTTTCGTCACTCCATTTGAAGTTATCTGAATTCTATTGGTGATGTTGGCTGGTAACCGTAGCTTGGAATTTGAAGTTTTCTCGATACCTTTACATGCGTTGGACTTATTTTATTTCTGTGTGATTTGTCTCCTTTTCAAGAATCAGAATAATGTTACAGTTTCCAATAGACATTTGATTTGTCAAGGTGGCATAGTATTTTAAGTACATGGCTAAACCTTACAGAACAGATTTGAAAAAGCTCTATGATGTATGGGATATTTTGTTTGATGCTATAACAGCCCAAAACTATTTGTACTATTGTCATTCTAAGATGAGGCGACGAATGAAATGCAAGATTTGGTAACCACATTATATACTCCTGCCCTGTTTGTGGTACCATGTATCACAACCTCCCGTCAGAGTTTGGTATAATCTTATTGCTATCGGTCTGCACGCACACCCCCGAGCGATCACGCATACGCGTGCAAGCACGCGTGAATGCGCAAGCGACCGAGCGAGCGAACGCGCGCAGGCAACCGAGCGACCTAGCGTGGAAGCGAGCGATTACGCAACCAAGAAAGCAACAAGCCAGCAAGGAAACAATATTTTTTGGCGAGACCGAAAATATATTTGAACCTAAAATTGCTACGTCACGATTTGACGTCGTTCAAATATTGACTCTTTGCACACGTTGCAATAAATTACTATCAACAAGAAATCTGTACACGCTATAGCTTGTCTATTACTTTCAAGATGATATTATGACATGACATATGTACATTCGTGCGTATGTGCACCAAAGCCCACGGTGTTTGCAGAGTTAAGTAATGTGACAATTGTGGACTCTTCTTCGTCTTGCAAATAACAAAGCACAGCTTAAGCCGCTGATATCTATGATATCGCTCTATCTTTCTGCGTAATCAGACATTAATTTCCTTAATTATACATTAGACACTAATTAATGCGGATTCTTCTGTAAAACGACCATGCTATTCGAACTGGAATATTTTGAAGTCCTTGTCTAACCCATAAACTTCTGAATATATTTATAACATCATTTCTCGTTCATAATATAACTAGCGTTTGTCATAGAAACAATGTAACCCGCTCGTGACTAAGACATCAGCAGCAGCATTCAGCTTCCAATATATACAAGGCGAGCGGTGACTTCTACTGACTCTGTACAGAGCGCTTAGAAACAGCGTCATAATGGTCACTGATCTGACTGGTTGCGCCTATGACTGCGCCTATGCTAATATGATCAACGTCTTGAGAGACCATGGGTCGCACCACGAATGTGCGCTTATGAGTCTATTATATGCGCACATTAATCATCTGCGTTTTCTATTTCTCTATCTGGATTAAAGGTACACGCAATTCATAGAGCTTTTAAGCCCTCTTTCTGTTAACAGCTTCTCAAAACGCTCAAAGTACGACACATGCTGTTAAACCATTTATAACGGTTAAGAGGCCGAAAATTAATTTTTTGCCCAGTTAATATTCATTTGCAGGACAATAGAAGACTATTTTCTTGTAAATTTATCGCTGAAATGGACAAAAACAACTTAAGCTCTACTTGGATTTTCCACAGAGTCGGTGGGGACATTATCGATATATATATATATATTATATATATATATATATATATATATATATATATATATATATATATATATATATATATATATATATATATATATATATATATATATGTTGGATGGTGTATATGACCCAGAAACTGGAAGTATACTAACACCAAGAAAAGATGTTGTCCAGCGAGAGGAGGCTAAAGGACATAGTAGGAAAATATTCCAACCAAGGCCAAGATTAGAACTACTGAAGGACTGCTTTCCTATCCGGGCAGCTAATATTTGGAACAATTTGCCCAGCTATGTCACAGTATCACCATCAGTTTGTAACTTCAAAGTTAGACTTGACAGACACTGGAAAGACCAGCCACTGATGTATGATGACATGGCATAACTGGAACCCGGAAGTGACACGACACAATATTGTGACGAGGAGGATCTGACCTTAGAGGTGTAAACATGCGGTCAGGAGCAACATAAGTTAACATAAGTTAATTGTCCTGTTTTAGTAGGTCTAAGATGTGTTTTGTGAAATTGCTTTATGTAGATGGTCCATCCACGCAGGGTCTCTCTCTCTCTCTCTCTCTCTCTCTCTCTCTCTCTCTCTCTCTCTCTCTCTCTCTCTCTCTCGCTCGCTCTCGCTCTCAAATATTCTGCTCTAGTGTTTAAAGCCGAATCGCTAAACTCTCCCTCTCCTTCATTTCTTATTTTTAAGTCCATGGCTCGTCCGATAGAAAACAGCTACCCGTGCAAGCACATTGATCTTTCTGGCCTTTATTTTGGATTTAGTATGTATTTGACAGTGTAGAATTCAGAGATGTCTGTGGTTTGCATGACTGCTGCCATGATTTTCATGGCTTATGTTTGGATTCCCGTATTATATTTCTTCAGCTGTTTTATTTGCGCTTAATTACCGACCTATAGTGTGGTCTCTTAGCATGCTTGTGAATCTTCCAACATTTAGCTTATTGGTGGTTATATTTGCCGCTTAACTGTGTTGGTTTCAGTGTCAACACGCTTTATGTCGCCATGTTCTTTGATATCCACACGCCATCATTTGGTCCAGTCCTCAATCTCCCGAATTGATTTTAGCAATCTGTAGTTTGCCGGCGAGATGTGTCCTTCACTGCATCATATGGCTAGGTCGTCGGCTTAGATGGCGGCTCGCGCACTTTAAAAATAAAGCCTCTGAGTTATTTGCTTCAGTCAGGAACCAACACCTGAATTGGCAACAATTACATAGAACATTGTAAAAAAAGGTTTATCAACGAGAGAAAATGTGTATCGTATTTCATTTACGTCTCCCCTCGTACCTAGCTACTGTAAATGTCAAGACGCAGGTGTCTATTATAGGTATCACCTCGCCCGTAGTTATTGTATCAAAACCATCAACTCGTAAGTTACAAAATCAACTATAAGTATGAACTCGTACGTAGCTATTTTGGACAATGTTGACAACTAAATAATATTATATAGGTAATTATATGGTATTAGGGGATTGTGATTACTGAATTGTCATTTAAACAACATGAGATTCATTCACTGCTCGACCTGTCTTAACCTTTGAGGGCTCATCATGAGAGATCATGCCGGCCCTTGGCTGGAAAGGATTCAAACCCGGGACTGTTAGTGTACGAGTTGATATCGGTGTCGCAGGAGCGCGCCGTGTGGGTGGCCGTTTTCTCGATACGGTTCATTGTGGTTTATCAACCACTTAACACACTATATGTGTAAATAAGTCATCAATAAATATTATGCATATGAAGACTAACATTGAAAACTAGTGAAACATGACAGCATACAATGGTTATCAGTTAAATAACCGCTTAACATCAGCTGGCCCGATATAGTGTTTGAGCGTGTGTGCGCGGGCGCACAGGAGCGCACGTGCGCGCGTGCGAGTATTCTGGTATTATTCGGAAGCTCTCCCTCCAGCACAAAGCAGAATATCCTTCGGAAGATCGAGCGCTTTTTGACCTGTGGGAATCTTTATCTAGTACGGGTTGTCTTGGCTAATACTCTCTACTTTTCGGCACTTGTCGTCACAGAAGAATAGGTCTGCATAATTAACACAGAAACGTCATTATGAAGTCTACGAGTGCGAACATTATTCTCGTATTAATGATTGGCGGATTTAGAACTCCCTAGCATATAAATAGATACCGGCTATCTTATGCAAGCTTTTCCCTCGCCTATAAGAAATTGTATGTCGGTAATAATGTATGTAGTCTGCTAGATAAGTCACGGTATTGACTTATCGTATACTAATTAATCTTACTGGAAATCCCGGCTATTACAATGTCTAAGATAAACGAAAGATTTAGTATTTTACAACACCGGCCATAGTACCCTCACACCACCACCACCACCACCACCCCGCTCCCAATCGCCCACCCCCCCCCCCCCCCCAGGCAGCGTCCCATGACTAATCCTCCAAAGGGGCTGACATTATTAAGATAACGATCTTATTGTTACATTACTGTGGAAATATCATGTAACCCACATACTTGTAAAAGTCTTGGTGTAAATAAATTGAATTGAATTGAATTGAATTGTTAACTTGTGCACTCATTACCTGTGATTATCATACATTACACTCAGCCCATATAGTCACCTAATACGGTCGCGCGCGTGTTTTCTCCGGTTCGGTCTCAACTTATGTAGCAAAAATGCATTCCATGTGCATTTTCGGGTAGCGTTGCTGTAACGTTCATGGAACATTCTTAAAAAAACTGGGAATTCAAAATCACGTAATAGTGGTCATATTTGCGTTCAGAATGACCGCCATCTGAAACACGGTTTTCTCAGTATTTCGGCTTCCTGGTCACTTAAGCTCTTACAGTTACTCTTTAGATATATGTTTTAATGCGTTTTCAATTTACTTTAACTGACAGTTTCTAAGATTACCCTAGTCTATATATTATAAACTTATACTTTAAAAATTTAGGAATAAATTTATGTTAAATCAATTTTGTTCGATTTAGTCTATCCATCATCTCATATATGACAGACCCATATATGAGGAGATGTATAGTAGCTTCTTCCGGTCCTATATTGTTGCTGGCCGATCAATAGTAAGCTGTCTTGGTCCTAAGTAAGTCCCAAAGTCGAACGGTAAAGTCTCAATGACCTAAGGCCAAAAACATAGATCCTACGGTTACCAGTGTTTCTAGAGTATGAGGCGCAAAAGCGAAACACACCCGGTACTATAAAACGGGTGACACTTGCTTCGGATTCGAAAAAGTCCCTTAAATTGTGTGGCATATTGCACTTTAGCTACAAGGTGCAAACAGTACGTAGCACGTGATTGTACACTATCTACAGATACGTGATGATGTAGAGAGGTGTTATATGAGAGGCCTATCCATTAACATATGCTAGTAAGATTTAAGTTCCAAATGATCGTGGTTTTCTTGCCTTATACGAGACATGTTATTTTCCTTAATGGAAAGTAGTTTTAAAGAAAGAAATTATAAATTCACTATTATGATCTTCAATCTACATGATCATTCATTTTCAAGGGCATTTTCTTTAATTTCGTGTATATTATTTGTGGTAATCGCATAACGATTAAATATGGATGCGCAATCAAATATTTCTATGCATTCGGGACCATTTCGTGTTTTCCTGGTCGCATATGAAAGATATCGCCAGACATTGTTCAGGCATCCGTTTCGGGACGACTCATAAATTAATTAGGCAGGATCTATTCTTCCGACTCCTAATTTTACAGCCCTGCAATATCTAGTCTCCCAAAGTAAAGTGAGATTAAGACCGATGTAAATGTCCCTTGCTTTCCCATTGGTACAATAATAGGATTCTCTTAACCACTTTTGTGTCAACAGCGCCTCAAACCGCTAAAATACTATTTATATCAATTAAGCATTTTAATGGTTAACACTTTTCAAGAAATTTTAATATTAGAAGAGTAATTTTTTGCAAATTTACCCTAGAAATCTTTTACTAGCTTGATCATTAAAGGGGTAATGGTAAAGAAAATTCAGGCTTTGGCTTATCCAATATCAATTTGCAGGTCAAGAGAAAGGTATTTTTGACAATTTACCACTGAAATGACTGGCTCGGTTACCGAGCCAGTCATTTCAGTGGTTAATTTGTAATAAGAATACTCTTCTCTTGATCTGCTAATAGACATGCCCCAAGACCACTGCAGAGTTGTTTTGGACAGTTTGACCATTAAAAGATTAAGGAACACAAGAGGGGTTAATGTGTGTATAAATCCGCTGAATTTGGGAGCAAATCAAATCCCATAATAAACACCGAGAGGGTAATCCGGCATTAGATCAGAGCATAAGCCATCACTACATCAGAGCATAAGCCTGCACTAGATCACAGGGCAAAGCAGCACTAGATCAGAGGGTAAGCCAGCACTAGATTAGAGGGTAAGCCAGCACTAGATCATAGGGCAAAGCAGCACTAGATCAGAGGGTAAGCCAGCACTAGATCAGATGGTATACCAACATTAGATCAGAGGGTATACCAACATTAGATTAGAGGGTAAGCCAGCACTAGATCAGAGGGTATGCCAGCACTAGATCAGAGGGTATGCCAGCACTAGATCAGCGGTTACACCAGCACTAGATCAGAGCGCAAACCAACACTAGATCAGAGGGTAAGCCAGCATTACATCAGAGCATGAGCCAGCACTAGATCAGAGGGCAAACCAACACTAGATCAGAGGGTAAGCCAGCACTGAATCAGAGGGTAATCCAGCACTATATCAGAAGGCAAATCAGCACTAGATTAGATCGTAAGCCGGCTCTGGATCAGAGGGTAAACCAGCATTGAATCAGAGAGCAGGCCAGCACGAGATCAGAGGTTAAACCAGCACTTGACCAGATCGCAAACCAGTACTAAATCAGAGGGTAAGCAGCGCTAGATCAGAGGGTACGCCAACACTAGATCAGAGGGTAGGCCAGCACCAGATCAGAGGGTAAGCCAGCACTAGATCAGAGGGTACACCAGCAATAGAACAGAGCGCAAACCAACACTTGATCAGAGGGTAAGCCAGCACTACAACAGAGCATGAGCCAGCACTAGATCAGAGGTCAAAGCAACACTAGATCAGAGGGTAAGCCAGCACTAGATCAGAGGGTAAGCCAGCACTAGATCAGAGGGCAAACGAGCACTACATCAGAGCATGACCCAGCACTAAATCAGAGGGTAAGTGAACACTGGATTGGAGGGTAAACCAGCACTAGATCACAGGGTACGCCAGCACTAGATCACAGGGCAAAGCAGCAATATATCAAAGGGTAAGCCTGCACTGGATCAGAGCACGAGTCAGCGCTAAATCAGAGGGTAAGTGAGCACTGGATTAGCGGGTAGGCCAGCACTAGATCAGATGGCAAACCAGCACTAGATCAACCGGTAAGCTGGCTCTATATCAGAGGGTAAGCCAGCACTAGATCAGAGGGTAAGCTAGCACTACATCAGAGCATGAGCCAGCACTAGATCAGAGGTCAAAGCAACACTAGATCAGAGGGTAAGCCAGCACTAGATCAGAGGGTAAGCCAGCACTAGATCAGAGGGTAAGTAAGCACTAGATCAGAGGGCAAACGAGCACTACATCAGAGCATGACCCAACACTAAATCAGAGGGTAAGTGAACACTGGATTAGAGGGTAAACCAGCACTAGATCAGAGGGTACGCCAGCACTAGATCAGAGGGCAAACCAGCACTAGATCAGAGGGTAAGCCAGCACTAGATCAGAGTATGAGTCAGGGCTAAATCAGAGGGTAAGTGAGCACTGGATTAGCGGGTAGGCCAGCACTAGATCAGAGGGCAAACCAGCACTATATCATAGGGTAAGCCAGCACTAGATCAACGGGTAAGCTGGCACTATATCAGAGGGTAAGCCAGCACTAGATCAGAGGGTAAGCCAGCACTAGATCAGAGGATATGCCAGCACTAGATCATAGGGCAAACCAGCACTAGATCAGAGGGCAAACCAGCACTAGATCAGAGGGCAAACCAGCTCTAGATTAGAGGGAAAACCAGCACGAGATCAGAGGGCAAACCAGCACGAGATCAGATCGCACACCAGCACTGGATCAGAGGGTAAGCCAGCACTAGATCAGAGAGTAAGTCAGCACTATTTCGGATGGTAAGCCAGCATTAGATCTGAAGGTAAGCCAGCAATAGATCACGGGTAAGCCAGAACTAGATTAGAGGGTAAACTAGCACTAGATCAGAGGGCAAGCCAGCACTAGATCAGAGGGTAAGCCGGCACTAGATCAGAGGACAGGATAGCACTAGATCAGAGAATAAGCTAACACTAGATCAGAGGGTAAGCCAGCACTAGATCAGACGACTGGCCAGCACTAGATCAGAGGATAAGCAAACACTAAATCAGAGGGTAAGCCAGCATTAGATCAGAGGACAGGCCCGCCCTAGATCAGAGGGCAAACCAGCACTAGATCAGAGGTTAAACCAGCACTAGATCAGAGGTTAAACCAGCACTAGATCAGAGGTTAAACCAGCACTAGATCAGAGGGTAAGCCAGCAATGGATCAGAGGGCAAACCAGCACTAGATCAGAGGGCAAACCAGCACTAGATCAGAGGTTAAGCCAGCACTAGATCAGAGGGTAAGCCAGCAATGGATCACGGGTAAACCAGAACTAGATTAGAGGGCAAACCAGCACTAGATCATAGGGCAAACCAGCACTAGATCAGAGGGCAAACCAGCACTAGATCAGAGGGCAAACCAGCACTAGATCAGAGGTTAAACCAGCACTAGATCAGAGGGTAAGCCAGCACTAGATCAGAGGTTAAACCAGCACTAGATCAGAGGGTATGCCAGCACTAGATCATAGGGCAAACCAGCACTAGATCAGAGGGCAAACCAGCACTAGATTAGAGGGTAAGCCAGCACTAGATTAGAGGGCAAACCAGCACTAGATCAGAGGTTAAACCAGCACTAGATCAGAGGGTAAGCCAGCACTAGATCATAGGGCAAACCAGCACTAGATCAGAGGGCAAACCAGCACTAGATCAGAGGTTAAGCCAGCACTAGATCAGAGGGTAAGCCAGCAATGGATCACGGGTAAGCCAGAACTAGATTAGAGGGTAAACTAGCACTAGATCAGAGGGCAAGCCAGCACTAGATCAGAGGGTAAGCCAGCACTAGATCAGAGGACAGGAGATCACTAGATCAGAGGATAAGCTAACACTAGATCAGAGGGTAAGCCGGCACTAGATCAGAGGACAGGCCCGCACTAGATCAGAGGGTAAGACGGCACTTATTCAGAGGGTAAGCCAACACTTATTCAGAGGGTAAGTCTGCACTAGATCAAGGGATGGGCCAGCACTAGATCAGAGGGCAAGCCAGTACCAGATCAGAGGGTAAGCCTGCACTAGATCAGGGGATAGGCCAGCACCAGATCAGAGGGTAAGTCAGCACTAGATCAGAGGGTAAGCCAGCACTAGATCAGAGGGTAAGCCAGCACTAGATCAGAGGGTAAGCCAGCACTAGATCAGAAAGTAACCCAGCACTGGATCAGAGGGCAGGCCAGCACTAGATCAGATGGCAGGCCAACACTAGATCAGAGGTTGAGCCAACACTAGATCAGAGGTTGAGCCAACACTAGATCAGAGGTTGAGCCAACACTAGATCAGGGGCAATCCAACACTAGATCAGAGGGTAAGCCAGCACTAGATGAGAGGGCAAGCCACACTAGATCAGAGGTTGAGCCAACATTAGATCAGAGGGCAATCCAACACTAGATCAAAAGGCAAGCCAACACTAGATCAGAGTGCAATCAAGCACTAGGTCTTTCGAATGATAATTGAATTAGTCCTTTCTTCGTGCCGACAAATAACGTTGTAATATTATGTCAATTGGCAATATCAATTGAATAACGGATGTTAAACCTATTAATTTTGTTAATTTTATTTAAAGCGTTTAAATATTCAAATGAAGTTGGGAAAATTACCTATGCCTGACACAGTGTATGCATATATTAATTGTTAATATCTAGCTGTACAAAACTACGTTGCAATAATTATGTGTCACTTTAGATCACTAAACAATAGACTACAGGTAGATTCACATAGGTTGAACAGGTACTGACAGGACGGAGAGACTGTGTGGCAAATGCAATGTTATTGATGATGAATTACATTTTTTATTTTATTGTAGTTAACGCGCAAATGGGAGGCAAAAATATATATCACCGTTTTACTACAGCGACGAGAAAATTAAAACTTCAAAATATGAAATAGGCCTGTCTAGATATAACATTATGCAAATTCTTACAACTTTCAAAAATTACAAATATGTACGTTGTAATTAATATGATTGTCAACTAATAAATAATTATATGCTCCCTTACTGATTATCACCTTGAGGCATCTAAAGTAGGCTACTGTCAAAATAATTTGCCTTGTTATTTACCTCCGCAGGCCACCCATATTCAATTGGCCTATAAAAATTATGCAGATTATAGTTATCTCTCAAAAATTAAATTATTACAACCATGTACTCCCCAATGAATATGCCAAATGATAAGTTATTATCGGACTCGCTCATTGACTATCATTCTGAAGCCTCTAAAGTTCGCCCAACATATTTACTGAACTGGACCAATGGCTCCAGTAACATGTTGCAATTCCAGTGCGAACCAAGAATATTAACGCTTAAAAACCGAAAGGCCAACGTCAAAATCCTTCACTATATTCCAGTGGGTATTTTCAAGCTGACCTGATTAGGAGCTGTTATTGTTTATGGCGGAAAAGGTTTCCTGTCGAGTTTGTTTCAAAATATTCAACAGTTTTCCTGTACAGTCACGTTGAAACTGATATTCTGGGAACGCACGCCTCGAAGGGTTATCATAGCGCATTATTTATTCATAGCGTATTATATAATTAACTACATATGTTCTATCTCCACTGTCATAACAAATTGCCTAGATATTTACTTCGACTGAACACAGGCTTCCCACAGCTAGCACAAAATGAAAATATTTTGAACTTGAACTACTACTACTACTACTACTACTACTACTACTACTACTACTACTACTACTACCATCTCTGATCTAGTGCTGACGCAGTCGAATACACTTCACGGAGGAACTCCTTTAAAAAGGCTTACAAACCACAATAAAAATCGGATGAAATAGCAGGCTTTATTACTAGAATAACAATACAAACTTTACATATCAAAACAGTGCAAGCTAAAATACTCTATTATCATATACCACAACCGTGACATAACTACATAGAAAACATAATTAATAAAGAGCTGATAACATAACATAATTCAACAAAGCCATTACTATTTGCACATCGTGTAGTAGTAGGCCCAAATGGCGAGTATAGCTAACCAACAAGTGGTAAAGCGACTCATCAAGAATTAGCAGTAAGCTACTGCTACTCATTGACACCATTGAGCCGATTCATGACCGGCATGCTAAGTAGATCATATGTAGTTTAACGTAGCACACCATATAGTAGTAGGGCCAAATGGCGAGTGCAACTCGCCAACAAGTGGCGAGGTGACTCGTCAATAAGTAACAAAAGGTCACTCATTGACGCCAGTTAGCCGATTCTTAAATGCCCAGCGGACGTAGTAGCCGTTATATAATATAATGCACAAAGCAAAAGTATACAAACTATGACTACCTAGATGGCACTTTGGGTTCACATTCTAAATTTACTTCATTGTAAGATTTTGCAAATTACCCTGGAACAAATACACCTACAGTAAACATTTACAACAAGATGCTAATAGTATATATGTAAGATGTCATACTCTGTTAACCTAATGAACTCGAAAGTCGGATCACTTCCAGAATATTGACGCGATGCTCATTTGATATTTAAATATACCGATTCCCAAGGTTAGGTTATTCGTCAAAATTATCATCTCCTAAGACATTAAAATTTTAAAATAAAGTCAATTAAATTAAATAAAATACCAAATATCAATATACAACAAGCAGCGAGTGTGCTAGCTTATACAGGTTCTGCTTCTGCTATTTTTAGATATCCATGTTCAATTGCTACTAGGCCAGTTTTGCACCATATATCTTTAAATCTACTTTCTTTTCCATGTTCCACTAGCCTGTAAAATTCACAATGAATGCAGTTTATCAACAATGATCGAAATATAGCTTGTATGGCTCTTTGGTGGTTGTTTCCTGTCTTATCTCTGGCCTCTGAACACCGATGCTTCCAAATGGCCCACACTCCTACAGATAACAGGGTTACTAACAATTCTTTCTCCTTGCTATTAATGATTCGTCTGATAGTTGAGCAATCTTTGAACATAATTGTTTCAGCCATTAATTTCACATATTTGATTCCAAATTTAGCAAGGAGCATATTGATATATACCCAAAAGCCTGTAGCTATACAACACTGTGTAAACAGATGGTCTGTTGTTTCCTCCTCAGTATTACATAATAAACACCGGTCTGTACTTGTTATTTTGCACATATAAGTCAGATGGCCAACCATAGCCTTCGATGGAGTAATCGCCATGCCAGGTCCCGTGCGTTTGCTGGTAGACAAGGTAGATGTATTGTTTTCCACGCATTTTTCCAGTTCTTTGGCGTGCATCCTAAAGTGTTCCAATGCCTAACTGCAATAGGAGTCTGTCTCCGACTTTGCATTAGCATTCCATACCAGGCTCTAGATGCCATGTTGTATTTTATATGCTCTGACTTAAATACTAATGTTGGTTGCAACATATCTCTGTTGCCACGTGCTTTCGGCAATTTGAACCATTCACCAGGTATTGCATTCTTTATTCTAAGAAATAAGCGTTGGGCATCAATATGCCTCATTGATGTTGCTCTTGCTACATCCTGCATCGCAATCCATTTGCGAGATTTTGGATTAACTAAATCACGTAAATATTGAATGCCATTTTTGGCCATAGAGGGCAAATATAATACAGCATCATTATCACGAATCAACTCGTTGCCCCAAAGACGTTGCTCTAAAGCATCTTCCCAACAACTGGGTTGTGGCATTGATCGTGTAAATATCTTTAAAGCTTCGAGCTGTTCTTTATATACGTTTGGTATCTTCTGATGGTTAGGTGGCAGTTTATTGCACAAAAATAAACATTCTACTGGAAATGGATCTACGTACCTTTGTAGAAGTGTCCTTGCAACACTTGACCAAGATGAGTTTGAAGTGAGTAACTTATTCAAGAATTTCAGTTTTAGCGAAGCACACTTTGCTAAAACATTAACCAAATCCAGGCCTCCATCATGCTTTTCATTGCTGAGGATTGACTGCGATACTAAATGGGCTTTGTCCTCCCATAAGAAGGACAAAAGTAATGTGTTGATCTTTGACTCTACTGATTTGGGCATATGAACTACAGAAGCGGTATACCACAGTCCAGATAAAATTAAATTATTAAAGACAAACGTCCTGCCACATACAGTTAGGCGACGTCGTTTCCAATTTACTAATGCACACTTTAGCTTGGATAGCCTTTCTTCCCAGTTTATTATTACATCCTGTTCTCTACTAATGTAAATACCCAAAATCTTTATGACATCATCTGACCAGTTAATATCCATAACATTGTCAGTTCTGTCCTTCCAAGCGCCCAAAAATAATCCCTTAGATTTGTCTCTATTGACTTTAAGCCCTGATGCCTTTTGAAAATCTGATAATACTTCATTTAAAATTCTAAAATCTGAATTTTTACCTGCAAACACAGTCGTATCATCTGCATATTGAGACACCTTTAGTGGCCTTTCTACGCCACGTATACATATTCCTTGAAAATCATTACGTTGCCTCAATGTGGCCCCCAACGATTCCATAGCTATGACGAATAGAAGCGGAGACAGTGAGCAACCCTGTCTGACACCTCGTTCCAACACTACAGGTTCAGATAGATGATTATTTACTAAATAGCAACTTGTTATATCAGTATATAAAATATTGACCCATTTAATAAATCTGGAACCAAAGCCAATATGGTCTAAAGACTTAAACAAGAAATCCCATTCAGGTCTGTCAAACGCCTTCTCGTTATCAAGTCCTATTATTGCTGCTGGGATGCAATCCTGTTCAACTAATTGAATAAGGTCTCGTATAAGCAATTTGTTGTTTAATATCATTCTTCCTGGTACAGAGCACGTTTGATCATCATCAATTACTTCGCCTAGTACTGCGCCAAGTTTTAATGTTAGTGCCCGAGTAATAATCTTATAGTCTACACAGAGTAGAGAGATTGGTCTATAATTCTGCATTTATTTCTGTCACCCCTCTTGTATATAAGCCGAACATATGCTTTGGCCATCGATGGAGGGAGATGCCCTTGCTTAAAAATGCTAGCTGCTATTTCTTCTAATACTGGACCAAATATGTGCCAGAATGTTTGATAAAATTCGACTGGAAGTCCGTCGCAACCAGGAGAATTTTCTAACTTCATACCTTTGAGGGATTTTGTCAAATCATCAATTGTTAGTGATTGGTCACAACTTTCGCGACATGCATCTGGAAGTCTTTGCGTTATATTAGCTAAAATATCTCTAGTTGTGGCTACATCACTTCCCTCAGATTTATACAATGATTTGTAAAATTTGGATACTGTTTCCATCATCTCTGCATTTGAGGACACTGATACACCATCATTAGTCTTCAGTGAGCGCATTAATTTCTCTATACCTCTTGCTTTTTCCAAGTTACAAAAGTAACGTGTAGGCTTTTCACCCTCGGTGTGCATTTGTGCTCTTGACCTTATTTTGGCCCCGTCAAACTGATATTGCTCTATTTCATTTAGTCTACCTTTTAATTTAACTAATAGTTCGTAATAATTATATTCTCCATCATTAATTTTCTTATTAATTTTACACACCGACCGCTGAAGCGCCTTTTTACGCTTTCGCATTTCTCGTGCTTTCCTGATGGAATACTGCCTTGAAATATGTTTCAGGTCGGATTTAACATCCTCCCACCAGTCTGTTATACATTCATACAAACTTCTCTTTTCATCCCAATGCCTCCAACAACTTTCTACACATTTGCTATAGCAACTGTCTCGTAACAACGCTACATTGAGTTTCCAAAATCCATCTCCTCGTTTGATCCAGTCAGCATTGTCTAATGTGATGGAAAACATATTGTGATCAGAGAAAGTTACTGGTTTTATGTTAGTTTTACACATGTAACCTTTCAATGATCGTTCTACATAGATCCTGTCCAGTCTGGATGCTTTCTTTCCATCGGTTGAAAACCAAGTAAAGTCCCTGCCCTCTGGATTTTCAATCCGGCAAGTGTCTAACAAGCTTTTATATTCACAGATGTGTTTCAAAATATTATGAGATGTGTCATTAAAATTAGACCTAGCGTTTCTGTCTTTAACTTCATCTAATATGCAATTAAAGTCACCGCCCATAATTAGGTTTTCAGGCGTTCTGTCTTGAATTATTGTGGAAACATCATTTAGAAATTCACGACGCAATTGATGAGAGGTTGGCGCATAAAGGCACATCAAATTTAAACTTGTGTTTAGTACATCAATTGATACACAAATCCATCGTCCATTTGTATCTGATGACGACGATATAACATCAACATAGTTGAGACAGCGGGGCAGGATAAGAATGGCCACTCCCGCGCTATTATCTTGTGATAAAGAATAAAAAAACTGCCCTTTTGAAATATCTTTGAGAGATTCATACACTTCAACTTTTTGAATTTTGGTCTCATGTAGAAAAGCAATATCAACTCTCTCATTTGCTAATTCTTCAAGCAAGTGGCGCTGCTTGAATTCGGTATTTAATCCTCTGCAATTGATGGTGCAGATAATCATAATTTGTAAAATGATGTTTACAACCGCCATCATTAGATTAACTTGATTTGGTTTTTAGCTCGTTTCTTAGACCATTTACCTAATTTTCCTGCGAATTCAATGTTTCCTAGTTCTACCACAGACAAATATTCGTATTTGGAAATATTAGAATCATGGCGCAGTAGACGATATTTCACGCCTCTCGCCGTTACATATGGCACTAACACTTCACCCACGTCTGATCGGTACATTACCATTTCATCTTTCATCTGTGAACTCTGTGTTTGAATGGACACATCTGATTCTGCAAGTAACATTGTATCATCATCCATATCATTTACTTCAATCTCAGATTCTGAGCGATTGTCATCTTTATGACGCTTATTGCTACTTAAGTTACATTTGGCAGGAGCGTCATTTACCATATCTTCAAGCTGACTTAAATCAAGTGGGCTTAGCGGAAAATCGACTGAACTTTCCGTCTTCTGAGTCCTAAACTTATCCTGTCCTAATTTTAATTCATCTTCTAAGGAATTGTAAACTGGCTCTTCTGTAAGATCATCATTTTCCTGCGTGTCTTTTACGGCCACGTTTGGCTCCACTGCATTTTGATTATTTTCTTGACTTAAGGTTATACCCTCCTCTAATACTTGAATTTCATCAACTGTAGTTACTTTAACAGGATTTGATGATTTGTTTGTGTCATTTTCAGTGGCATGAACCACAACAACAGCTTCCGTAGTGATTGCTTCAGAAGTATTTAACTCAGTTGCATCCTGTAATGGGCGATTATCTCCGATTACTGAGGGCTTGTTTTGATTTTTTGGACAGCGCCATTTAAAATGGTGAACTGAACCAAAGAGCAAACATTTGTTTCGATTGGGACAATCTGTTGCCAAATGGTCAGTACTTAGGCAGATCCGACACTCTTTAATTTGCCCTCTATACCATAAGGGCAGGACAAAGCTGCCATCAAGCGTCAATCTGCTTGGTAAAGGCCTATCCACTTTATCAAACCAGATGCGTCTTACACCGTTTTCTAGCGTTTTGTCAAAGGGATACGTTTCCCGTTCAATCTTTTGCACTTTGCCATACTTCTTGAGTTCATTCATGATTCTGTCATCTGGAATTTCTAGTGGAACTTTCATCTTCACTAGCAACCTATCTGACTCGATTTCCTCTACGTTACAAACTTCGCCTTTTACAATAAGAACATCTTCTAGAAGCTTTTCCTTGACCCCCCTCATTTGACACTGTTGCATTACATACAGTTTTAGAAACATTGATAAGCCCCTGCAAAGCAGCAGGTCCCGCGCCATCGACATCCTTTAACCCATGATACACGTCGATAGCCGTGACACCCCACCCCTTAGTTGTTATCTTAAGGCTTAGGGTACGCTTATAGGTTGCCATGGTGTTTTATAAAAAGAGGAAACCCATACTACTACAATATATAATACAAAAATATAACACCAAGACGTCGGGGAAAGAGCTAAACACTAAATAAATAGTGTCCCCTTTTGAAACCCTGACGTCTACCAACAAATATACGAATAGAGAGCACAGTCGTATATTTGTTAGTTTGAACCACTTTCTAAGTGGTTCACTAACACCTAACCGATTAAAGTGGTTTCCTAATGCATACTAACGTATGGCAGACATATATTTGTTAGTCTGTTCGAGTTGACCGGGGACAGCCAACTGACTATAAAGATTTATATAATCAAAGTACTAGGCTTGCGCTTACAAATGACAAAGGAATTAAATCCACTCACTCCAGCGATCTTGCTAAATACAATGTGCTAGCCAACGAACTATAGGAATAGCATACTGGCGCGGGGAGAAAAGTATTGCATTGACCACAGTAAGAGGAGCCCTATTAAATGGCTGAAACCGCCAGCTAAGAGGAGTGCCTTTAGAAAATGGAGACACAAAATGCGCTCCAACCAAGACAAGAATTTATAAATTAAACATAAAGTTTGAAAGTAAATACTAATACGAAATATATGTATAAAATTTATCTACAAAATCGCGCTAGAAACTAGCAAATTCGGGCAGCAATTGCAGAGCTAAATAAACGCGTGCGTTCACTTCGACTACTACTACTACTTTCTTTTTTTTGGGTAACGCGATCGTGTGGAAAGCCTTTCTATCCAAATATATTTACTGACAAAGAACACTAAAAAGTAGGGAAATTAATTAACACACAGTATACGTCAGTATTATGTAGAAATAAATTCTATAAATTTGAAAATATATTTATAAACATTATATAAATCATATTATTGCATAGATATAAAAGCAATGAAACGGTGCTCATACAATGAAATTAATATGGACCACTTAATTTATGTTTATTATAAAATACCCTGATGCAATTGCCGTTCACACATGAATCTCCAAAACTGCTCCAAACATTACCATAGTATGAATATTTTGACTACTGTGAATACATGATTAGACCAAATTACAAAACATAAAATGAAAAAGCCAAGTCAATTTACTTTGAATTGACGTTTTGAAAATTACCCCAGAACAAATGATACTAAAAATAAACATTCCTGTAGACCGTGTGGTTGACTATAAACACGATTTGAATTATTAATCAGGATATTTTCAAGGTTAATTTTGTGATTGTTGGAAATTTAAAGCCAATTTGATGGGAAGCAACAGCGTCCACACACTCAAATACTAAAATAAACAACACAAAATCTAGTGAAAACATATTTCCTAGAAAGAAATCCGTTGAATATTAGGAACGTAACTGAACTGGAAGGCATTGCTGTCTTATTTTCCAATCCAGTCCAATCACGCCCAAAACATTTTGTCCTGAACAGATTTTAAGGAACTACTAAGCTGCTTTGAATCTGCAAATTTGTCTTTTTCCATTTTCCATTACATATTTCAACTTTACACGATCTTCAAAATAACTAATAGCCCAGAATCAATGGAAACCATCTCGCCTCTACACCACTTGACTTTAAATCGATGGAGGCTATTCCCCTTCAGTGATGCATTGTATTCACATTGTAGACAATATGCAAGCAAGAAATTTAAAATATTTTTTAATTTCGTAAAGTGGATAGTGCTAGGATCGTCAAGTTCATCGTAGGCTCTAGAGCAACGGTATTTCCAAATACTCCAGTTGCCTAAACTAAGGCAAAATAATGCGATCTTTTTAACATCATTATTTACATTGTATCCAGAAAGGTCGTGAAAGAGTATTTCGGTAGGTGCAATTTGGAACTGCGATGCATCAAACTTAATTAAAACACGTTTGATGTATGTCCAAAACTAAGCAATAACAGTGCAATCCACAAATAAATGGACGAGTGTTTCTTCTGCTGTTAAACATAATAAACACCTGTCACTCTCAGTAATTTCTACTTTCTTGAGGAGAGAGCCTACCCACAGCCTTCTATGGATTAATCGCCAAACAACATCTCTGGCTCTATTAGGGATATGTGAGGAATGAATGTTGCACCACACATCATTCCAATTTACCGGGAAATAAGTGGAATTTTCCCAAGCAGCAATTGCCTTTGGAATAGCCGGATTTTGTAGTTTTAACATGTGGTACCAATACTTGCATCTTACAGAACATGTGAAAATTCTATCCCCATATTTTAGCATAAGTTTTGGTGTTTCAACAGTCATAGATGCTTTGGGTAGGTGAAACCACTCCCTAGGAATGGCTACCTGCAACCACTTTAAAAGGCGTTGTGCATCGATTGGTCGAAGCTTGGTTGTCTGCACTATCTCATGTAGGGATTTCCATTCACGCGTGGTTTCACTAACAAGATCAGAGAAATATTTTAATCCATGTCTAGCTAATGAGAAATAGTATAGAACCCCACCATTATGTAGTATTCTATCATTTCCCCAAAGTTGTTGATTTAGTGCATGCTCCCAGTATAATGGCGAGTCTTCCATTTTCACAAAACCATCTAATGCTTTTTTAACCTCCAGATATGGACTAGGAATGCGTGTGTAATTTGGTGGTGGTTTAGAAGACCAAAAAACCGACTTTGCCGAAAAGGGTTCCACATATCTTTCAATGAGGCATCGAGATATCTGTGCCCATTGATTGTCACTATGGATCAAATCATTAAAAAAATTCAATCGCAATGAAATACCTTTGTTCCTGATGTCTGGAATAGCTAGACCTCCTTGAAGTTTATCGGTTGTACATATTCTTTGTGAGACAAGATGTGTATTTCCTTCCCACAAAAGTCAAACACAATTCTATTAATCTCTTGTTCAATATATTTTGGCATATGCACCACAGAGGACACATACCATATCTGTGACAAAATTAAACTATTTAAAACTAAAGCTCGTCCAAAAATTGTCAGGTGTCTATGACGCCACATAGTAATTGTCTTCTTTAGTTTGGCAATGACCTCTGTCCAATTTCGAGAACCAAAGTATTTTTTACTAAAGTGGATTCCTAGCCTTTTGATATCCATTGGCTGGTCAGTTCTTGTTTTCCAAGGACCCAAAAATAAGCCAACAGATTTGTCTTTATTTATTTTGAAACCAGATGCTCTTTGGAGGTTTTGTAAGATGGCATTCAATCTATCAACATCCTGATCATGTCCTACAAAGACAGTGGTGTCGTCACAATATTGAGACACCTTAACAGGCTTCTCTATGCCTTGTATGCTCAGACCTTGAAAGTGGATATCTTGTCTTAATGTTGCACCTAGGGATTCCATCGCTATCACAAATAAGAGTGGTGACAGAGAACAACCCTGATGAACACCACGCTCTAATGATACAGGTTGACCAACGTAATTATTTACAATATATCTGCCGGAAATATTTCCTTATAATATTCGGACCCATTTTATAAAATTTGGCCCAAATCCTAAGTGGTTCAACGACATAAATAAAAAATCCCATTCCAGTCGATCAAATGCCTTTTCATTGTCTAATCCGACAATTGCTCCATAAATATTATCCGTTTCCACTAGTTGAATTACGTCACGAATCATCATTGCATTAGTTAAAAGAGATCTTCCTGGAATTGAACAAGTCTGGGCAGGATTTATTACATCTGCCAGCACACCACCAAGCTTTAATGACAGAGCTCTGGATATAATTTTATAATCGACTCCAAGTAGTGAAATGGGTCTATAGTTCTTCAGATCACTGCGATCACCCTTTTTATATATTAACCGTACATATGCCTGTGACATTGTCTCGGAAAGATGGTCTCGATGAAAGATTTCTCTGACAACTTCGTGGAATGTTTCACCAATAAGATGCCAGAATGTTTGATAAAATTCTACACAACGCCCATCCCCTCCTGGTGATTTGCCAGCTTTCATTGTATTGAGGGATTTTGTTATTTCATCAAAACTTAAGTTCTGTTTACATATATCAACTGATGAAGGAGGTAACTTATCTTGAATATTATTAAGCAGGTCTTGTGCTATTTTCTCATCAATAGGTTCTGATCAGTACAGAGATTGATAGAAGTTCTGTACAGCACTCAACATATCTGTATTGGAGCTAAGCACTTGGTGATCTACTTGTAAACTTCTAATCAATTTTTCTACACCTCTAAATCGTTCGAGGTTGCAGAAATATTTTGTGTTTTTTTCTCCTTCTACGTACATTTGAGCTCTAGATCTTATTTTGGCGCCTTCAGCCTTTTCCTCCTCAATTGCACGTAGTTTACATTTTATTTCATTCAGATAATCAACTAAATGAGCTGCGCCATTTGCAACCTTACGGGAAAGTAGGAATAATAGGCGCTCAAGTGCTTTCACATCTTTCCGCATTTTCCTTGCTTTTTTAATAGAAAATTGCTTGGATACGTGAACAAAGCCTAATTTTACTTCTTCCCACCATGAAAGCAAATCTTCTGTATCACCTTTGTTGCGCATTTTAAAGTCCCAAGAACTTTGTACGTGACGATGGTATTCTGTATCATTTAATAAAGAACAATTAAATTTCCAAAACCCAGGACCACGTTTTATCCAGTCAGCATCGTCAATGCTTATACAAACTACACTGTGATCTGAGAAAGTTATTGGACATATGTTTGTCTGTGAAAGATTGCCTTTAAGTGATCTTTGCACATATATTCTATCCAAGCGAGATGCTGTTTGGCCATTAGCTGTCACCCTAGTAAAATCACAACCATCAGCTTCTAAAAGCCGATAGCTATCCAGTAAATGTTCAGCATCACAAATCTGTTTTAAGCGATAATGAGTAGTGTCATTATAATTACATAATGAACGTCTATCTTTATCCTTGTCTAAGATACAATGAAAATCACCTCCCAAAATAAGATTTTCTGAACAATCATGGATCAGGGATGCAATGTTGGAGAAGAATGCAGCCCGTGGCCCATGAGATGCTGGGGCATAAATCGACATAATATTTACTCTGGTATCAGAGACGTCACATGTGACTTTAACCCACCGACCAGCAGTGTCAGTATCTGCTGAAATGATGTTTATGGACCCGAGGCATTTGGGTAAAAATAAAATAGCAACTCCTGCATTTGGCTCAGTGGCATCAGATGTAAACACTTCACCTTGGGCAAGTTGTTTAAAACTTTCGATGGCTTCAGGGCTTCGGAGCCTTGTTTCCTGAAGCAGAGCAATATCAACCCTAGGCTACAGCAATTTTTCCAACAATAATCGTTGTTTTAAAATGTCGTTGAGGCCGCTACAATTTAATGTACAAATAATCGTAAAAATACAGAATCTGTATATATTAGCCATTATACCTAATTAGATTTTGGTTTCTTACTTTTCTCCTGTTTGGCCCATTTGCCCATTTTAGCAGTGAAATCGGAGGTTGAGAGGTCAACAATTGTTAAATGTTGATATTTGGAAATATCAGACTCATTCCGCATATGCCTATATCGTACACCTTTCTGAGTAATATATGGTACTAAAATTCCTCCAGTTTCAGACCGGTAAACCACCATCTCACCAGAGCGCCGAGACTGTTGTGTTTGAACGGAAATATCAGATTCTGCTATTGAAATCGAATCATCTATATCTTCCTGTTCATTTTCATCATCACCAGAACTCAGGTCTTCTATCTGTCGTTTAAGAACCTTTGGTTGTGCTTTGGTATTTGGCAAAATACTATCAGTCTCAGTTAATGGCGTCAGTGCAAAATCTGTTTCACTTTCTCTTGATTGCGACATGAATTTAGTCTGACCTGGGCAAAAACTAGCGAGTTCGCCATCTTAATCATCTTCCATATCAATGCCATTCTGTGATGGATTTGCACTAACATTTGATGGCATTGTAACATTATGATTGGCCCCTGACACTGGTGTTTGAGGTAACCCTTCTTCCAATACATCTATCAAATCTTCAGCGTGAACTGACACTGGGTTGGGCAGATTGTGTACATTAGCTACAGTAACAGATTCACTAACTTGATTTTTTCCTGTTTATTCTCATCTACATTTTGGCTGCCCACCACCAAACTATTTGTGCCCACCTAGCACTTCCATTTGTAGTGGTCAGTGCCACCACACAATAGACATTTGTCCTTATGGGGACAGGCGCTCGCCAGATGGGTCACACTGCTACAGATACGGCATGTCTTGATCTGCCCTCGGTACCATATTGGTAAAAAGAATGCATTGTCAATAGACAGTGCACTCGGCAATACACTGGGCAGTGTCGATTTACTATCCCGCATCCAGACTCCCCCTACACCATTTTCTAGTGAACGGTCAAAATCATATGTCTCGCTTTCTATAGACAACACATCCCCATATTTTGCCATTTCCAATTTAATACGCTCGTTGGGTATTTCTAGAGGTGCTTTGATCTTCACAAGCAATTTATCAGAATCGATCTCCTGAATCTTACATGCCTCTCCATTAACCACCAGCCCATCTTCCAATAGCTTGTTCTTAACCTCATCAGAACAAACGGTAACATTCCAAACGTTCCTCTTTATATTAATGAGGCCTTTCAGTACTGCGGGACCAGAACCGACGATGTCTTTCAAACCATGATAGACGTCAATAGCCCCCACACACCACCCCGCTGTCATAACACACAGGCTTAGCCGTTGTTGGTAAACACTAGACATTATGCATGAGTGCACAGCGCGTCAGCACGAGTTCAATCCAATAGCTATAATAAATGTATAGCCTGGGGAGCGGGTGAAAGAAATCGAGCCACCGAAAATGATCCGGCTGCTAACCAACAACACACACCACCAAAACAATGCCTAAACCTGGCCAATAACCAGGACAGAAACGAAGAAGACGCCGCAGTAAGCAATGGCTCTCGCAGTCACTGCGAAAAGACAATGCCAAAAATCACCGCTGTAAACAGCGACTTCAAACAACAAAACTTTCAAAAAAGATTACTACATAACAAAACTATATACACTTATACAGAACCAGGACAAAACTGAAACATAAATGAGCAGTAGAAATCGTTCAAAATCAACGATATTAGCAGAGCTAAAAGACACTTGTGTTACCTTTGACTACTACTACTACCACTACTACTACTGCTGCTGTTGCTTCTGCTGCTGCTACTAGTATTACTACTACTATTACTACTACTACTATTGCTGTTGCTGCTGCTGCTGCTGCTGCTGCTGCTACTACTACTACTACTACTACCACTACTACTACTACTACTACTACTACTACTACTACTGCTGCTGCTGCTGCTTCTGCTGCTGCTACTACTACTACTACTACTACTACTACTACTACTACTACTACTACTACTACTACTACTACTACTACCACTACCACTACTACTACTACTACTACTACTACTACTACTACTACTACGTTATATGTAAAATATATCCGCTGCCATAGATATTGTACGTAATAACTGGTACCTACCCGTTACGCTATTGTAATAGAGGGTGGGTGGGGGGGGGGGGGCGGGGCGGGGAGAAAAATAAAAGTGAACTTGAACTTGTCTCCTAATTACCACCTACCATTCTAAATATTCATTAACCTACTCGAGGTTATCGAGATTCGTTCGACATTTTTAATATGAACATGTTGTTGTGTATTTTTACTTTATTGAGAAAAACACAATAAAGATGCTTCTTTGAAAACTTAGAACAAACTCCGTCACATTTAAAGAAATCGGCTTGATGTAGTGGCCCAGCACTCTGGACTACATGTATTTTAAACGACTACGACTCTACTGTGGACTATGTTGCCCGATGTTGGAAAGATGCCCAATCGGCTTCCTCCTGCTCTGTCTCTCCACCGGGAGCATAAATGCGTTTAAAAATGAGTAAGTTAATGAATGAAAAAAACCCTGGGAGAAGATGATATCACTGTGTAAATTCATACTGAGTATATTTAGATTATTTAAATGGGCCTCCTTTTTCCCGCCCTTTAACATGTACAAAATGTCTATAAGGGGATCTGCGTGTAGATATCGAAAAACAAACCATACAATGGATCGGAGGTAAATTAGAGAAATTTACGCGTTTGTTGAGTACTCTATTGTTTGATGATATAATGAATAATAAGTATTTATATATTAATAGCATACATTGTACATTGTATTGTGTATACTCTCTCTCTTCTCTCTCTCTCTCTCTCTTCTCTCTCTCTCTCTCTCTCTCTCTCTCTCTCTCTCTCTCTCTCTCTCTTCTCTCTCTCTTCTCTCTCTCTCTCTCTCTCTCTCTCTCTCTCTCTCTTTGTAAATCTGTAGAGTTTTTTTAGAATAAACAAAACATAAAGAAGGATAAATAAGACTGAAAATAGGAACCAACTTACATGTGGGCCTAAATATGACGTAGACATTAAGGACGCGATATAGATCAACCAAAGCAATAACTTCTCTGTCATATTCCTGTACACTTTATCATGTCTGTATTTGGCAAGTTAGCTGGTCAAATCTGGCAGTGAGTCGAGGTAAATATATAACATTAGCGTAGGTCGTTCAAGGACAATGCAGCAATATCCACCCGTTAAATTACTTTGAAAAATTTTTCAACAGCTTACCTATCCATTTTTAGTTATGCCCCCGCCCATCACTAGCTAAGCTCCACACCCACACCTCGCCGTGTTCGGATTTGATCGATCCCAGAATGCCCTATCTATCAATTTCCTGAAAACTATACAAGAAAGCTGTTGAATATTTTGTAACTAATTTGACTCGGTGCCGTTGCTGCCTATGGCAGCAACAGCGCCCAGTCAAATTAGTTTTCAAAATATTCAACACAGAATATTTATTAAATAGTAAAAGCAAACAATTTTGTACAACAACGCATTGACCGTCTTCAAATTATGCGTTCGTTGACGTACTTATCGACGTCATTCATGACGTCATTCATTATGATGTCATTGTACACATCATGCAGTTCATTATGACGTCATATGATGAGTGGGGTACTCTGGAAAGGGTGAATTAGCTTGAAATTTACATTCTGGGAATAACATCGTCGTGTCGTG
>CM067370.1:10714397-11027189 GCA_034401795.1 Chaetoderma sp. LZ-2023a | reverse complement strand
TATTACATGGTTTGTATAGCTCCCGTTCGGCCTTCTCTGCTTTAAGAAGTTCTGTGCCGTTATTCCATTAGTCAATTATCTTCATTGAACATAATCAACCAATGAAATCGTGGGAACAATATCTTCTTAGAAGACAAAACAATACCAAAAGTAATGTCGTATTCTATGCGCTTTTCGTGAGCAATGACGATATGCATATTCGTATTTGTTATTCTGCTCTTGAACACGAACATATATGCACACTCATTCAAGCAATAAAAACCAGATCATTCCCTGATTGGCGCAGATTGCGACTGATCAAACAACCGTAATTGAATTTTCATTAATTTACCTTGTATATCGATTCTGAATTTTTTGGGTTAGTTGACTTTTGTCCCACATTTGTTTTAATAAGATGTGTGTGACCTTCTTTACAGGTGCATTGTCGCGTGCACGTGACCTTCTTTACAGGTACATTGTCGCGTACACGTGACCTTCTTTACAGGTGCATTGTCGAGTACACACGTTAGATTTTATTAAATAAGAATAGATCTTAAGATAGATCTTAAGCTGTATTAAACTAAATTTTCAATGGCCACACTTATTATTAACTATTTAACCCCCGAATTTGTTCAAGAAGATTTATATTTTCTCATGGTAAATGTCCTTTTGCAGAGCAAGAGAAGACTATTTTTGAAAATTTGCCACTGGAATGACTGGCTCGGTTATCGAACCAGTCATTCTTGTGGTAAATTTTCAAAAATTGTCTTCTCTTTTCCTGCAAATGGGCATTTCTCAAAACCACTGCAGAAGCCTTTTTAGGCTGATATGAGTGTTACCGGGTTAATTATGCATACATATTTTAACCATATGCTACACAAGGTTACTTTTACACGCGGGAATAAAAACATGAATTTTCTTCGCGGTACAATAGCTGGATATAAAACCCTATATTTGTACAACAGTACGAGTCTAATGTTACTCGACGTAACAGATCCCTGATCTAAAAAGCGCCCTCAGGGCCACTTCACGGTGACTAAGTATGATCTGACGGACATTTTCCCTTAAGGGCACCAGATAATAATGTCAGTCTGAAGATACTATCAGCGATAAGCTACATTAGACCATTACATAGACTCGCTTCGTAGGTCAAACCGGTTAGGACTGTCTGTTTCTATAGTCGGACTCTAAACGGGCATCACCTTGGGAAACAGAATGGGACTTCCCAATAGTAGTGTCGCTAAAAGATCATTTGTGACGTCATGTTGTCAAGGAAAGAAATACTATTGTTATAAAATGTCAGCCATTCACAGTTATTCATACAGCCAACATCATCATATAAATGGGTCCGATTTGTCACTCAAGTATATGACGTCATGATGAATTACGTCACATGTAGGCTGACGTCACAACCATAATGCCGTATTCTAACTCCGTCATGAAGCTCGGAAATTCCTTTTACGAATTGTATGTCTTTCAATGGATTTGCAATTTAATAAAGATTATGTTGAACATTTTGAAACTAAGTTGACTGGGAGCCTGTTACTGCAGCAACAGTCACCAGTCAAATTTATTTCCAGATATTCAACAGCTTACCTGTATATTACTCTAAAATTTGTAATTGAGACTACGATGTATAAAAATTGAAGTGGGTGGAGCTTATCTAGAAATGGGCGGGGCATAACTATAAATGGATCCATCTATTGTCATGCCCAGTAATAATAATCCGAGTGGCATTCACACGATTCAGCCAATCACAGCTATGGAGACTCTGGCGTTTATAGACTTTCACCGGGTGAGAGGCTGTGATAGATACTAAGTGCTTCATACTATAGATACCACACAGGCATGCGCACACGCGCACGCATACATGCACAAACCACACACGCGTGAAACTAATTGACTCCTCTGACACTGTTGGACGAAATTCAACCAAATTTGGTATATGAGTTACCCATTTGGTTGTGGAGTGCAAACGGACATTTACATTTGTCTCCCCACCCCACCCCACCCCCACCCACCCCATGGGTGTGGGTTGTGGTGTGGGGGTCAAAAGTTCAAATCGGTGAACGTGGGGATTTGCGATGATGCGGCATTGACCAATCAATCTAGTATACTATGCAATACATATAATTGTAGACAGATGAAATCACTGCCACGGACAACTGTCACAAAATGTTTCAGGCAGCCCGGGCCCTGAGAGTTACTGACTATACACCACCACTCACTATACACAACTCTGAAGGACACTTTATCTGGACTGACCAGGGCAAAGCCGAGGCAAGGAGCAGTTCACTGACCACGATGATGCACCCTTGCACCCGTTCTCAGGAGACCCCAGGCCATTACTAACACCAATTAAAACAGCAGTTGGGAAGGCACTTAAAGCCCTGAAAAATGGACGTGCATCTGGACCTGATGGCATGAGCAACGAACTATTCAAATATGCAAGTGACATTATATCAAAACCGATAACGCGCCTAATTAATTCAGCTTTTATGCACCACCTTCCCATCGACGCTGTAGGCCAAGGCACCATTATCGCACTACCCAAGCCCAAGAAGCCACCTGGCCCCCAGCCAATCTGTGGCCTATTGTGCTCCGCAACAGCACACGGAAAATCCTATCCAATGTTACTCTATGCCGCATCCGAGACAAGATCGATGACTTTACCGGATCATGTCAAAGTGGCTTCAAACGTGGACGCAGCTGTGCAGACATTTTATGGGGTCAACGCACGCTTGTATCGGTAGTCGTGTTAGAACACTGGGATTTCCACAAAATGGGCATTGACATGTCACGAGCCTTCGACACAATTAGACGCACAAAGATCCTAGATATACTACGACATGCCAGTTGCAATGAAGATGAGCTACGACTACGGAAACTACTGCTTGCAGACACCAAGCTGAGAGTACGAGTCACGTTAGTGAAGTTTGTAGAGTTTGAGACATCAATCGGCTTCACACACGGAGATGGTCTATCCCCGGTGCTTTCACCTGTTACCTTGCTGCTGCATTGAAATCCGTACGGGGAAGTTCCACATGACCAACACCCCCCCCCCCCCCCCCCCCCCACACACACGCACGCACGCACGTACGCACGCACGCACGCACGCACGCACGCACGCACGCACGAACGCACGCACGCACACACACACTCAGACCCCACACCCCACCACCCCAGTGTCAATACAGGGTATGCCGCTAGAGATTGAATATGACGATGATGTGGAGCTCATAGATGAGGAAAAGAAACCCTTTGACGAACTTCTCCAAATAGCTGCAAGCAAACTAAAGATTGAGAATTTCTTTATGAATGAATCCAAAACAGAGTTCACCCACCTATCTACAATCATGAAACTAAAGAAAATGACGACCGACTTCGTGGCGGCGAACCATGGAGGAAAAGTACAATCCTGGGCTCACTGCTTTGCAGTACTGCTGGCATTGCTGCACGCTGCGTCATGGGGAACGTAGCTTTCCAGTTCTTCTGGAAGCTATGGATTCGTAGATCAAAGATCCCCTTGATTAAAAGGCTACGTTTATACAATACGACCTGTGTATCGTTGATGCTGTAAAACTGTAACAGCTAGGCAGCTCCAAAAAGCAGCTCTAGACAAACTCGATGCCTGCCACCGCAAACACCTACGCACCGTCACTGGACACCGATGGCCAAATAGCATGTTTTCCAACACGCCAGTTTTATTCTCAACAGCACTATACACGATGTGTAATACGTCTGTAAAACTCGGCCAGCAAGATAGTCGATGTTTGGCCATATGCTAAGGATGTCAGAGAGACACCAGCACAGAGAGCGTTCGAATTCGCCCTACTCTGAGCCAGCAAATACAAAGCCAGGAGAGGATATCATTGCATAAATCTGCTAAGCGTGCTACGAGGTGACATCAAGAAAGCAGGACTCGGTACACTCAAGTCAAGAATGGACCGGAGGAAGATAAGAATTACGGCCGAGGACAAGACACAGTGTGCAGATGTGAAGAAGGACTGATTGCAGCTGTAGGATGTTTATACTACTACAGCCACAGAGTACAGTAATCATACATACATACATATAAATGCACAACTGCCTAAATACGAATCTTCATTGAAAATATAAACAGCTAGATGCCGTAAGATTGTTTATAAAAGTAGTTTTTTAGAACAATTAGTCGTCCGTCAATCAAACATCGATCATGATTAACATTTGTACAAACAGTCACTTTTTAAACAGCAATGAAAATAACAACAATCTTTCTGGATTTCTGAATTCTCATTATAAATGTTTATAAAAAACCTTTTTTTTTTTTTACAATAATCAATAATTTCGTACATATCCTGATGAATGTTTTCATGTGTAAATCACGACCTTAGCGTAATCTTAAATCAATGTTAAACACAAAATAGCCGTCTCGATACAGTTCGTGTACCTGTCGCGATGATTGTTCTTTTTGATTTTCGGTCCATCTGCAACCTACCGCCACCCCACCCTACCCCTTCAGTGTGTATTATAGAGCCACATTTCTTTGTCCGACACACTACACCTTCTCTAGGATAGATGTGTTTTTCACAAACCATATTAAAGTGAGAAATGCTATTATCGGTATGAAAACATCATAAAATATGTCTACGCGAATTTCACAAAATTTGTCCTTAAGGTATGGCTGAGATACGTTCTTATAACGTTGATAGACCTTCGTATCTAGCTGAGACAACGCAGGCGCTGGGTCATCCACGAGAGATACTTTCTCAGACGTATGTTATCCTAAGACATTGATCAATTTGAATGTTCCCTGATTACAATGAATAGAAATGGTACATAGTGATGGCACTTAAGGGCAGTCGAACACTCCCAATTTTAAATTTTGGGATGGGGTGGGTGGGGGTGGTGGTCTGCTACTCTGTCTGGGAGGTGTGCTCACGCTGAGGTGATCCGCGACTTTCCCAAGAAAAAGGGTTAATTTTTCTCTATGAGAAGGCAATTTAGGCTATTTTACCAACTTATATTTAGCAATTTTAGCAATCGGAAACACACTGATTCTCACCTGTAAGTGTATGCACACGTGTAATATGCAACGAAAAATCATCTGTTAGATAACGGGTAATAATCTCACATACCCTGTGACAGCGCAGATGTTTCGAAGCGACGACAACGTTTAAACTGTAAACTGGACGGGATACATTATGTTGTTGATTGAAATTTTGTAATATACATACAGGTACTAACTGTGTATGAAAAATGTTTGTAAATTTAGTCCGAAATAACAATGTCTTGTTTGTCGTTATTCTTTGTGGCGCGTTGGTCAGCACTCTTAGCAAGTGATGCGCCACAGTGACGAAAACGAACAGGGGAAATGATGCATTCAAACGCATTTCAGGGATCGACTTCATTGGAAGAGTTGTACAAATATCCGTTTACATAATAAATAGAATCTCAAAGTCGGTCCGTTTTCATATCATTGTTATCAACTTCATCGAAAATTATCACATTGCAGTCACTAAAGCTCGACCAATGTGATAATTTTCGACTCGATTGATAATAGGGATATGAAATGGGAACTCGTTCCAGATCCTCTATGTACGGAAAGAAATCATCTTATGTATTTCGTTTCATTGCATTGAGGTCCACGATTTAAGCCTCTAAAAGTATATAATTGAAAATTTTGTATTTTTTAACATCTTAGTGTGAATGTGCGTCTTTAATGAGCTACGCCACGTCTCTCATGTAACTCCTGCTTCCAGTAGTAATTGGCTATAATTTCAGTCACACCTCCAGTTATGTTCTCGTTTAACGAATAAATGCTTGTACTATTGCAACGCATTACATTTATAGATAATAATCTTTGCGTTCCGGAATTCACTGAGGGTACGTGCTTTCAGAATAACTTGAAAATAAGCATGATATCCCTGTCTCAATCTTAGCTGTATATCCGTGTTCACAGTGCCTCCAATCTGTGGTATCTGATTGCTTAAAAAATAATGCAAATGTTGTTCCCGACTGTCATTGCTGTCTACAATATGCGTGTCTGCAATAATGTTCTGAAGAAAGCGGATACAAGTGGGATGTGTTCTTCGGTGATCAAGAAGAAGAAAGACAAAGGTTCCTACAGGTATATTTATTTTTCTCTATCGATGGGACAAACTAGTGAACTACGGCTTCAAGTGAAAAAGTTTGATCCATTTTCACAGACGTTTCACCCGGAACTTATGAAATCTACATGCACAGCCTGTGAACATCCATTGTAAGTTGTACGCCAAAATTCATCTCCAACAATAAGCATGTACCAGAAAAAATGCTAAGTTATCAAATCGCCTCAGATTACGCGCTAATTATCTTTTACCCGTGTTACCGATATCCATCGATGTCTCCGAGTTACTCTTTGCAAGTTGTGCAGTGTGAGTATACATATATACGTTTTTGCAAATTTTCCTTGAATACATACATGTCTAATTACAGGCTTAAGTTATTAATCACAGTCTGTCAGCGAATATATATGACGTAAAAACAGGTTAATTACTCAGCAATTAATTCCTTTATTCTTGAAACCCTCAATTCTCGATTCCAACCAAACCGCACATGACAGCTGTTGGATAATGTATGTTCTGGTAATAGTTTGACAAAACCGTTGCTGACCTAGATATTTTACAATGCTATAAGTTACTTTAAGGTAGGATGCGTGTTGTATTGTGTGGAGCACGTTATGCAAAGGATATTAATCTTAATCGCTTCCAGTTTTTATCAATCTACAACGCATGCGCTGCTTGTTCTGGTCAAGTTTATTTATGTATACCCGATTTGGTAAAAAGTAAAACCTAATATATGCAGTGAAATTTTTTTATTATCGGACGATAATAAAAAAAAATTGATCGCAATTCGGCCGTTTTATGGCCTAGAAAGATATCAAGGTCATATCGCATGCATACCTTTATGATACTCACAAACTAGCGTCAGTCAAACTTGGTCTAATATTTACATTATGGTACCGAAATGGCATGGAGCACAGTTTATGTCAATACTTGTTTGTTTAATATTAGATTGATAACGTTATGCACGCGTCATAAATACACGATCGGTCCTGCTTATCGAGCCAGGTTAACAACAACGTTTAATTATGTAATGGCAATGAATTTGATTGGATTTACATCGGATTTAAATCGCCATGCACTGGTTCAGTATACTTAATCACAAGAAATGCCAGTTTTATTCTCAACAGCAATACAATTTACTCATTCTAAAGATGTATTCACACACCATCAGATGATCAGACACATCCACTCCACGACCGGTTTCGCAGTTTTGGTGATCATTAGGGAGATGCAGGATTCGAACCCACAACCCTTGGTCCACAGAGGACCACAGCTCTCACGAAAGACCAGCTTCACTTAGTGCAGGAACCAGGACTGTCTGTATTTCAACATCAACTATGAAGCCACAGTAACGCAATTCAAGGGCAGACATACACGTACGCTAATAGCAATGTTGAAAAAAGATTTGACTGGGAATTTCTTGCTGCCTTAGGTAGCAAACACTATTTTAACTCATTCTGAGTCATTATATTCACTAGAGTGTGTCTTGCAGCTTAAATAATGTGTCGTTTACAGTATGTGTGAAACACTGCGCTGGACGGCCATCTTAATGGACATCAATATTTTCTGTCTGGTTCAATAATGTTAGACGACCACCACCTCGATGGACAAAACATGGACTGTCTGGTTCAATGATGTTAAATTACCACCTTATTGAACACCAGTAAGATTTGTCTGGTTCAATAAGATTATACGACCACGTAATTGTATATCAAAATGGCATGTGTGGTTCAATATTGTTAAATGCCCAGATTTGTGGACATCAGTGTGGTTTCGTGGTTCGATAACGTTAAATGACCACGTGACTCCTCATTGATATGATCATGTGATGTACACTATTCTGTTTTCAGCTAACTTAAATAGTGGGAAAATCCAATATTAGCTATGCCCCCGTCCATCACTAGCTAATCTCCACACTCACACCTCGCCCGTGTTGGGATCGATCGATCCCTGAACTCTCTGACTAGCAATTTCCAGAAAACTATACATGTAACCTGTTGAATATTTTCTGCGCCAGGTCAAATTAGTTTCAAAATATTCAACAGACTGTTTATTAAAAAGTAAATACATACAATTCGTTAAAAGAACGCTTAGTCCGTCATCAATTGACGAACTTATCTACGCCATTCATGAGGCCATTTATTATAACGTCATCCTACACGTCAGGATAGGAGAGAGAGAGAGAGAGCGAGAGAGAGAGAGAGAGAGAGAGAGAGAGGAGAGAGAGAGAGAGAGAGAGAGAGAGAGTAGGCGTGGGGTGGTGGAGAAGAGAGAGAGGGGGGATGAGAGGGGGTGGGTGAGAGATGGAGACCTATCGACGTAGATGATCATGACGTCATATGATTGATGGATGGCCCTATTACTGCTTAACCGTAACCTGTACATGTGATCGTGTATCTGCAGTACAGCTTCCGGCTAACGCTACAATGGAGCAACATGAAGTTAGATTGCGATATTCAACCACAAGTGGAAATACAACATCTCTCGACATGTATCAAAATGTTCTTATTGGCATCATGATTAAGGAAGCCAATGCTAACACGTTTGAAATGTGTACGAGATGAAGATTTGTTAGTCAAAATTAACGGGTTTTTATGAAAAGGTGCAAAAATAAAAATTCTTATGATTTTCAGCAGAACCGTCTGTTTTATATTTCTGCAAACTAACTAGGTGGCAAAACGGTATTACAGCGCCCATTGACAGACATTCACATGGCAAGAAATGGCCATTGATCGCGATTCCTAGGTATAGTTATTGTGGCTAATGTTGTGTGGCTACACGTGGTTGGTAATCGGAATCTGCTTTTGCGTTGATGTAATAATCGTGGGTTGGAAGAGATCCGGGAAAGATAACTTAATGGCTATTTTGAATATTGTATTTTTAATATTATCAGCATATAGGCCTTTGTTAACACACTGACACATGGTTACGTTCATATAAAATAAATTATTAAATCGAATCTTTATATCTTGCATGTTCAGCATTCTGTTTGCGCATCATAACATTGTGCGTCGCTGAAGATCATTCAACTGGCAGCAGAGTTTGATTTAATACGTACATCGATTGCAAACAATAGATGAATTCAATCTATCGGCAGTAGTAGTAGTAGTAGTAGCAGCAGCAGCAGCAGCAGCAGCAGCAGTAGTAGTAGTAGTAGTAGTGTAGTGAAGGTGGTGGGGCGGCGGCGGCGGCGGCGGAGGTGGTGGTGGTGGTGGTGGTGGTAGTGGTAGTGGTAGTGGTGGTGGTGGTAGTGGTGGTGGTAGTAGTAGTAGTAGTAGTAGTAGTAGTAGTAGTAGTAGTAGTAGTAGTAGTAGTAGTAGTAGTAGTAGTAGTAGTAGTAGTAGTAGTAGTAGTAGTAGTAGTAGTAGTAGTAGTAGTAGTAGTAGTAGTAGTAGTAGTAGTAGTAGCAGCAACAGCAGCAGTTGTAGCACCAGCAGCAGCGCCAGCAGCAGAAGCAGCAGTAGCAGCACTAGCTGTATCACTAATTCTTCTATTCACCTGGGTGAACATAAATGCTTGGTCGATTTGACCATAATATGGTACACCAAAAACAATGATGTCAAAACAGTTGGACAAGACCTTCCTGAGATTTGATTGCAGCTCATCATCGGTGGAAATACAATATGCACATCGTTAATCTCTAAGTACCATGGCCACGGTGAGAGAATTACGGGCACCACTTTGATTACCTAAATCTAACAAAACATTCGCTCGTGGATCGTGTGCTAGCATCCCCACTATCAGTAATGCCAAGTGGTGCATACATTGCTTGAAATGTATGCTGGTCTCTCAGACAATCATGTGGGTTACAGGCAGCAACCACAGTTTTCGCATAACCTGGTTTTAAAGCCATGTGGTTAGTAAAAACTCTATGCCTTGAACATACGATGGCAAATGCATTTTCTACAATTCGTCTAGCTCTGCATATTCTAAAAATTGATAACTCTTTCATCACGACCTAGGGCCTGATAAGGATAGCATTGCATTCTTAATCCGCAACCATGAAATACAGTGTACGTTGAATATTGCCAGATAAATTCTCAGGTGATAGTAAAGCTAGGTTGCCTTTTAGAAATGCACAATTAGAAGCACAATCTCGATAAATCCCACCATCTGGTGTTCGACTCTAAACATGCGTCAACGTATATAAATTTATAATCCGAATCTACTATTGGGCCATGCGGACAATTCTAAATGTATGTTTCTAGATGGTCACATTGTAGCTCTAAATAACTTCTTAATATAAGCTCCAAGCTCACTCCTCCTTAGTAGCCAAGGACTAATCCACAGTCTTAGTTTTGTTCTCTGCTCAACTCAATGCATTTTTGAACATGGTAATTGCTGCAACAACATCGGTATCACAAGATAGCAGCCAACCTTTACTGTCACTATCGATGTTAGTTAGTACCAACTTTGTTGGGAAACTAAGTCACCAAGGATTGCGGGCTGATACTCGCATACAGAGGCAATTCTGATTATGTCAAACGTTCGTCAAACCAGAAACTGTGTTCGACATCCTCAGACGACGCGATCTTCCCAGGAGCTTATCATAGATATGTGGAATGTATGTAGTCTGACTAGAACATCATGAGGCAAACCTTAGGTGCAGACTCTGAACACTATCACATCAATAGTACATGCATTCAAGAGACTAAAGTAGCTACCAACTCAGAGCAGCAACTTCAGACAGGGCATAAGCTAGTACTCATGGGGCAAAGACATGCCATATACAGTGGTTTAGGCTTCTTAATCTGACCAAGACTCTTGGACCATGTCATTAGCTTTGGATACGTCAGTGGTCGTGTTGAATTCATCGACCTGGCTATGTCAACGAGAAAACGCACAACCACTAAGTGTCGCATAGTCAACGCATATGAACCAACTCAAAATTCAATATTATTATTTATTTGCTTCTTGGATACCAATTTACATATTTCAACTACATATGTCAACTACTGAAAAAGCCAAAAACAATCCATCAATATTAGATTTTCTCTACGCGGAACTGAGCTCCGCCATTAGAATCCCAGCCAGATGACAACTGTTCGTCTGTAGAGATTTCAACTCCAAGCTCGGTAAACTTGATAATACAAACAAAATTAACAACTTGGCTTATGCACGGGTTCGTGCGGAGAGGGCATGCGTAATAGCAATGGAGATGCGCTGGTGGCATTCCTTAGTTTCAATGGCCTATTTGCCACAAATACGTCTTTCAAACACCCATGCCATTACCGAACAACATGGAAGCACACATTGCTGATCGCAAAGCCCTAAAAGGCTTTAAGGCTACAACAGCATCTATCAAAGTGGCCAAAGTGAGGACCGCACCAAACTACACAGGGAACGCAATAACATTCTGCGCCACGTCGGTGTACGCTTATAAGATCTTGCCATACAACAAGCAAACTCCCTGGCAGATGAAATCACTGCCATGGATGACTGTCACAAAATGTTTCGGACAGCCCGAGCCGTGAGAGTTACTAACTACACACTGCCACTCACTGTACACAACACTGAAGGACACATTATTGGGATTGACCAGAGTAAAGCCGAGTCAAATTGAGAATGATTCAAGGAACGGTTCACTGACCACGATGATGATCCATTGTGCCAATTCTCATGAGATCCCAGGCCATTACTAACAATAATTTAAACAGCAGAAGTTGAAAATGCACTCAAAGCCCTGAAAAGTGAACGTGCATCCGGTCCTGATGGCATGCGCAATGAACTATTCAAATGCGCAAGTGACACTATCTCAAAACCGAAAACGCACCTAATCAATTCAGCTTTTATGCACCACCTTCCCATTGATGCTGTATGCCAAGGCAGCCTTATCGTGCTACCCAAGCCCAAGAAGCCACCTGGTCCCTCGTCCAATATGCGGCCCATTGGGCTCCTCAACAGTTTAAGGAAATTCGTATCCAATGTTACTCTATGACGCATCTGAGACAAGATCGATGTCTTTACTGGATCATGTCAAAGTGGTTTTAAACGTGGACGCAGTTGCGCAGACATTGTATAGGCACAACGCATGCTTGTTTCAGTAGGCATGTCCAAACACTGGGATTCCCCCAAAATTGTCATTGACATGTCATGAGCCTTCGAGACAATTAAACGCGCAAAGATCCTAGATGTACTACGTCAGGCCAGTTGCAATGAAGCTGATCTACGACTAGTGAAACTACTATTTCTAGACAAACCCCACTCCTCCACCCCTCCACAAAAACCTCCTTGACAAAAAGACTACGTATATACAACGCAACCTGTGTATCATTGATGCTGTATAACTGTAACAGCTGGGATGCTTCAAATGCAGCTCTAGACAAACTCGATGCCTGCCACCGCAGACACCTACGCACCATCACTGGACACTGATGCCAAGACAGCATAATCTCCAATGATGCACTATACTAGATGTGTAATACATCACCGGTGTCCCTAAAAGTCGCCCAGTAAAGATGGTCCATGTTTGGCCATATGCTAAGGTTGCCAGAAGACACACCTGCTCAGAGGCCCTTGGAATTTGCCCTACTGGGAGCCAGCAAATACAAAGCCAGGAGAGGACGTCATTGCATAAATCCGTTAAGCGTGCTACGAGGTGACCTCAAGAAGGCAGGATTGGGTACACTCAAGTCAAGAATGGGCGTGAGGAAGCTACAGACTTTGTCTGAGGACAAGACACAGTGGTCAAAAGCGAAGAAGGACTGATTGCAGCTGTAGGATGTTTCTACTGCTATAACCACAGACTACAGTAAGCATATATCCATGTTAGTTTTGGTCAGGCCCTTGGTAAGACTAAGATAAATAATATGTAGATTCTGAACGTCCATGTATGTCGGTTTAATAATAATCGTTATTTATTGAGGGTAAATCTTCAAGTACACGGCCTGATCTAACAGAGGCCCTCATTAACATATATACACATTTATACATCTATGTACACACAAAGAAATTCTGACAGACTATTAGTTTAAATTCCGATATGACACTAATTATTATTATTATTATTATTATTATTATTATTATTATTTGAAACTCGCACATACATTCTAAATCATAGACAGTTTCTCTCAACCACGCGGACAAACTTACAGTCTACCTCACAAAACAACACATTGGCACGTACGCATGCAAACACATTTACGCAAATTTTGGGCCGCTTACTTAACCCGCGTTTAGATGAGTGCATACGTTGGATTTGAAAGATGAAAGCGTTGTCGATTGTATAATCTTTTGAGGTAGTGAGTTTCACATTTGTGTTGCACAGTATGTATAGCTGTTCTTACCATAGTCTGTTCGTATTTTTGAAGGCTTTAAGTGCCCATAAGTTTTTGATCGCAGATTTAGTGTGCGTGCTTCGTCTATGGGTGTAAACATATTTTTAATGTATTTAGGTGTGAGGTTGTTTAGTGCTTTGTATGTCATTATTTTTGTTTTTATAGCCATTCTCTCAGTTAACGACGTCCACTTTAGGGTGGCATATAATTGCCTTGATGGAGTTTTATATGGGACGTCTAAGATAATTCTTGCAGCACGCTTTTGTAATTTTTCTAATTTACTTAAGAAAGTCGGTGTACCTACATAATAAACAAGACAGCAATAATCTATATGTGATAGTATGTATGCTTTGTAAAACAAGTTGCGTTCCCCGATATTCATGTACTGTTTGTGTTTCCTTAGCATGTATATAAGGGAGGCTATTTTGCTGCATATTTTGTTTACGTGTTGTTGCCATGATAAATTCCCGTTTATATGTACGCCTAAAGGTTTTACATTGTCTACAATACCTAATTCTCCGTTATATATATATATGTATTTTAATTTCTGCATCATTAATCTGATTAAGTTTGTGTTTAGTGGATATCATTAATAATTTGGTTTTGTCAGAATTTATAATCATTCTATTATTTTCACACCAGTTTTGGACAGACGTCATATCCCCAGACAGTTGTTCAGTTATATTTCGTACATTGTCAAAGTTACAATGCATAGTTGTATCATCGCAGTACAAGTCTACATTACTGTCAATGCCCATATGTAGGTCATTTACATAAAGGATAAATAGCAGAGGTCCTAGCACAGAACCCTGAGGGACGGCTACTGTTACCGGTAAAAGACCCGAAATCTTGTCAGAAATAGACATGCATTGCTGTCTGTCTTCCAGATACGATGCGAACCAATTTAGCGTAAGTGAATCAAATTTATAGATGGCTAATTTTTGTAGCAGAATATCATGATTTACACGGTCAAATGCTTTCCTGAAATCTATCATAATAGCTCCTACGATCTCGCCATTATCGACCGCGAATCGCCATTTTTCTATTAATTTTAATAATGCGGTTTCGCAAGAATGCTTTGGCCGGAAGCCGGACTGAGATTCATATAGTAAATTATATGTACTTAGAAATTTATATAAATTATTATGGACGTATCTTTCAATGATTTTGGACAAAATTGGTAGAATTGAAATTGGTCTGTAATTACTGATCTCGCTTTTATTACCTGACTTGTGTAAAGGTTTTACTTTAGAGCATTTCCCCATAGTTGGAAATACACCTGCGTCTATACTTTTATTAATAATGGCTGTAACTGATGGCGCGATAACTGATGCAGATCATTTTAGAAAATGGGCGTTCAACTCATCATATCCTGCCGACTTATTCGTTTTTAAATTTGTATGTGTTTTGTGAACATAATCTACTGTTATTAGAGATATTCTAAACTCGATTTCATGTGGCACTCTACTGTTAACATGCATTTTAAGATCATTCGATATCGCGTGATTTGGGCCGTTTATTAAATTTTCAAGATCTGCAGCGACTGTATTAAAATATTTATTGAACATCTCGCAATGTTGCGCTATGTCTCTAATGTCATTACCTTCGGAATTATATAACACTAATGGCATTTTACTAGATTTTGGATTTATATTTCTCATAATGGTCCATATATTTGAAGGATTATTTTTCCTTTCAGCAAGCTGTTTACCGAAATAGTTTCGCTTAGCGCTTTCTATTAGGGACATTACTTTATTTTTAAACTCTTTGTATTTGACCATATCTTTTACTTTTTTGAAATAATCGCGATCTTTCATGGCTTTTAAAATACCATCGTTGATCCATCCAGGTTGACAATACTGTTTTACTCTGCGCTCCATGTCTACGCCCTTGAAAGCGGATAAGTCAAATCTGCTTTAAAATCCTATCATATATTTCTGGTTTAATTAAGTATACGCCAATGGATAATACCTAACCAGCTCCACCTATCGGCTGTCGGCGGTAGTCGGTCCGACGAGCACTCAGCGGGGTGTTTTGTCAATTGGGTGGCATACACCAACAGACCATCCCGTCGGCAGTAAGTCCTGCACATTGCGACTAAACTATGAACCACGCGTCTCATAGCGGGAAAATTGCAAAACCAAGTTGAGTTGTCTTAACGGGCACACCTCAAATTCATTTCCAGTTGATTGCCAGTGTAAGATCTACGTTCAACAACAACAACAACAACAACAGCAGCAGCAGCAGCAGCAGCAGCAGCAGCAGCAGCAGCAGCAGCAGCCACAACAACAGCAGCAGCAGCAGCAACAACAACAACAACAACAACAACAACAACAACAACAACAACAACAACAGCAGCAGCAACAACAACAACAACAACAACAACAGCAGCAACAGTAACAACAACAACAACAGCAGCAGCAGCAACAACAACAGCAACAACAACAACAACAACAACAACAACAACAACAACAGCAGCAGCAGCATCAACAACAACAACTACAGCAACAACAACAACTACAGCAACAACAACAACATCAGTGGCGGCAGCAGCAGCTAGAACAACAACAACAACAACAACAGCATCAGCAGCAACAACAACAACAACAACAACAGTAGCAGCAGCTGCAACAACAACAACAACAGCATATCATGCTGGAACAATAAAGAAATTGAGATAGAATTTGTTGAAGTGTGGCGTCAACTGGCCTTACGTAGTACATCTAGGATCTTTGCGCGTTTAATTCGTACGAAATCGAGGTGAGGCGAGGGGAAGTCATCTCGGACTCACGTAAAATAGTCAAAGTAGTCAAAGAAAGAAAATACAATTCAGAGTCATCTTGAAATACAATTTGTTGTCATATGACAAAATGCCAATCCTTGATTGGATGCATGTATACCTAAATTAAGCAGCAGATGTAACCAGCCTACAAAATAAAATCGTAGATGTTGGGAGTTTTCATATCGATACATCGACGTTACACCGAAGTAACATTTTAATGTGAATACGGCAGCTTGGTGTTTTATTTTTAAAATTGGCCTGATACTTATTATGCTATAAATCTAAATGTCCATTGCGCAGATATCCTGGGACATCATATTTAATGATTCGTCAACAAGTTCAGGTTTAATGTACGGGAATACAATCAACCACCACATGTGTGTGTTTTAAATGGATGCCCATCATATTATTAGCGTTTAATTGTAAGTCATTAGGCCACTAGAAATGTGTCTTTTTGCCAAAATCTACCATTCTGATTGAAATACCGCAGTTGTTGTACATTCGTCTTGATGATTATCCGGACTTGTCTACCGACTACCATATTCACAGTGCAGTGTTATTTAGAACTGAACAAATAATCCACGTTCCCAAATCATACAGATAGGAATCATAGACACTAACGTCCTAGTGCTCTATAGGGGTCGAATGACAATTGAAACGCCTCTTACGCGCGGGATGTTATTATATATACAATAAGTAGAAATAAAATGCTGTGTACATACACCTGGTCTACTGAAGAACAACCAACCATATGTTGTTCCCTTGACAATATCGACATTAGGGTAGACACCCATGATGGAAATAACTATTTTTATGGGTCAGCGCTAACATAATTTATCCAGCTGATCAATGTTTCCGAAGTCGTTGATAGATACCCCTATCACGCATTAGTGGTAATCCCAAACTACGCGAAAGTTCGCTTTATCCTGCTTCTCAACTCGGGACATATGAAAAGGAATGTTACAATGCAGAGAAAAAAGCATATGACATGGCTTCCGGCACAATATTTCAATAACACGAAATCAACTACAAGAGGTCTCCATTTTCAGAGTAAAACAGATGGCGAAGAACTAGAAGACTCAGTGATCCGAAGTACTGAAGCCCATGTGTCGAAGCTCGTCCCGATGACGACACAACACGTGATGGCACTCAGCTTATTCCAATATGTGGAGCATAAATGGATAAATCCGATCCGTCGTTCAAGTATATGACGTCATAATCAATTACATTACACATAGGCTGACGTCACAATCCAAATGCGCAGCGAATGATGTATCGATGGGCGTCAAAGACATTGAATCGTCCGTCAAGTGTACGAATTGTATGTCTTCAGTATTTAATAAACATTATGTTGGATATTTTGAAAGTAATTTGAGTTGGCATTGTTGCTGCCATAGGAAGCAACAGCACACAGTCAAATTAGTTTCGATATATTCAACAGCTTATCTGTATAGTTACCTTAAAATTGGGATTCTATTCAGGGCTCAAACCATGGGAAGAGCTTAACTAAAATGGGCGGGGCATAGCTAGAAGTGGATCCTGATAGTTCAGCTCTAATAACTTGTACGGACAATTTCTCCGAAATAAATAAGAAGATATAAGGAGAAAAGCGCACCGGCTATATCGGTTTTGATGGACATGAATCTGTATAAAAGAGCCTTATGACTGCCATATCTAGATGACACAGATAAAAATAAATGGACCATTATGCCATTGGCAGGTTCAAGCCAAACTGTGTGCCTTTCGCTTTTTGTTATGTTCAAACTGCCGATGGAAGCGAACTTATTCAAACTTGGACAGAAGCTGAAATATATTCAAATGCGAATGTGGACCAGACAATGAATGGCAAGCATCATAACCGTGCGATTGAATACCGTTTGGCAACAATACAAGTCCTTGCTAACATGAACTGTGATGCTTTTTCTTGACAAAAATCTAGATGTTCAGCAAGAACTTCAGTCTCATCTCTGAATCCTTCAGAGTTATGGTCAAATAGTGACGTCACACTTTAAGCTACAATAGAGGCACTCGGTCTTCATATAAAGCTAGATATTTGATAAATTTTATGTATGATACCCATTTACCAGATTAGCAAGCGGACACACGAGACAAGTAATTATTCGCCTCCAATGTATTCACACAACCTGTCATGGTGTTTACACTGGGCTTCACTCGAGAAGGTGTGTGTACACGATTTTGATCGACTGCACTATGCTCACAATAGTACTGAGTATTTGGCTCGCATGTCAAATTTGAGAGACACATCCTAAGGCATGGGAAGACATTCGAATATGAATCTCCACAGCGTAGAAAACTCCTTTCATTGCAATAATCATCGATCATACAAATGAACAAATGAACAAACTCCACAGAGGAAAATGAGAAGGCGGACATTCAGGCACAACAACAGGTCCAGTAGCATGCGTCTGGGGTCGCCAGATTTACAACATGATGCCCACGTTACTCATCATAGATGAAGTACAGAAGACTAGCATAGCGAGTGGTCTTCACGACCAATTGGATTTGAAAGAGCTTGTGGATGAACACGTTGTATGCACAAAGAACCTATGGGAGAAAATGACGCAGATCAAATTGGCAGGATGGAGCACAGACAGGGAACATTTCACATTGAAAAGGATTACAGAAACAATCATGTTAAAGGATGCAATTTCTCTGTTCGCATGGCACTTGGTTATATCTCATTTGGCTCATTTTGTAAAGCGCTTAGAACATGCGTTCGCGTGTTTAAGCGCTGTATAAATGTACTATCTATCGGGAAGATAGTGATGAGTTGAAGCTTAGAAGGCTCACAAGAGACGATGAAAGGCAAACTACCACTAGCTGGTATCCATGATAATACGGGTGTCCTTTTTCGACTGGATGGCTGTAGTGCACGAGATAGCTGAAAACAACTACACATATTTAGCGGGCAATTGTTACAAACTTAATGGGACATGTCACAGCCTACCGTATATTTGATGACTACAGTATTCAAAACTCTCTAATGGATGTGACACGAAACTTTCACTTTTCAATTTTCTACACGAAAGATATTCAACCAGCAGATTCAAAGTTAACAAAAGCACGTCTATTCGACACTTCCCTGCCTTTCTTACAGCACCACAATCAGGGATCGTCGCGTGTTCTTTCTTACAGCCCACTTATTTTGATCCGTGAAAACAAATAGCATTAGAGTTACCAAATAGTGAGTTTGGCTAACTTAGAAGCAGCACAGTATATTGTCCATATTAGCATTGCTCACCAGGATAATGATACGAAGATAATTCTGTATGCGGTAATGATTTGTCAGCGAGATGCAAAGTTAGCATACACACGTTGGATGCGGATGTGCTAGTTAATACACTGTCAACATTATCTCATCTCTCGCCTGGCGATGCCCTATGTATGGGAACCGGAGACAAAGGACGACGATTTGAACTCCAAGCCATAATTCATCAAATGGATTCAGAAAGAATAGCAGGCATATGTGGGGTGCATGCGCTGATCCAGTTGTGATACAACTGGTCGTATTCACGTACGGCAAAACTAATCTGTTTGAACGCATGTATGAAATTTATTGAATGGATCACTAGAGGATCGCCAACCGTGTGTGTTTCGGAGCTGCACAACCAGATAACGGCATTCAGACGTGTACAAAATATATCTGTAGTCTGTTTAATACAAGGCAAATTCAACATGGCAATGCTGAAGAGTTGCAATGGTGCATGTTCCGTTAGTTGACACCTCATCAGGCAGTTAAGCGCTTACCACCCACACAAGGTGACATCCTACAACTAGTTTTGCGAGCCCATTTGCAGTGCCACATTTAGAAACAATTCCAAATTTTTAATTACATTTTAATGAGATCGGTCACGAAATTTGGTATTTTGTTCAATGAATGTATATCCATTTGCAGGCTAAGAGAAAACTATTTTTGAAAATGTATCACTGGAATGGCTGACTCGAGAAGCAAGCCAGATATTCCAATGATACATTTTCAAAAATAGTCTTCTCTTCGTCTGGAAACGGACTTTTCCAAACACCATTGCAACTTTTGTCATTGGTCTGCATTGGTTGTTATGTTTTGGTAATTTGTACATGTGCCAAAGGTGATTAATCGAGTAATAACAATTATTCTAAAATGATCGATCGTGATGACTTAGAGCAATACTCACATACGCCTAACACTGATAACATAGCATGCTTATTACGGCGGTGATCGTATATTATAAATAGGACATTCGCTTTGTTATCTCATTTGGTAGAGGTTCTTTCATTTTTCATTGGATGTTCTTAGACACGCAATGTGTTTGTGTATAACAAAACTGATGTTCATTATATATTGCAACTTGAATTAGTGTTGCCTATTCCAAGCATATTATCATGGAAACATCTGTTCAAATGGTTACTTTGGTTGCTAGTTTAACTTCAAAATTGCTGACGGTTTTAACTGAAATGGCAGTAATTTAACTAAAATGGCGGTAATATTTCTTCATTAGCATCACTATTGCAGTTTCTGTTATGATGGCCACTAATACATATATTACACACTATTTTTTTTACCAAACCTTTGCCACAATATCGCTCATGTTAATTTCGGGGGAATCATTTTGAAAAATGTCATATAGTCGTTATGGTCAATGATAAAATGCAAACATGTTTTTGTACTCCTTATGTTGTTCATGCCATCCAGCAATTAATATGTATGCAAAAACTTATGTGAAAATTGGACGGTAGTTTTATTTTAACATACCAGACCCCCACCAGAGTAGATGTATGGAAAGCGCTAACACGACAGCAGTTAACTCCTTAGAAATGCCAATAGTGCCAAAATATGACATAGATGAAACGACAGCATAATTTCCTCTATGATATTGACCTGATTGTACTGTGACCTAACTCTTAAAAATCTGGCAACCTCTTCTCAAATGGGTTTGTATTGTCTAACGTGTGTCTTCAAGTGTATCACAGTCATTCCGCTTAGCTAATTCATTATCAACACTGGCGGGGAATAGAAGTACCACGAGGACATAATTCATATTGGCAAACATCGCTAGTTCATTATGTACAGCACTCCGATGTTAAATGGAAACACTACGTAAATGTATCATATGCTGTCCGATACCGATTGTATGTTGTTCGTTTGGCTAGCTTAACCCATTAATCGATGGATCTGATCTGCCACTCATATATATGACGTCATAATCAATTACGTCACATGTTGGTGGATGCCACAATCAAAATGCATAATGAATGATCCTTCATGAACATTGGATAGTCCGCTACGTGTCCGAATTGTATGTTTTTACTATTTAATAGACAGTCTGTTGAATAGTTTGAAAATAATTTGACTCAGCGCTCCTGCTCCAGAATTTCATTTTCTTATGTAATCTTGATCTATCTAAGAAATCGTCTGTTTTTATCATAGATACGGCCACGCTGTCTGAAATGATGGCACTTGTTCTGTCATTTGCCATGGCGAGCGTGCGGGTTGATAGTTAACGGCGATTTGCTGTTGCGGTGACGTGGACCCTTGCGCCGTCTCTCTGTGCCACGATGCCAGTGCCGCCGGCAGATTATTAAAGAGGTTGGTTAATTGTTCAGTTGGATTATTAGCCGTGGGCACATTGTTAACGGCCAGATTGTTAAAAAGATTGGAAATTTCTCCTGTAGGATTGTTAGCAGGGTTGAACGCCTGAAAAAACGGGTTTGTCAGAACGACGAATGGCGAAAAACGTGGAAACTGATTAAACAGGTCTGTTATTTTCATAGGCGCAGTCGTTGTCCTCGCTTGCTCCCTGACTTTAGGGCAATGATACTCATGCCCAGCCAGTACCGGGACCTCACCCGCTACAACATTTGTACTCAGAATAGGCTTTATTGGTGGAGGAACAGGTTTCTTTTTCTTTTTTCTCGGTTTGAATATTGCCGTGTGAGAAACTGGAGCAAGTCCTGCAATCTGGCATTTATCTGTGCACAATTTGAGGTTACTACATCCCACGCCAATATTGTATGAGTTCCCCGGGGGACAACACGCATATCCTACCGTCCGTCCACCAGCACATGCCCAGAATGACGGACAGTGTTTCTCAATCGGATGTGATGTGATGTTCAGATATGAGCAGCGATCTGTTGAATTAAGAGAAAGGTAAATATACAGGTTATTTACAATGGATGCCTTTGACCATATGCATACAACAAACTTGTTATGATCTAAACACTATTCTGCTAACACATTTGAAACACAATTGATTGAATGGCGTTATTGAGTCAGTCATCGACTATCGTAAATCATGGTAAGCGGCAGCAAGTAACACCAGCTCTAAAAAAGGCCAAGACATGGAAAGCAGCAGGAACAAGCCGGTTCTGCTACATTCCCAAGACATGGTAAGCAGCAGTAACACGCCGGTTCTGCAACATTCCAAAGACATGATAAGCAGCAGCAACAAGCCGGTTCTGCAACATTCTCAAGACATGGTAAGCAGCAACAACAAGCCGGTTCTGCAACATTCTCAAGACATGGTAAGCAGCAACAACAAGCCGGTTCTGCAACATTCTCAAGACATGGTAAGCAGCAATAACAAGCCGGTTCTGCAACATTCTCAAGACATGGTAAGCAGCACCAACAAGCCGGATCTGCAGCATTCTCAAGACATGGTAAGCAGCAACAACAAGCCAGTTCAGCAACATTCTCAAGATATGGTAAGCAATGGCAACAAGCTGGTTCTGCAACATTCTCAAGACATGGGAAGCAGCAACAACAAGTCGGTTCTGCAACATGCCCAAGACATGGTAGGCAGCACCAACAAGCCGGTTCAGCAACATTCTCAAGACATGGTAAGCAACGGCAACAAGCTGGTTCTGCATCATTCTCAAGACATGGTAGGCAGCACAAATAAGCCGGTTCTGTAATGTTCTGAAGACATGGTAAGCAGGACTAGCTGGTTCTGCAATCTTCCAAGTTACGGCAAGCAGCACCAACTAGCTGGTGCTGCAATCTTCCCCAATGCGTGATAAACGGTACCAACTAACTGACTTTGCAATCTTACAGAGAAATGATAAGCAGCCCCCACAAGCAGTTCCGTAATCTTCATATCGCGATATCCATAGTTGCTTTGACTTTGATGTACGCTGAAAGGACACTATTAACATATGTACCCTCTGTCGGTGCATCTCAGCCATTCAGTCATTGTCTGACTCGATCGCACACAAGCTTGATGGGGGCTTGTCCGCGAACCAGTCAATTTATCCATTCAGCTGACTAACAGACCACCGGAGCGCCAGAGAGACCGACCGACCGACCGACCGACCGACCGACCGACCGACCGACCGACCGACCGACCGACCGACCGACCGACCGACCGACCGACCGACCGACCGACCGACCGACCGACCGACCGACCGACCGACCGCCAGCCAATCAACCAACTGACCGACCGACTCACCGACCGACCGACCGACCGACCGACCGACCGACCGACCGACCGACCGACCGACCGACCGACCGACCGACCGACCGACCGACCGACCGACCGACCGACCGACCGACCGACCGACCGACCGACCAACCGACCGACCGACAGACTATCTATTCGTTCATGTAAACATTGATCAAACAATATAACTTATTGTTAAAAACTAACCAATCAAACAGGTAATCTTTGAGGGTGGCAAGCAGAGTCTGGAAGCGATGTCGAAGATTGAACCCCGCGGACACTTGCCCATTACGCCTTGAAAAGGAATCGTTCGACTACTCTGGCACATAATGAATCGTGAGCAGTCCCGCGGGTGAGGCAGATACTCGTCTGTCTGAGCTTCAAGAGTAATACACGGATCTGGAAATAGAAGATTTACAGAGAAATAAATATATAAACATTGTATTTAAATAGGTATGTCAGGTCAAAGCTTACTCAGAGTGGCGCATCATGTACCATTAATAGAGTGTGCGTGATGTCATAATGATTATATGACATAATCATGCCGTAATGGACTTTTCCAAGTTATCTATCCATCATATGGCGTCATATAACGTCATAATCAACTACGCGATGTGTATGATGACGTTATAATCATAACGGTATGAATGGCTCGACGGAGTCCGTCTTAAACGCTTAATAGTCCAACACGTTGTGCGAATTGTATGTTTTTGCTATTTAATAAACATGCTGTTGAATATTTTGAACACAGTTCTGCATAAGCAAATAGTTGCTATATTAAATATTTGTTACGCTATCGATTCCCTCGTGTTGGTGGCATACATCCGAATCCAGAGGAAGTAGAGGAGTAATAGCATCATATATTGCAGCATTCCGTTCAAATTAGTTTCAAAATATTCACCAGCTTACCTGTATGCTTTTCTGGAAATTGATAGTCAGGGAGTTTAATGATCGATCGACCCCAACACGAACGAAGCGTTGATGAAGCTTAGCTAGAGAAACTGGAAATGTCCTTCGTTAGCCACATTCAAGTGTTTATTTACTCAAATTTACTTCATCATTTGTTTATCTAATTTCATTTTCTGCATAAGCAAATAGTCGGTAGATTAAATATTTGTTACGCTATCGATTCCACCGTGCTAGTGGCATACATCCGAATCCAGTGGAAGCAGATGAGTAATAGTATTATATAGCCCAGCATTCCGCTCAGAGACATTGACTAGTTTGTCACCTGGATGAAACTTCATTTTTAATTGGATGGAAATGTGATGGTTCAGCTAGTGTGATGAACCGCAATTCATGTATGGCTTACAACGGTGATATTTGAAATTGGAACAATTAGTTTCTTCACGAAACAGATGTCCATTTGAGAATAATGATGTTAAAATTTGCGAATGATCGTAATTCCTCGGTAGAGATTTCCACCTATAAGCAGACGCGTGTTGATCACTGGTAATCCGCGAGGTTGTACCTGACAAAAATGATAGATGCGAGACAATGGCAGATGGTACATCTTTATGTAATCTGGTGGCAATCAGATTATAAAACAGATGTGACATGTGATGCTTTCGATGACACATAAACGATAATGTTGTACTGACGTCAAACATGGTGTAGCTGAGGCTGCAGCAAGTTTGCAGCGATACCGCACATACCGCCATATGTGACGCTGCAGAGATGCTGTCGACACTTGGTCGATGCAGCTTTCACCGACTGCCGTTGCTCATCAGATATGTATGTTATATGATGTGTTTAAAAGCAATGGTAACTATCTCCTAAGGCTGGCTAGGAAAGATGAGGGTTGGATGTCGGGTTAGCAACCATATCCTGTCAAAACCACAACAGTAGAACAACAGACTCATGTCGTGGAAGTGGAGAGACGGCGTGTACGAGGGTGTATGAAGTGTTGCGGTGAAAGCAGAATGGAAGCCACGACGCGGAATACCCGTCTATAAACAAGGGAGATTTTAAGAATTGCCACTTGGAATATGGGTAAAATGCATACCAGCATAATGCCAACAGAAATGCACCGCCACAAACTCGCATTGCTTGGAGATACGAGACCATGTGAAGAGAGACATGTGCACCTAGATTGGCAAAAGGAGAGATGCTGTTGTGCTATAGACATGAAGAGGATACCCACACTCGCTTTGATTGGGCGTCACTATTTGTGATTGCATGGGAGATGAGATGCCCATTTCAGCTTCATTAAGAAACAATCAGAGGAAGATCAAATGGATCATAATTCATTGTTAAACACCTACAAGTGAAAATATTGATAAGATGAAAGATGGGTTCTTGCAGCAAACCTAATGACACATACGACAATAATTTGATGGGCGACGTCAGTGCCAAGATTGCATGAGTCAACTCTGTTCAGGAGCACATTCGCATCAGCTTGACATTCAGAAGATCAGTACACGATGTGCGTTGGCGACAAGAGCTGTTGCTTATGATGATGCGACGACGAGGACGACGGTTGACTGTAAACCGCCACTGAAAACACGTTAATGAAGCTGCGAGATCGATATATGTAGAGATCATTGGAAGCGAGAGACCACAATGTTTGGATTTCTAGAGAACTGCTCAAAGTATCAACTGTTGTAAAGCCAAAAAAGCTGCGGTAAATTACATCAGTCACACATGAGCAGCAAATCCGCACAACAAACAGAGTAAACAGCGGGCTACGAAGGTGTGAAAAGTAACACCCGAACAGACAACGAAAACAAAAGCACCCGTGTTGATGGACTTGGACAGGGGCAAAACAGCAGCGGTGACTATGAATACGAAGCAGCTCTATGACACATCGGGGAAGTCAGCCAGAAACCTCGGAACAACACGAATGCTCAATCAAGAAGAAAGATGGTAATGTTCTGATAGTATGGAGAAGTAGCTAAACAGATGGGCAGAGCACCTTAGAACTCACCAAATATTCATCCAGTAGATTTTTTTACCAGAGTGTAGCCAAGAATCAAATGAGATATTTGAGAAAGCCATTTCACAGAAGAGGAAGGGAAAGGTAGCAGCCCCTGATAGAATCGCAGACGCACTTAAATGATAAACAGATGCTTCAGCGGATATGTTTTATAACCTGTTTGAAAGCACCATGGTAAAAGAAGTAATCCGCTCAGAATGAAGGGAAGTCCACCTCGTTAAGCTCCCAATGAACGAAGACACTGGGTGCTGTTCTAACACAGGGATCCATTTCTAGCTATGTCCCGCCTATTCTAGCTTAGCTCCACCCACACTTTACTCGTGTTAGGGTCGATCGAACCATGAATACCCAGAATCTCAATATCAAGGTAACTATACAGGTAAGTTGTTTAATATTGTGAAACTAATTTGACACGGTGCCCCATTCCCATAACAGCGCTCGGAGAAATTAGTTTCAAAATATTCAACAGAATGTTTATTAAGTAGTACATCCATCAAAGAATACAATTCGTTTCGTACACTTGACGGACTATTTCAGCTTCATGATGGGGTATTTCTGTCAATTATAATTGTGACGCCAGCTTACATGTAACGTAATTGACAATGACATCATATACTTGAGTGGCAGATCGTATAGCTCTATTGCAATAGTATGACACTACTGTTTATTCGCCAGATCTTGGAGAAAATGATGAATGGCCCAGAGGACGGACTCCTGCGTGGTCAGAAGGCAGACTTCATCCAACTTACAACTCTAATTATCATAATGGGCACTCTATTGAATGGAATGTCGACATCGGTAATTATGATGTGCAAGGGCACATTATGCAAAGACACTGCGGTGTGACCTGAAGCTGCTCAAGCTGATCATGATCTTATATGAGCGAATAATATGCAGTTTGGTACATAGGTGACATTTGAAACCGCCTTTACGTTATAGCAATAATAGGGCCTGCATATGTGTTGTCCATTCTGTTCCTCCTGTCCATTTACTGGATCCTGACTGAAACGACAAAGTTTCTGGAGATTTATCGATGGATGTAGGCGTTCTTCAAGCCTGTGCATTGAGACCGCTTTTATTTGTATGGTATGTGAATGATCTTCACATCGGTATAGTCAGCAATGTTGAAATGTAATATGATGTCACGAATATACATTCTGAAACTGTAGCAGAACTAGAAGAACAACTGACGATGGATATGTATTCAGTACGAAACTGCTGTCAGAATAATAACATGGCAATGAACACGGGGAAACGAAGCTATAATAATATGTTGTGCACGCAGATAAAGTCAAGTCAAAAGTCAATCGTTTTGAGATCAAGCAATCAGTTTATAATGGCGAACTACGAATTTATTTTAATAAAGCGAAATTATTAGGTTTACAAATTAATAATAACCTTTCCCGGAAGGCTCACACAAGCCGATTCTGCAACAATGTATCTTCACTAATCTATAAGCTTAAGAAAAATAATAAATACATTCCCCACATAGATTACTGCTGTCTTGTATATTATGCAAGTACAGCTGCATTGTTGAATAAACTTAAGTAATTACAGAAAAAGAACGCACAGCTAGAAATACCCTATAGAGGTCCATCTAAATATATATTCAACAATGTAGAGGTGCTTGCATAATATACAAGACAGCAGTAATCTATGTGGGGAATGTATTTATTATTTTTCTTATATACCAGCCGTCCATGCATCGATCCACTCTCCAAAGTTCAAACACGGCAAATCTATGTTTCCACGCTAACACAATTGTGTCAGATGGATTGCTGTCCGCTACCGCCTCGTATGCGACCGGGAAGTGACTTTATTGCTTTCAAAGTGATGAACATAGAGAGGATGATTAGCTGCCCATTTCTATATAAGCTCCACCCACACTTTGCCCGTGCTTGGATCGATCGTACACTTAATTCATAGAATCGCAATAGCAAAATAAGCTATTGAATATTTTGAGACTAATTTGACTGGGTGCTGTTTCGGCGATATATGTTGCTACATATCGCAGCAACAGCGCCCAGACAAATTGGTTTCAAGATATTGAACATAATGTTTATTAAATAGAAAGTCCATCAAAGGCATACACTTCGTACACCTGGTGGAGTTCATGACGGAGGAATTCTGTCAATTACGATTGCGACGTTAGCATACATGTGACGTAATTGATTATTGTGTCATATAGTTAAGTGGCATATCGGAGTCATCCATTAGTATTAAACAACGTGGATAACTAAGATTTTCGAAAGATCATATTGCATCCGGATCAATGTCCGTGACCTAGAGGAATGTAGAATTTAATACTACTGGTATCTGGAGTTACAGAAACCGAGAAATATATTTTACCTTTGTATTCACAGATGCTGTTCACCATCTTCACCATACTGGAATGGAGATGTTTGGCTGACTTTGTACGTATAACCCGATTGGCATTCAGTGTAATCCATGAAAGCTCCTCCCACGAGGGTTTGTTTCCAATAGCCCAAGCCATCACTGAAACGCCCTCTTCCTTAGCCATATGCGCTTGCACCCTTGTGCTGTACATGTCAATCGAGCTGCTTCCGGTTACCAGGAGACCAATCTTCAGCTCCACATCTGTGGCTGTCTCTACAAATATTCTTCGCATTTGCGCAATAGCGTCATGCAAGTTCGAGGTTTGTGGTGGCAGAGTGCGAAAGCTCATTAGAATCTTCTTCAGTCCTTCTTTCGTGCTAATTCGTGCATCAAAGTTAATTTCAGAAATAACACGCGCGCCATACTGCAACATGGCCAGCCGTACACCCAAAATTGGGTCAAGCCCCATCCGATCAATAAGGCGAGATACAGCCGTCTTCACTAAGGAAAAATTCATTGTCGGGGCAGCTATGGTGCCGTCTAACATAAGCACTATGTCCATTCTCTTTATGCAACCTGTTGTGTATAAGAAACATATTTCAAATCCCAAGCATATAGATAGAAAGAAAGATAGACACAGACAGACAGACGGACGGACGGACGGACGGACGGACGGACGGACGGACGGACAGACAGACAGACAGACAGACAGATAGATAATAGATAGATAGATAGATAGATAGATAGATAGATAAATAGATAGATAGATAGATAGATAGATAGATAGATAGATAGATAGATGGATGGATGGATGGATGGATGGATAGATAGATAGATAGATAGATAGATAGATAGATAGATAGATAGATAGATAGATAGATAGATAGATAGATAGATAGATAGATAGATAGATAGATAGATACTAGATGGATGGATGGAGGGATGGAGGGATGGATGGATGGATGGATGGATGGATGGGTGTAGGTAGGTAGGTAGGTAGGTAGGTAGGTAGGTAGGTAGGTAGGTAGGTAGGTAGGTAGGTAGGCAGGTAGATAGGTGGATAGATAGATAGATAGTATGGGTGGTCGGGTGGATGGGCAAGCGGAGGGGCGGGAAAGCGATAGACAGATGGACGGACGGATGTACATCAAAGTAAAGCGTTCTCATTACAACTATTACTGTTATTTCTTACGACACTTTACCAGAATACTATAACATTAATGATAATAGTTCATGCCTTAGTCTCTCGAGCTGGCGACATTGAGCCAAATCCAGACCCTGACACCAATGATATTTCCATCGCGCACCTCAATTTATGTGGCCTCAAGGACCCTAACACCAATGATATTTCCATCGCGCACCTCAATGTATGTGCCCTCAAGGACAAACTCAAACTTGTAACGCTAACTTATCCCACTTCAATGTAATAGCCATTAGCGAAAGCCATCTTACCCCAAATGTTAATAATGACGTACTCAACCTCCCAGGATTTCAGGAACCGCTTCGTATGGACCGTCAACAATATCACTGCTTCTCGCCGTAATGAATATGAAAGCCCTGACATCGAAATGATCTGGATAGAGATCCACGACCGCCCGGAAATGTTAATGTGCGTTATATATCGGCCACCAAACACCCATGTTGATAAATGGCAAACTATATACGACAACATTGATGACGTCCACGATCAAAACCCAAATAAAAACATTATTATACTTGGTGACCTAAACGGCGACCTTCTGAGCAATAACAAGCACCACCTACGAGACATCTTCACTACTTTTGGCTTCCACCAGCTAGTAACTGAACTAACTCACCCCATTACCAACTCGCTGCTCGATCCAATTATTGTCAACAATGCTGGAATAGTGATAGACAGTGGCATATTAGCACCCTTCTGTAGTGATCACACCGTAGTGTACTTAAGGTTAACATCTTCCATTACGAAACGCCAGTCTTATAAGCGCCACATATGGGACTACGCCAAAGCGGACTGGAACGCTTTAGGAATCATTTAAGCAATTCTTCTTGGGACTCACTTTCCGAAAACGACGACGTTGACAGTTGGTATCAAACTATCACGGATAGCATCATTGATGCTGCCAAGGCCACGATTCCTAATAAACTGGTAACGATAACCCCTAACGATAAACCATGGATGTCCACTAAAATCAAACGTGAAACGAGAATTAGGGAAAATTTATTTAAGAAATCTAGGAAAACCAAACAAGAACAGGGCATATCTAATTTCAAGGCGCAACGGAATCGTGTGAACACCTTAGTTCGTTAATTAAAACAGACCGGCTGTTTCCAGAGAATGGTGGAAACTAATAATTCTCTAAGCTCGATTGGGCTGACCAACCAGGACGTTTTAGATGCCCTTTCCAATTTGGGCGCCACCAAGGAAGTTGGCCCTGACAGACTAAGCCCCAGACTGTTGATCGAAGGCAAACAAGTCTTGGCCCCAATCCGTGCACGGTTCTTTAATTATTCTATCACTAAATCGCACTTTCCAACACCCTGCAAAACAGCTAATGTAACCCCGATCTTTAAAAAGGGAGACAAGAATATGTGTTCAAATTACAGACCAATATCACTTCTAAGTTGTCTAAGCAAGGTCATGTAAAAACAGTTTTTAAATATATATACAACTACATTAGACACGACATCACCCCCTACCAGTCCAATCTACAGTTAACCAACTTGTGGGCATCTATCGTGACATCACACTAGCCCTTTATCAAAAGAAAGAAGTGCTTTTCTTATTTTTTGACATTTACAAAACATTTGATTGGATATGGCACCATGACCTTCTTCTAAAGCTAAACACTTTGGAATTTCTGGAAACCTGCTCGCGTGGTTCGAAAGCTATCTCCGAAATCGCCACCAACGAGTCGTAATACACGGAACCGAATCAACGCTACTCCGACTACAAGCGGGTGTACCACAGGGCTCAGTGCTTGATCCTTTACTATTCCTAATCTTTATAAACGATATGCCACGCAATATTATAAATAACATTAGGTTATTCGCGGATGACACTTGCCTCTATGTTGTATCGGAAAACTTACAGTAGTTACAGTAGTTGCACACACAACCTCAATTGACCACGACCTACAAACTATGTTGTCTTGGGCCACAACATGGCTTGTGGAGTTTAATGCTTCTAAAACCACTTCTTTGTTTATTTCTCTGCGCAATAACCCGACCCTGTTCCCCATAAATTTTATTAATTCTAATATACTGCAATCAAATGAACACAAGCACCTCGGAATCTGTTTCAACAAGAAAGGTAACTGGCTTACCCATGTAGTCCCATTAATTGTAAACGCACAACACAAACCCTCGCTACTCAAATGCCTAAAATATACGCTCGACAGGAAATGCCTAGAAATTATGTACACACATTTCATTAGGCCATCGGTGGAATATGCCGATGTTGTATGGGACAACATACACCAATACCTCGGAACTAGATTAGACAACATCCAAAAAGATGCTCTTCGAACAATAAGTGGACTAACCCGTGGTGTGCACACCGTAGATATGTACAGTGAAACGGGTATCGAAACACTTTCCCGCAGACGGGAACACCATAGATTGGTGATGCTCTTTAAAATCATCAATGGAATGACGACTGAGTCCCTGGTAGGCCATCTTCCATTACGGTCACAACCTAGAAACCCGTATAACATACACCATGGTAACGTTCTAGCTCCGTTCCGATGTCGTAGTTCATTTTTTCCAGCGACAGTCGTCAATTGTAATTCCCTCCATGCGCCTGTTACAATGTCTAGGACCTTGGATGAACTTTAATCCAAAGGCAAAGCTATGTCCCCAATACGACCACCACCTCCCTGTTACTACGTAGGTTATCGCTTTGCCAAAATAGCACTAAGCAGGCTTAGAAATGGCTGCGGCTCACTAAACAGACACCTATTCAACAACTTTCTACTGGAATGCCATAGGTGTGCATGTGGATATCCAGACGGTTCTGCCAAACACTATCTGTTTCATTTCCCTATTTATACCAACCAAAGGGTTATCTTGCAAGACGATCCCGCTTTGAAAAATATCACCCTAGCGACGTTAACAGCCAAGAACCTCCTACATGGCAATGAAAACGCGAATGCGGAACAAAATATCATAATATCTTCAATCTTATGTGAATATATAATTAGAACTAACCTCTTTAAATAACGCCACAACTAACTTTCAGCCACCGGCTGCTGCCTAACACTGCCTCCCAACCTCAAGCATTAACTGCTTTCACATTTTCATACAGCTTTCATCTGATACTTCGTTCGTGACAGCGTAAGTCTCAACAAAGTCAACAACTTGCCTCATCTCTCTCTCTCTCTCTCTCTCTCTCTCTCTCTCTCTCTCTCTCTCTCTCTCTCTCTCTTTTCTCTATCTCTCGCGATCTCTCTTCTCTGTTGCACGCACGCACGTATTTGATTTGATTTTGATTTAAACATATTTTATTGTAACAATTGCACAATGGGATCGGGCACAAGTTCTTACAACTTAGATTTGCCCTCTCCCTACATAATTATTATAAGCAGCCAATGATTGAGAACACTAAACCGAGGTGAGAGTGAAACAATAAATTAAGACGTGTGTGTGTGTGAGAGAGAGAGAGAGAGAGAGAGAGAGAGAGAGAGAGAGAGAGAGAGAGAGAGAGAGAGAGAGAGATGTAGGGGAGAAAAACAATGTAAACAGATTAAAAAAGAATAGGAAAGAAAAGAACAGCTCCTTCAAACACTGTCATTGTCGGATAGCAGTTAGCCATTAATATAATAAATTAAACAATACGAATAACTGAATTCACATACCATATTCATGGTTATTCCAGACCGTCGTCATTTACCCCAGTTTACCCACCCCAACCCTTCCTCTCAACTCCCTCCATGCTTTCACCAGGTCTTCTCTTCTCGTTTCTTACACGAAAAACGAAACAGAAACGAGAAATGAGACCCAGTCACCTCCACCCCGCCCACCCCACACATTCAAAATGGCTCCACACCTGTGTATTTAGGTAAATCTGAACTTTTAACCTCCTCATAACTTGGAACGAAAAGTTTGAGGAGATTAACGGTTTAGTGAGCCTTTATTGCATCCCCATCATCCCCTCTCCTGTCGTCATCGTCGTCGTCGTCGTCGTTGTCGTCGTCATCGTCGTCCGCGGCTTCGCATTATCGTGGATGGCCCGAAAAGCAATAGGAGAGTAATACATTAATTGTGAGTACGGGAAGAACTATATACACAGTAACGACAGCGGAAATAAAGCATTACAGTATATAGCACATCTATGTAGTCATTTCTATCATAAACATTTAACAGTAACGACAGCGGCAGCAAAAATTTAAAGTATATAGTATATCTATACAGTCATTTGTATCCTAACCATGTAACCATGCCAATAAAAATACGGACTATTCCTACATCATATCAAACGTTGGGAACATATATGAGGTTAAAATCTGCCGGTAGCTTGAATATAATTTTTGAACTTGTTTGAAGATGTATTCATTTTCCTGGACGGATAGAGATGTATTTCCTTTGCATAGCAAGTAACTCGTCAAAGGAATATACAGATGTAGTTGTTGTAATAAGTGCTGTCTTTGTATAGTGTAGTAAGGACATTTTAAAAGAAAGTGATTTGCATCTTCTACTCCTGTCTTACAAAAGCAATTAGGTGTGGGAAATAATCCTATTCTATATAAGTCACAATTTAAGTTGGAGCAGTTGTTACGTAGTCTGGTATGAAGGATAGAAAGTTTTCGAATTCCGTAGTTATAGAAACTCGGAGGGATATAGTTTCTAAATTTTATTAGCTTCTTAAATTTTGAAATTTTTGATTCTGGTTGTACATTGTTTTCAAGTGTGTTCCAGATTTGAATGGTGCTTGGGAAAAACGATTTTTTATATATTTCCAATCGTGATAGGGGCACATTGACACGCACGCACGCACGCGTCATAACAGCAAGAATAAGTTTGTGATAAGGGCATACCCCACACCTAGTAAATTTGTAAAAAAATATACTTTATGTAAACATTGTAACATATTCCACATATATATATGTTTGCATTTTAAATTTGTATATAGATATATTTTTATAATAAGTTCCGTCATCTTGACGTATTTATTGCATATATGTTTACTTGTATGGGAGACACGGTCATAAGACACGTGTCTTATCGTGCTTCCATTTGATGAAAAAAAGTCCTGTTTGTTTAAAAAGCAAAGCAAGCAAGTAAACAAGCAAACGAGCAAGTAAGCAATTCATAGGCCTAGATACGCAGATGCACGCACGAACGCACGCATACACGCCCGCACGCTAATATGATGTTACATACCTGTATCTCGCAACTGCTCGGGTGTGGCCGGTACGGAATGTGAAGGCGACGCTAACATTAGAACTAAGAGACCTAACAGCATTTCGCTGATCTGAATATAAGCGCAAGATGCGTTCTGTGAATTAACTAAAAATTAAATAAATACATTTGGTATTTCTTTGCACGCTCAACTCGTGGCTTTCCTCTTAGTGGTAATACATGAATTGCCATATGAAATTCGCGTAACTTACGTCTTCGCGATAGCTTTGATCCTGCGTACACATAGCGCGCAATAAAATCTTATGAAGAAATTGTGTTTTAGTGAAACTAATGTAGTAATTAAACATCTGAATTAACCAACCATAGCACGACCACTTTGGTGAAAAACTATTAAAACCTACACGGACCAAAAGAACAATCGCTATTCCTGACGATCCCTTCAAGCCAGCATACCAGATATGACATGTGGCTTGGGATTGAAAGAATTATCTCCTTGGTTACTTTACAGCAGCATAATTTGTCTGGAAACTGTTGCTGTCTCAGATTCCCCGCAAATTAGTATAATATTGACCGGTGGCCTCGCACGGCTGGATTTTGAATTCAGACGAATCTTAGAAGTTAAACGGTTAATGCCTTCTTTATGCTGGTCAGATTTCGGACAGGCGTGTTAGGTAGCTTAATTTTCCTCGGTATTTATAACGTAGAGTTGTTGTGCTATCGATTTTTTTAATATTAAGGTCGTTAAAAACAATGAACGCTTCTAAGACTAATCCGTCAGAAATGCGTGCTAAATGCTCTCAATCATTAGATTTTTGTCCGAAAGTCCTTCAAAGCATGTCAGATATTTACACTTATCACATATCATTCTAAATTCATAGGTAGCTAATTGCAACTGATTTGATAAACTTGCTATACTTTTTGGTAGAGTTTCTTGATTCACTTATAAACAGACGTAATTACCTAATGCTGGGCATCGCTCTGGGACGTCATCATAGAGACCGAAAACGGTTACTGAAGCGTAATGTATACGTGAGTGCCAAGCACAGCTTATTACAAGTTGAATAAGAAATAATAGCTTATGTGAGTTTGAGCTTTTCTCTTAGTCAATTCAATTCAATTCAATTTATTTACACCCAGGCCACAATGTGGCATATGGGGTCCATTAGTACATACATTTACACGGTCAATGGCGATTACATGGAATGTTGATAATTATTATTATTATTATTATTATTATTATTATTATTATTATTGTTGTTGTTGTTGTTGTTGTTGTTGTTGTTGTTGTTGCAGTTGTTGTTGTTGTTGTTATTATTATTATTATTATTATTATTATTATTATTATTATTATTATTATTATTATTATTATTATTATTATTATTATTATTATTATTATTACATGTATTACATGTATTATTATTATTATTATTATTATTATTATTATTATTATTATTATTATTATTATTATTATTATTTCAACATAATATAAGTACCTAAGCAGTAGAGGTAACAGTAGTAGTTGCAGCTGCTGCTGCTGCTATTGTCATCATGGTCGTCGTAGTCGTCGTCATCGTCGATGGCGTAGTCGTCGTTTTCGTCGTCGTCGCCATGGTCCTCCTCCTAGTCGTGGTCGTTGTTGTCATCATCACTGTTGTCGATGTCTTGCTATTTAAAATGTTTCAATACTCTTCTTATAAATGTACATAGCTTACTTAAAATTGAGATTTTATTACTTGATAAAAGTTCACAAAATTTGTAGTAGTTTGGTTTCACCCGAAAGTATTTTGGCAGTAGTGTCATTCTGTCCTTTTCAAAAAACTTACAGAGAAATAGGTAATGATATTCATCACCTGTGTCATCTTGGTCACACAATTTACATATCCGATCTTCTTTGATTAAGCCCTCCCACCTCCCAGTTTCAATTGGCAATTTGTGGTTGGCTGTTCGGAACCGCGCTAAGGTTAGTTTATTAGTATTATTTAATTTAGTAAGGTATGGTTCTATTTCAAATTTCGTCTTATAGATATTATAGATTTTTCCCTTTGAAGATGCGTTCATCTGTCCTCTCCATGATTGTGTGTTTTGGTCTATAAGTATTTGTTTTATATGTTTCGTTGCGTTACTTGTGATGCTCTGTCTTTCCCATAGATATCCCATTCTCACATTATTTAATATTGCCTTTACTACTCCAATCCATTTGTATTGTACGTTATTATTGGTATAGTCAGTGTACATATATTTATAAAGTAGACATGATAGCTTTGTTTCTTTGCCATTTAGCAGTTTTCCCCAGTATAGTATTGTTCTATGTTTTATAGTGCTATCGAGGGGGTATCTACCTAATTCACCGTATATCATGAATTTTGGTGTATGCATGTTTAGTTTTAGTAATCGTCGATAGAAGCCTATTTGTATTTTTTCAACCAGTGTTGTGTTTTCCGTAGTCCAAATTTCACACCCATATGTGAGAATCTGTAATATCATTGAATCAAACAGTTTTATTTGGCAGTTTATTGGTAGATCCATATTTTCGCATCTCCGGTATAGTGAATATAGCGCTTTAGTAGCTTGCTTTGCTAGGTGTTTTAGTGCTGTTATATACCGGGAGTTGTGGTGGTGGTGGTGGCGGCGGTGGCGTTGGCGGCGGTGGTGTGGTGGTGGCATATAAAATAGCATATGGATTTAATCTTGTAATGTCAATGTTTATTTGAGGCAGGTGGAGAGAGAGAGAGAGGGGGAGAGGGAGGGAGGGAGGGAGGGAGAGATAGAGAGAAAGAGGGAGGGAGGGAGGGGGAGAGAGAGATAGAAAGAGGGAGAGAGGAGGGAGGGAGGAGGGAGAGAGAGAGAGAGAGAGAGAGAGAGAGAGAGAGACGGGAGACGAGAGACGGGAGACGTGGTGGGCTGGAGGAAGGGAGGGAGAAATGGAGGGGATGCGGGAATGGCATGGAGGGAAATGAGGGACGGATGGAGAGAGGGAGAGTGATATAGCGAGTAGGAGAAGGAGAAAGACAGTGTTGACGAGAAGGAAGTGGAGGGGCGAAGGGGGAGAGAACGGGAAGGGAGGAAGAGAGGGAGAGGAGGGATGGATGGATGAAGGGGTGGAGGGAGGGAGGGATGATGGTAGGAAGTGAGAGAGGGAGGAGGATGGGAGGAGGGAAGCGGAAGGAATAGATGGAGGGATGCGGGAATGAAGGTGACAGAGATAGAGATGGATGGAGGGATGAATGGCGACAGAGAGGTAGGGAGGGAGAGCGTGGAGGTATACGCTCAGATAAGTAACAATTTATGCTTTCGCTTCCTGCGCGTATGTATGAATAAGTAACCATTACCATGAGTCACGAAATATATGCAAAGTAGCTTGTTTAAATTGTAAAACATTGCCGGAAATTACAGTACATCTTGCTTTGAAATGCCATAGATTGTTGATTCGAATAAATGATTGATTAAACACAGTTCTTCCCGGTAAATAGATATAAATATTTAAACCCGCATTAGTGTAAAACATTGCAGAGCAAGGCCACAGATAATCAACCAAATTAATTTGCTAATATTTATATAAACGAAAAAAAAGAAAATTATCCAAAACAGTAATGCATAAATTATCGCTAAATAAAGTAGTTAGCAAAGTCTATGCATAATGCATGAGGGTGGTAATTCATGAATTGCTTACAAGGAAAGACATGTGCTTTCGTGATTTATATTAATATTAACAGAGTTGTAATTTTTTTGTGGCGAACCAAAGCCGGCCCATGCAGTGCTATACCTATTTGCTTGCCAATCTTGAGAAGACTATTTTTGAAAATTTACCGCTGGAATACAAGCGGTAAATCTTCAAAATATTCTCTTGGCCCGCCAATGGACATTCAATAAACAAATAGTTTGATATTCTTAACCAAACATAGCCATTAAATGGTAAATATTGTAATTGTGAATAATTATAGGGTATCACTTTATTAAGTACACTAGGAAAATTGTTCACCAAGGTTTTGAATAATAGATTGAACAATTTGGCAGAAATTAATAAAAATTTATGTTGAGGCGCAAGCCGGGTTTAGGGGGAGGGGTGGTGGATTATAGTAGCATAGATCACATCTTTGTCTTAAGTGGGCTTATCTCACATATTTTAAGTAGGGGTAAGAAATTGTATTGTATTTTTGTAGATTTTAGTAAGGTTTTCGATTATGTAGTACGTGATTGTTTGTGGTATAAGCTATTAAAATTAGGGGTATGGGGAAACATAATTAATATAATGATGTCAATGTATAGTAGCCTTAAAATCCGCGTACGCGTAAACTCAGAACTATCTGACTCTTTTGGTTGTAGTACAGGGGTACGACAATGTGAAAGCTTGTCACCGTTTTTATTTGCCATGTATGTGAATGATTTAGAAGGGGAACTAATCAGGGGAGGGGTAGATGGTATTGATTTGACTCTGTTAAAGCTGATTTTAGTATTGTATGCAGATGATATTATTTTAATGTCGGAGTCAACCCAGAGAATACAAAATGGATTAAATATCTTATATGACTACATCAATAGATGGCGCTTAACGGTAAATGCAGAGAAGACAAAGGCCGTTGTTTTCAGACGTGGTGGACGCCTAAATCAAAGAGAAATGTTTCAGTACGGGACATATGAGCTGGAAGTCGTTAAAGAGTTCAAAGAAATCGTTTCTACCTAGTGTGCTTAAATTATGGAATGAATTAGATTTAAGCATTAGAAGATCTCCGTCGATTTTAATTTTCAAGAAAAAGTTATTTTCGAACGAACCGGACACTCCTGAAAAGGTTCCCTTTTATTACTCAAAAGGCAAGAGAAAGGAAATATATTATCCATTGCAAATTGCGAAATAAATGTAGTCAACTAAACAGTGATTTGCATCCTTTCCACTTATTGGAAGATCCAAATTGTACGCTGTGTCTGGTTCCAGAAACTGCTTATCACTACTTTTTTGACTGTCCAAAATGGACAGCCGAACGTCGTAATTTGTTGAGCTTTGTGAATGAGGTAATGCCGGTTGTTTCGCTCGACATCATTTTGAATGGTAGCAAAGAACTATCTGATGTGATAAATACAACGCTGTTCATAAGAATATGCAACTTTATAAAACAAACAAATAGATTCTAATGAACATTATTATTATTATTATTATTATTATTATTATTATTATTATTATTATTATTATTATTATTATTATTATTTTTATTATTATTATTATTATTATTATTATTATTTTTATTAGCTCTCCTGGTCTGAAGGACCATGTGAGCCTAAGTAAGGGCGATCGTCCGTTGTCCATCTTTCGCTCGTCCGTTCGTCGCCTGTCGTGCATCAAATTTTACTTTAACCCTTTAGTGAGGAAATTTGTTCCTGAAAATTAGCATATTTGCTTTTTGAATGCCAATTTGCGGGACGAGGGACGACTGGTTTTGGGAGTTTGCGACTGGAAGGACTAGCCCGGTTATCGGGTCAGTCATTTCAGTTGTAAATTTTCAGGATTAGTCTTCTCCTGGTCTACAACTGGGCATTCCTCTAAACCACTAAGAGGGCCGGACCTGACCGGTGTCGACACTAAAGGGTCAAAATTCTACTCCTCCTAAACGCCTTTGCGGATTTCAACCAATTTTTGGTGGAAAGGCCCTATGGTGGATAGCCCATAAATAAATACCAATCGGAGTTTTGATCGGACAATTGTCTGAGTGAAAATCTTAGAAAATCTTAGAAAATCTTAGTTTTTTTCTTTAAAAATCGTCCGGAGATTGCCAAAATGATACTCCTCTTAAACGACCTGAAAGATTTCAACCCAAATTTCCATATTTTCCGGTGCAAATAAATGATCCAGGTGAGCAACACTGGCCCTTAGGCGTTTTGTTATGGTGGTCATCATGAAAATATTACTGTTGGGCAAATTATTGGCCTCACTCTCTCTCTCTCTCTCTCTCTCTCGCTCTCGCTCTCGCTCTCTCTCTCTCTCTCTCTCTCTCTCTCTCTCTCTCTCTCTCTCTCTCTCTCTCATATCATATAAATACTCAATATGATGTACATGTATTATAATATTTACTCTGTTTGTGTGTTTACTTTGTTATTTTGTGTATATGTTTATGTTTGCCGCCTATACATTTTTTCTGTAGGGAGAGGGCTTTTCTAAGTTTCGAACAACTTGTGCCCAATCCCATTGTAATATATGCAATAAAATATGTTTTAAAAAAAAAAGAGTTCAAATATTTAGGTATCACCTTTGCGACGTCGGGTTCATTTCTCCCAGCAAAGAAATGTCTCGCTGAGCAAGCTCAGAAAGCCAGTTTTGCCCCAAAGAAATATTGTTGCAGATTTGCAGGATTAACACCCAATCACTTGTGTATTTTATTCGATAAATTAATTCTACCGATTCTTTGTTACAGCAGCGAGGTGTGGGGGTTTCATCCAGCAATGGATGTAGAAAAATGTCACTTACGTTTTTGCAAGCAATTATTGAAGGTGTCTATGGTGAATTGGACCGTTCCATTTTTAGCTATGCCCCGCCCATCACTAGCTAATCTCCACCCACACCTCGCCGTGTTTAGATTGATCGATCCCCGAATGCCCTAGCTATCAATTTCCTGAAAACTATGCAGGGAAGCTGTTGAATATTTTGTAACTAATTAGATTGGGTGCTGTTGCTGCCATAGGCAGCAACAGCGCCCAGTCAAATTAGTTTCAAGATATTCAACAGAATATTTATTAAATAGTAAAAGCAAACAATTTGTACAACAGCCCATAGACCGTCATCAAATATGCGTTCGTGACGTACTTTTCGACGTCATTCATGACGTCATTCATTATGATGTCATTGTACACACCACGCGGTTCATTATGACGTCATATGATGGGTGGGTACTCTGGAAAGGTGAATTGGGTAGGCTTCCGTCATGTTTTAATAGAGAAATTAGAAAATTAAATTATTGGTTTAAAGTAATAGAAGCACAGCCAAATAGGTTAATAAGATGTATTTATGATGGTTTATATACTGATTGTACCTGTCAATGCCAGGCCAAGAATATGTTCATATTGTATTATAAGCAACGCATGTATGATAACTATTTCCAAGAATTGTCAGGAATACTCGCAAACAGCAGCAAAAGCAGGTTATACAAGTATTTTTGTAATTAAATAAGCTATAAACATTACCAGGACAATGTAAAAATAATTAAACATCGAGAGGCTTTAACGAAAATCCGGACAGCAAGCCATCGATTGCACGTTGAAACAGGCAGATGGCACACACCTAACCCAACGCCACTATCAGAGAGAATTTGCCCACTTTGTAAAGATGATATAGAAGATGAGTACCACTTTATCCTCATATGCCCACAATATAACGCTCTACGTAAATTCTTATTAAGCCCTATTATTATATTGATTTTGATTTATTGATTCCACATTAGGCCATAGGCCCTTGAGTGTACAGAGTATAAACCTACAATGACGGTTAGCTATTATATACGTTCATAAACAATAAATTAATAAATGCATTGATTATCCCTAAGGTCGAAATATGTACACTATACAATAGATTATGCGTGATTATCGATTTCCAGAAAGCTATACAGATGAGATGTAGGGTATCTTGAGGCTAAGTTGACTGGGTGCCGGTGCTGCCTAAGGCAGCAACAACGCCCAGTCAAACCAGCCTCAACTCATCCAACAGCATGTCTATTAAATAGCAAAGAATTACAAAGACATACAATTTATACAACGTGTCAGACTCTTTGAGATTTGATGACTGTCTATATGGAACCCTTTGTGACGTATTGATTGTGACGTCATCACACACGCGCGGAACTGATTATGCCGTCATACTTGGTCAGATGATGAATGGATACTTTGGAAAGGTGAATTCGTATTGTCAGACTAGTAACCGTTTAAGACTGACTATATCGAGGCATTCATGGCGTCATGATTGTGACGTCATCTTACAGATCACGTAGTTGATTATGATGTCTGAGACCTAGTGTTTTTAAATTCACTAAGTTATTCCAACATCAGAATTCTACAGTCCTGAAGAAACTAGCAGCTTTTATTTACCATGCTTTAAAGGTGCGTACTGATTTGATAACTTGAGCATATTCTCCGACTAACCATAAGTCTAATCTGTCTATGACTTCCTTGAGTTTCCACGATAATAATAATTGCATAGAACAAGAAAAAAACTGTACAATCAATGCTCATTTGCAGTCTAAGAGAGGAGTGTTTCCGACAATTGAGCATGGGAACGACTGGCTCAGTATATAACCGAGCCAGGGTTACGGTGCACAATTCTCATAAACACGCTTCCGGGCCGGCAAATGGTCATTTAACACCAATCATAAACCAGAATGTTACCGTTTTCAAGACTGTCATCATTTGCAGACCAGCAGGGAAAATATATCGTTTATTGTAATTAATAGCCTGTGTAATTATATATGATTTTATTGCAAATTGTACTGTGTAACTGCATTGTATTCTAGTGTCCGCCACAAAATGTCTATGCCATTGCGCAAAGTCAAGGGCCAAATGCCTATTGTGGAATAAAATCTATCTATGTAAAATGTTGCACTAATCTGTTCATGACTACGTACCACACATAGGCAAGTTGTTTTGAAAATCGGTTGGAATATTCTTTTTGGCTTAACTATATAACTTGGTTGGACTAGAAATGGCGGCTTATTATTCAATAAAACTTTGATACATGCTCTTCATATTCAGACAAGACCAATCCAAGTTTAGAGACGCTCGCCCTCCCGTTTTTTTGTTAACGTTGAATTTTTAAAAGAATTTTCCGGTTTGCCAATGATTATCCGGATCACGACAAAAGTTATGTAATAGAATCATAGTGTACGATCACACACTTTCTTATTTTAAAATGTGAGCCAAATTGGACCAGTAATTAGGAGATATCCATACAGTTTTATCGGATTCGGATCCGTGTGTTATCGCCGGATCACGGTCAAAGTATAGAAATACTTTTCATGATAACATCCTTTGTTGTGTTAAAATTTGGGCCCAAATGGGATCATTAGTACTTTAGATACGACCCCACGCACGTGTACACATCCATATACAACGCCTGCTTCGCTTACAGGGCGAGACTGATAAAACAACAACATCATTCCTCTTTCTATAAATATGAACAATTTATGTTGTTGATTAATTTGAAATTAACTTGAAATCGGGATATTATTATTCTTTTGAAAATATTTGAAATTTAAACACAGAAAAAACAGTGGTGACGTGAATTCGTGAATTGGCAGCCACAAACATATTGTGTGATAAATGATGGACGTTAAATAATATTATGCACCATTTCAAGAGCATGTAAAGAGAAACTGTTCTCCTGAGTGACCACATGAAATGAGATATGGCGCCTAAAACGATCCGAAACCGATATTGAAATAAATGATTTCACACGGAAGCGTGTGTTGAGTTGGCCGTATGTGGTGTTGTCATTCAGTCACGGTCTACACATCTTATTTGAAACAAAGCCACCAATATGTTCTCCTCAGTTGAGCTATATCGTGTGTAGGGGCGTATACTATATCTTATATAACTCTGCGCAGTTAAAGAGGTTTTCGACTCTTTTCAAACGGGTACAGCAATTCTAGAAGTACACATATCTGCCCATATTATAGAATCTATGGAAGCGCTCGCTGAACACATGCACTACCTATCATTGCCATTTTGAGGACCCCAGTAATCAGTCTCAACCGTTTAATTTTATTAAATTTAATTATTTATTACTTATTTATGCACATTGAAAGTCAGCCTGTCAACGGCATCGTCCTATTGCACCGGCCTCGCCCTCACATTCCGCTCACATACCACGAGCAGGGAAGCTATGTGAGATGGCGTATGTTAATACGATGGCCAACGGAGGCGTGATTCAACCTGCACACATTAACAGTTAACGTGATTAACGACAGTAACGACATTAAACATGCCATCGAAAATATCTCACTGACAAACTCAAGGTACTCAAGTTTGGACGCCTTTGATGAACTAGAACAAGAACTTCTATCCTTTGAAAATAATACTGAATATATAATATTACTAGGCGACATGAATGCAAACACCGGACAACTAGACGATAGACTGGAAATGATCTATTAGACAAATGGCACGTCGATATGAGTGATATAGTAGCTGGGCCACGCAATGCCCCCCCCCCCCCCCTATAGTGAAACTAGACGATCAAATAGCGATATTAGTAGACCGGATGTATACGGCAAAAAATTGATTGACATTTGTAAATCAAATAATCTCCTTACATATAATGGTAGAATAGGAAATGATAAATTATTAGGAAAAATGACTTGCAAGAACAGCTCCACTGTCGATTATGCTATATCGTCGCATGGTTTACTTCACTATATCAATAGCTTCCATATACTCGACCATTCAGTGATCACGTCTGGTGTACATTGTGCATTAGTAGTATCATATCGATTCCCAAATAAGACCACCAGTAACATATCTAGGTAGGATGAAAACTCTGGCATCGGATGGCAAAAATTATAAAATTGACAAAGTACAACTAGCTCGTTGGATAACCCCTAAAGCGGACAAATTTACCAAAGATTTTCTTGACAATCCGGCACTTGTTGAATTAAAACGGTCCATAAAACCGACAGCCATTAGCTTGAAAAGCGTTAACCAAACAGTAAGAAATATAAATGAGCTGTTCAGAACAACGGCTATAAAAACATTTGGAGAAAACAAACAAAATTGTGTCATGACTAAATTTAAAAGTTCCAAAATACAGCGACCCTGGTACACACCTGACTGTAAAAAGGCGCGAGAAAAGTACCATAGAGCTAGGTATACAAACAAACTAGTAAAAACAGAAACCTCCAGAAATGATATGATAGAAGCCAGCAAAACCCATAAAAAATACTATGAATATGGCAATACTGAGACACAAGGAAGAAACAAAACATAAGATTATGAATTTAAGCCGTAGGGGCCCAAAAGCATATTGGAAAATTATCAAGCAAAATGGCCCCAAGTCCCACAAATGTCCTGTTAGCATCGATGATATGTTTAAGTACTTTCAAGAAATAAACGAAAAGGAAGCAATACCAAGAATATATAGTAATAGCCAAGACACTCATCCTAAAAACAGCACTTTAAATAGAAAATTCACAGATGAAGAAATTCTTAAAGCTATTAAAAGTGTAAATAAGCGGTAAGGCCCTAGCGGCCGATGATGTACAACACAGCAGGCGATGGGTCCAATTTACTGTAAACTATTTAATGATGTCTTAGATAGTGGCTCTGTATCAGAGGTCTGGACAGAGGGTGTGAACATACCCATCTATAAAGATAAAGGGAGTAGAGCTGAGACCAAAAATTATAGACCAATAACGCTCGTTAGCTGTTTAGGAAAGCTGTTTACCTCCACACTCAACATAAGCATAACTAAATATATTGAAGAGGAAAATATCTTAAAAGAGAATCAGGCTGGTTTTAGACAAGGGTACTCCACATCCGACCACATTTTTAGTCTCCATTCAATAATTAAAATATGTGCACAAACAAAGAAAATACTGTACTGTGCGTTCATAGACCTAGCTAAGGCATTTTATACAATCTGGAGGGAGGCCCTGTGAGGGAAATTGTTAGAAAATAAAATAAACAGTAAAATACTAAATGTAATTAAAACATGTATGAAAACATTGTCTAAAATTCTGCTAAATAATATGATGTCTGTGTGTAACTGGGGTGTGCGACAAGGAGAATCTCTGTCACCAATTCTGTTCAGTCTTTACTTAAACGATCTCACCGACAATCTAGACAGCAAAAATTGCACAGGAATAGAAATAAAAAAATAATGCCATTTTATATTTAAAACTGCAGCTTCTACTTTATGCTGATGACACAACCATTATTGCAGAGAAAAAGCAAGCCGTACAAAATATGCTCGCCGAGTACTGCCAATACTGAAATCAATGGAACCTAAAAATAAATGCAGAAAAAATAAAATCGTTTATATTTGACGACACTATGCGTCTTATAAGATCACTTAGTTTTAACATGCATAATACTCAAACAGAAATTGTAAATATATATAAATACTTAGGTATATACTTCACCCGAAACGCTAAATTTACAGATGCAATTAAACATCTTAGAGACCAGTGTAGAAAGGCTATGTACTGCCTACTTCGGCGCATCACCAATTTAGATCTGACAATAGACTGTAAACCCTAATTGTTTGATGCAACAATATCACCGATAGCAGCATATGCCAGTGAGATATGGGGTTTTGAAAATACCAAAATATTAGAAGGTATCCATTTCGAATTCTTGAAATATATATTGAAATTAAAAAAACCACCCCATTATACATGGCATATGACGAATTGGGAAAATACCCCATGCAGAAAGGATTCCAATGTAAAATGTTAAACTTTTGGGCATCACTTGTAATGGGAAATCGTAGTAAACTGTTGTATACAATCTACAAAAATATGTGTGATAAATATACAATAGATAGAGCACCATACGCATGGGTTAAAAGTATGGAGTCAGTGCTTAATACTACGGGGTTTGGGAACATTTGGATAGAACAACAAATAATAGGAGATAGCAAAAACACTATAAAACTGATTAAACAGCGACTTATTGACCAATATATCCAAAAGTGGAATGGACTACTAGAAAACTCATCTAAAGGTAGGTCATATAAAATATCCACGGTAGAACTTAATATTGAACCATATCTTTTAAAACTAAATAACAACAACAGGATAGCCCGTACTAAATTCCGAACTTCAAACCGCAGACTGCCAATCGAAACCGCAAGCTGGACAAATACCCCCATGGTAGATAGGAAATGCATATTATGTGATCAGGATGATATTGGTGATGAATTCTACTAAATATTTATTTGTGACTATTTCGCGGAAATCCAGAAATCAAAAATTCCCAAATACTACTATCTGCGGCCAAATTATTTCAAATTTAAACAATTACTTGGAACAAATTAACTAAGCTTACTACAGAAATTATGTTCTCTTATTCGGAGAATCCGTAGCCGAAAATAAATGATTTCCATCGATAGTCCTTCACAACATGCTTATTTTGGGATGCTTATCGCGTCAAAACCAGACTTATATTGTACAACCTTCTAAATAATAATAATAATAATAATAATAATAATAATAATAATAACATGCAACATAATAAATGCTTGTCCACCACAATATGATGCAAATATCATGTAACCCACATACTTGTAAAAGTCTTGGTGTAAATAAATTGAATTGAATTGAATTGAAAAGGGAAATTTGCGTGCAGGAACTTTCAATTTACAGGAACTCAGTGCAATGTGTAGTCTGATCGGGAATAGTGCGTGCCCGCTGTGGCGACGATGTGGAAACTGACTTCATTTTCTAATCAAATTCCCTATGCTTACGAGAGTAGTATAGGGGGTATCTGGACGTTATTGTTCTCACAGCAGGAGGTCTTCGAGAACAATGGCGTCCAGCCGGCACACAAAGGGATATTTGAAGAACAATGGCGTCCAGCCAGCACACAAAGAAAATGTATTTCGAGGACAATGGCGTCCAGCGGCACACGTTTTCTAGGTTTTGATAACAATGGTGTCTATATTCACATGTTATTGGGAATCTGCCCCACTGTGGAATGTTCTAGTATTTTGAAGTAGTTAACCCTTAAAAGTTGTGTATTTTACGTTTAAATGTAGTGGCGGCGCCTCCCCCCCCCCCACCGTGGTTATCTACCGTAGTAATGTAAAAATAATAGAGTTTAAGAGGATGAGTGATAATAGTAGAGAGTGGTATTGATAAAAGTAAAATAATAGAGCTTAAGAGGTGGTCTGATAATGGAGGTTGTAGGCGTATGAGGTTGAGTAACAAAATATTAAAAATAATCTTGTATTAATGGTATGTAGTGTTCGGTTGGAATGGTAACCAAGACTTGGTGGTGATGGATTCATAGGATTATATCCTGGGTTAAAAAAGTTAACCCTTTCACCGATGAATTCCCCATATCTCATTTTCATCGATACCATACAGGAAAACTGTTGAATATTTTGAAATTAATTTGATGATGCTAACGTTAATTTATTAGAAAACTATTTTTGTTGAATATTTTGTAGATGTATTGACATTTAACCATCATTACGCTCAAATTGTTTTTTAAATACTTAATATTGCAATAACGTCAGTCGTTTTAGATGTTGCACGATGGTTAAAATGTAGTCATTATGTCTCTGAGGGTTCCGTGTGTTTATAGAATTTTATGTAGAGCGTACTGATGCTAAAAAGATTATTTGTTGCGTATGATTTATCCATATGTTTTGAATAGCTGTGAGATCAATCTTGAATCGAGATACAAACATACCATGTGTTAATAATGAAAGAACGTGTTAGTACCTCAAGTCTCGTACTACATGTTTTTTTTAGAAATATTTAAAATTACTATTGAATTATCACGTATGTTACTTGCTGGGAGATTTCACTTTGTAGTTGCGAATGCGTACAGCTTTGTGCTCTGGATACAATATCATATCGTTTCCTAGTTCTTAGCCGAGTGGACATATGTCCTAATTCCCTTGGGCAATTATTAGAATATCACGTTTTGGTGCGTGAGTGCTTTTTGCATATTTATGGTGTGTTCGCGCATTACTCATATTACCATTAAACATGTCTGCTTTATTCACTTTAAGGTCATGTGATGTTAGATTTTGTCTATTCCTGTTTCCTCGCGAACTAATAATGTCGTTGGTATGTACCACGATGAAAGGCGTAACTCAGGGTGGAATGTGGTTGAATGCATCTGTATCAATGGAAATCTGTTACTGATCCATCATCCACAAGGGTATCATACGTTTTTCGCATACGTACCCACACACGCATGCACGACGCTCGCGTGATGCTATGCGGATGCCTCTTGTCACCCGTGTTCCCTGTCCCCTGTCCTCTATGCGTGTACGTTATGCATGCATGTGTGCGTAAAATTTTAAAAATATGAACAAACTCCCAGTCATTTAATTTTCAAAAAAATCAGAGCATTGCGTTACACGGGTTATTGTGATCTATGTTGTGTATGTATGTATATATATATATATATATATATATATATATAATTTTATCTTACATATTTAAGGCGATTCTTTAAAGTGGAAGTCATTTAATTATTAAAATTTCAAAAATATGAGTAAAATGTGTTCCCCAGTCATTAAATTTTCAAAAATCAGACATGTACACAGTAATTTTTCCTATTCTATTATATAGATAGTGTTATCTATCGTATTTATGTCTTTAAAATGGCAGTCATTTAATTATAAAATTGTCAAAAATATGAACAAAATGTGTTCCTAGTCAATGGCAATGCATTTAATCCACCACGAACAATAGCGTACAGATGCCGATTTAGAACAGTAGCATCCATCGACCACTTTTGACGGATCAGAATGTGTGCTTGCATATGCATGTGTGAAGAGGGTTGTTGTGTGTAAAAACTTTATTACATTATTTTATTTTTTTGAACAGATAGGGAGTTCTCTTTCAAATAATTTGTGGGCCCTGAAAAGGGCCGTGTTTTGAGATAGGTCTCAGTCTTCGCAGATCCGCACAGGCGTGGTTGTCAGTTTGGTAACAAACTGCGTCATGTTTGCTTTTTGTATATCAGTCGGAGTATCACCGATTACAGGACACCCGTGCGGATACTGTTTGATTGGTAATAGACAATAGCACTCCTTGCAGGTGTACACCATCTCTTTAGGTTCTGTTTTCTTGATCATATGCCTACAGACCCTCTCGTGTTTCGACCGTCGGTATATGGTGTCGCGGATATCGATGGAACACCAACGATATCGCACATACCCAGTGTCTGATCCATCAAAGTTTGTACTGCTGGCCATTTTAGCCAAATGTACATTAACATTTACATTTATTCCACATCGCTCTACTACAAAAAAAATATATAAGGAATATCACGTGAGATGAAATCTGACTGCCTAAGGCTACCTAACTACTCTGCAGTTACACATCCAACCACTTTGCGATGTCTAAACTGGAATGAGAAAATGGATTGAATTTGTACCATTTATAGGAATATATGTACTGCGGCCGCAAATCCGCAACATGCACCCGCAAATCCGCAACACATGGCCCGCATGCGGCCGCACATGTATGCATGCAATTTGGCATGTATGCGTGTTCAGATATGTGCATATACTTGTTGCCATCCGCAACATGCGCTCGCAAATCCGCAACACATTTTAGCCGAATGTACTTTAGTATTTACATTTATACTACATCGCTCTACTACCAAAAATAAATGTAAGGAATATAGCTTGAGATGACTATCGTCCCATCAAAAACGGTCGCGTACTGGCCTCCATATAATGACACATACATACAGGCAAAAATCTTGGATATGTTCACGGGCTAGATGCGATGGATCAGTTTGTTAAGTGGTTTACGCCCATAAAAATCTGTAAAAGAAGTATATAGGGAAATATGTTTTCTCTGACCACCTCGTTATTGTGCATAAAGCATCTATGATTCACTTTTAATCCTTCAATTTGTATGCATATGCGTTAACCTTCATCTAAAACCCTCAAACATGAAACTAAGCGGCTTCCTACCAGTCATTTAATTTTTTTTTAAAAGAGAGCAAAGTACATCTCTGTGCGGGTAATATATAGCTAAGCCAAGCGATGTTGTATGCATAATATTATATAGATAATAATCATGAATCTCGTATTTAAGGAGTGGTTTTTAAAGCGACAGTCATTTAATTATTAAATTTTAAAAATTGTTATAAAAATGGTGGGAACAATGTCCACCATCGTCATCGTTGACGAATAATGACGAGCACCCTTGTATCGTTTAAAGTATTAATTAGGTGGTCGATGCGGTCCCTCGTGGTTGTAGTAAAAAAGTATTTTGAAACTAAGCGGAATTGTGGCTTTCTATGTCAAATTGTCGCATTGAACAGCACTTTTTTAAGAGTTTGTGCGCACGAAGGCGCTAGTGCGAATTGTAGCTTCCTATGTCAAATTAGTATCAAAACTATTCGCTTAACCTACCAATGCGCCATGATTTAGGTGTGAAAAATCAGAAAATAACATCCCTGGAATGAGTGTAGAGGTGGTCGCATAACTGAGGTCGAACGAGTGAGGAGGAGGAGGGATGAGGTATGCTAGCACGGTGATGGCTGGAACGAGGGATGAGGTATACTAGCATACTTGCTTACAAGGCCGGCAATGTGCATTGTACGAATATTTTGAAAATAATTTGAATGCGGTGTTAGCAACAACTTTCTATCAAATCGTTTCCATGATATTTAGTGAATATTTTGAAAATAATTTGACTGTCTGCATCAACTTTTGCTCAAATCGTTACCAAAATATGTTGCTAGGAAGTAGATCCCTAGAATGTCTGAAACACCTCGCCAGTCAGCCAGTTAAAGGTAATAAAACTAGGAAAAATTACCATGTCCGGGTATACACAGTATGAATGCATTATGAGTACCTAGTCAATGAGACCCCCGACAACAAAAATAATATAGTTGGCCAACCATTGTCTAGATATTGTGGCTGCAGCCACCTACTACCAATACCGACCATCACCATCACCACCACCACCACCACCACCACCACCATCACCATCCCTCTATAACCATCAGAACCACTACCCACTAGGCACCAACACCAACCACCAAGTATTAACCCCACCACCATCATCCACCACAACACCTATTTTCACCAACCGCCAACCCCACCGCCATCACCACTAAGTACAACAGCACTCCGATTTGTACATCGAGGGATGTGGGGGGGGGGGGGGGAGGACCCGGCTGGGAAGCTACAATCATCAAATCAACACACGGATAAAGAACCAATGTTTTATTTGTGTCCATATTTTTATATTGAAGAAAATATTACATATGATAAAACATATGGTTACTGTAGCATAAACAAATAGTCAATGTTCTGGAGATCCATTTTATCGATGACTGATTCCTTCTGGATCAGATCTATCACCATCAGAATCATCATCATTATCCTCAGCATCTAGATGGTTCCTTATGTACTTCTTGATCAGAAACTCTTTTTTCGAAAAGCTGAGAAGACTGCTTCATCTTATGCGTACCCCTCGTCGATAAAATCTTTAATTTCCTGATGAATTATTTTAATGAGCGTAGAGTTCTGTAATCCTCTCCACTGGAACATTATGAAAAGAAGGAGCAGAAGATCAAAACCAGAAAACGTGTGCTGCTGGATGCCATTGTTCTCGAAATACATTTTCCTTTTTGTGCCGGCTGGACGCCATTGTTCTCCAAAAATCCCTTTGTGTGCCGGCTGGACGCCATTGTTCTCGAAAACCTCCTGCTGTGAAGAACAATAACGTCCAGATACCCCCTATACTACTTACGAGTTCTAGATACCAGATACTCAACAACGGCAACAACAACAACAACGACGACGACGACGACGACGGCGGCAAAATATTAATCTTATAAGGTACTAACTTTGTAACTCGTATCATTATAACCGTACTAACAAGCTTAACACAATTGTGGGCCTTGTTGTCATACTAATGCTATAAACGTATTCGTCGCCCGCCATCACAAACGCCTTTCCACTAACGATCGGTTCTCGGTGTGTTAAATCCTGCGTCTGTTAGATAGACGCGTAGCTGATTTAACAGGATTATACAATTGATGAATCCAGTTTCTCAGTTAATCATATGACTTCATAATCAACTACGTCACATGTAGGCTGACGTCAACATCAATTACGTCAGGAATGACGCGATTTAGTCCGTCATAAACGCTTAATAATATGTTAAGTTGCACGAATAATGTGTGTCTTTAGTATTTAATAAACATTCTGTTAACTATTTTGAAAGTAATTTGACTGGCCGATGTTGCTGCAACAGCGCCCAGTCAAATTAGTTTCAAAATATTTAACAGCTTACCTATATAGTTTCCTGGAAATTGATATTCAGAGATTGCAGCGATCGATCCCAACACGGGCAAAGCGTGGGTGGAGCTTAGCTAGAAATGGGCGGGACATAGCTAAAACTAGATTCCTCTATTGTGTCGTCTGTCAGCTTTGCAGGTATTAGCACTGAGTACATCAAGGTCCCAGGTTATCAGCGCATGGATTCCGAGCCTCTCTGAGCAGGTCTGTTTGGTTACATTCTGGGAGCATGCTTACCCATCTTTGAAGGGTTAACGTGTCACAGACAGATGGGGGTGCGTATTGCACAGAGTGTATAACACGTCATTGGTGATTCCAAAAAGGGCAGTTAGGCTATATTTCCCATGATGCAACTGCCAGCCATGTTAGAGGAGCTGCGAATCAGTGAGGTGCTGAGGGTTCTTGTCTTTATCCATTCCTCTCTGCCACGCTGGATTCCTGCGTCGCCGGCTTTATCTGTCGTTGATAGATGCACCTGGGTAACTCGCCCCTGGCTTCGTTTATGAAGAGGTTCTCATTCTCGAGGTATAGGGAGAAGGTCATTGAGATAGCCCTAATCCATATCTATGAATTTTACTTTCTTCATATCTACTGTGAGCCCCAGTGTAGATTCTGGGATTTCTAGTCTTGTAGAGTTCACCCATCATCTTGCTATCTTACTAGTCGCAGCTCATCGTCATTGCATTCGACCTGGTGTTTTATAGCCAGGAGGATCGTTTGATAGTGTCGAATGTAATTACTTATCTTATGAACGGCCGAGTGACTCTGACCCAAACAATAGCAATGACAATTAGTAGGAAAAGCCAATACCAGCAACCAACATAAAAGTAAATAAGGAAACAATGGAGTGGGTGGAGATGTAACTATACACTCATCAAATGACAACACAAGAAGCAAAATGTGCAAAAGAAATTAAAAGAAGAATCGAACTTGCAAGCGCCACATGTTCAGAAATGCAATGTGTGTCAATTTCACGAAAAATAAGTTTGACAAACATTGAGATGCTATGTCTGGTTAACTCTAATCTACGGTACGAAAACATCGACACCTAACAGGGAAACGACAAAGAAACTTGAAGCATTTCAAATGCAGACATACCGTCGCGTGCATAAAATCTCATGGACTGTCAAAATGAAAATGAAGAGGTATTAAAATAATGAATACAAGGACACATCTTATTCAAACCACCGAAGTAAGACGGGCAACATATTTTGGACACATAGGACACGACATAATAGAAAAAGACACGATACAGAGCAAAATTGAAGGAAAACATCCAAGAGGAAGGATGCGACTATCGTGAATAGACAATTTGGCGATCTGGTCTGAACAAGGCATACAGGCATGCTCCAGAGGTGGCAAGGAAACGCAGCAGTGGAGGAACATTGCAGCCAACCCTCTACGAGGAGAGTGACACAAGCATTGCTATGCCCAGATATCCACAATGCTAGAGATACCACTAATGATTGGGTATGGCGATGATGCTTATTTCATCAATGCAGAAAATAGTCTACTTGATGACCCGCATCCAATAGCTGCAACGTGCTTCTAATCCACATAGCTCTTTATGAATGAACTCAATACTGAGTTCACACATGTATATCTATCCGGAACATGGGATAAGAAGAGTGAAGTTACCGTTACCAATCCTTCTGGCGGCTGGGATTCCTATGAAAGTCAAGATGCCATTATACGATGCTATTTATACCTCTGTACCCCTATGCAAATGTACCAGCTGAGCAGCCCCAACGTTTCCTGATTCTCGCAATTGACAATATACAGTTTAAAACATTGAAGAAAGCGGATTGCAACTGCTTTCAGCCCCAGAGAAAAGTCCTACATTATCATCCTAATCGCCGGCATCATCCTCATCGCCATTGCCATCATCCTCGTCGTCGTCGTCGTCGTCGTGGTCGTCGTCGTCGTCGTCGTCGTCGTCGTCGTCGGCAGCAGCAGCAGCGGCGGCGCCGGCGCCGGCACCAGCAGCCGCCGCAGCAGCAGCAGCAGTCAAATCTCTGGCAAGCTCCAGTGAAACAGTCAATATTTTGTCGGATGCGAAACGCAGTCACATTGATGAGGATCTCCTTGATGCTGGTAAGGAGCGTGAGCGGCCAGGGATTTTTGGTGTGGTCTCGGTGGCTTTTTGGCTTTGGCAATACGATAAGAAAACCATGACCAACAACATGGTTTGGAGACGTGTTGCATGAGCTTTCTGTCTGTGATCCGTTTGGAGATGCGATTACCTGCTTACTTAAACATATCATTAAGAAAGCTGTCAGATGTAGATCTATGCATGTCTATTTCTCATATGTTTGAGTGTCTACTCAAACTAGGTTGTTTCGACTCGTTTTGTAGTGGACTGTAATCAGCACACAGAAACATGGGTTAAAGGGAGGGGGAGGGAGGGATGGAGGGAGGGGGAGGGACGGGAGGGAGGGATGGAGAGGGGGGGGGGAGGGAGGGAGGGAGAGAGAGAGAGAGAGAGAGAGAGAGAGAGAGAGAGAGAGAGAGAGAGAGATGATTTGCAGAGTTGCATCCAGTTCAATGCTTAGTTTAGACAAATCCTATTACCGTGATGTTTGACGTTTCAATGCATTTGAATAATCTTGATTGTGACGTATTCAGATTTGAGTTGATGCCGATTGTTGCTATAGTACAGCTCAGAATTATGTATACGGTACTGATGAATATTTTGAACATAATTAGTTTGAAAGACATTGTTGCGTAAGGCATCAATGTCTTCCATTTCAATTATGTTCAACGCATTCAGTAGAACATTATTTACATCGTGTTTAGAATTGTAGTAACTAACATGTTTCTGTTTTTGTTTTGGAAACAGTCTGATTTATTTATGATATACCCTGTATCTGATCACCGGTATTCTTTTCGTATGGCAAATGTGTTGTGCTGTGTTGCACTGATGAAGTGAAAGTAGGCTTTACCAATATACAGCAGCGAAATGTGTTTCATTTGATGGCGGATGGCCAGTGCCTTGTGGTAAGAATTAAAGTCGTAGTTACCAAACGAGCGAGTGTGTTGAGGCAGCGCCCTGTGGTCAGACTTACGGTCGTAGTTGCCATACGAGCGAGTGTGCTGAGGCAGCGCCTTGTGGTCAGACTTAAGGTCGTAGTTGCTATACGAGCGAGTGTGCTGAGGCAGCGCCTTGTGGTCAGACTTAAGGTCGCAGTTGCCATACGAGCGAGTGTGCTGAGGTAGTGCCTTGTGGTCAGACTTAAGGTCGTAGTTGCCATACGAGCGAGTGTGCTGAGGCAGCGCCTTGTGGTCAGACTTAAGGTCGTAGTTGCTATACGAGCGAGTGTGCTGAGGCAGCGCCTTGTGGTCAGACTTAAGGTCGTAGTTGCCATACGAGCGAGTGTGCTGAGGTAGTGCCTTGTGGTCAGACTTAAGGTCGTAGTTGCCATACGAGCGAGTGTGCTGAGCTAGTGCCTTGTGGTCAGAATTAAGGTGGTAGTTGCCATATGAGCGAGTGCTGAGGAAGTGATTTTGTGTTCACTTTAACCATGCCGGATTGAATGTGGTCAAAGACAACTGTTGTTACTCGTAATGAGCGCTGATGAAGGCCACCAGAGAATCCCCAATTTCTGTTACGTTTACCCGTCTCACATGACCTCCTGCACTCTTGAGTCCAGGGCCCATGTTCCCAAAGCTATTGTTAGCTCGCGGTATCGTTAACCACATTGCTTTAGCATGGCGTAACGATATCGCTAACATAACGAGAGCTTCGGGAACAAGGGCCCTGCTAGGGCCCATGTTCAAGAAGCTCTCGTTGTGTTAGCGATATCGTTACACCATACTAAAGCAATGGGTGTAACGATATCGCTAGCTAACAATAGCTTCGGGAACATGGGCCCTGGGTCGTTGTCGGCTTTGCTGAATCTCCATAGTTTGCCGCTAAAATCTCCACATATAAACACCCACCCACCCAACCAACCACCCACCCACCCACCCACCACCCACCCACCCACCCACCCACCCACCCACCCACCCACCCACCCACCCATCCACCCACCCACCCACCCCACCCTCCTAGCGACATAAACACACACTCGCTCTCACGCACGCACGCACGCACGCACGCACGCACGCACGCACGCACGCACGCACGCACGCACGCACGCACGCACGCACGCACGCACGCACGCACGCACGCACGCACGCACGCACGCACGCACGCACGCACGCACGCACGCACGCACGCACGCACGCACGCACGCACGCACGCGCGCGCGCACGCACACACACACACACACACATTTGCCATCGAACATGAAAGTTGATAGGTATACTCACTGCGTTATTGAACCAGTGACTGATTTTCTCTTCTTTTCAGCATTTGAACCATATGCATAAACATATGGTGGTGCCATTTTGCAATGGCATGGCCAGGTTAGTAGCCACTACTTGATACCGGACATATCCACACACGCGCGTCGCCAAGCATGCAAGCATGCGAGAACGCGCACATACACGCGCACGCACGCACGCACGCACGCACGTGGATTATTATAATCGACTTCCTGATCGTGACCGTAGTCTTATGCTAAACATACACAGATACCCAACAATCTGCTTTTTCTTGAGGCAGTTCTGAGAATCTTATATCAGAAAAAAATGCAGTATATGACCCGAAACTGTGGACAAGATTTAAATCAAATACTGCTGAAGTCAGATACTAAGATCTTGCATTAGAGCAAAAAAGGCGAAGTGAAATGAATCATGAATGGTCCGTGACCCCATTTTTGTGTCAATGACTAACACAACATCTCCATCGTCTTCGCAACTGACTGATGCGCACTGTCAACCGAATCAGGGGTGGGGAGGATCTTTAAAACGGGGACTGACCCGGGTTTAGTCCGCGCGTAATGTGTCCTCTCCGTTGCGCAGGATGTGGTGGGGGTGGTGCGACGACAGGGGAGGGGAGCCTCTCGTCCTCGTTTCAAGATTTTGAAAATTAGAAGCTGTGCGAGAAGCCACCTCCTGCGTTCTATGTAATTATGATGTACTTCGATTTTGCTTTCACTACATAAATGTTTTCTATTTTCACTCTCAAGTGATCGTGGTTTTGATGGCATGGTTGTATACCGATAGACCCAGTAAATCTGCTCAAAGAAGCCGGTTCCTGCGTTTTAATTAATAATAAAGCAGCTATATATTTACAGTACATGATTATTTTCCTGATAGGGTCAGCTCCAACCCTGATAAACATAGGCGGTGAGGCTCAGCCTCCTCCATACCCTCTCCCTTCCACAGTCCTGCGACTCAAAAGACACCAGGCCTTCTTCACTTGAATGGCTTCGTGTAGCTCTGCCCAGTCATGACCCTCATCCCTACAACAGTGGATATTTCGCTGACCATCCTGTGAGATCATTAGACATTCTGAGGATGGGGCCAGGCACTTTCACCCAACCTATTGCTCATGGTATCCTGTGTGCCTTCTTATTTTGTTATTTCGTGAAGTATGTAGTCGCAAATAATCACAGACCATGCCACTAACAGTATCTTCTTTAAACAGTATATAGGTATGATTACCGTATTCCGCGGCTGTAGTAGTAGTAGTAGTAGTAGTAGTAGTAGTAGTAGTAGTAGTAGTAGTAGTAGTAGTAGTAGAAGCATCCTACAGCTGCAATCTCTCCGTCTTCGCTTTGCCCACTGTGTCTTGTCCTTAACCGAAATCCTTAGCTTCCTCAGGTCAATTCTTGATTTGAGTGTACAGAGTACTGCTTTCGTGAGATCACCTTGTAGCACGCTTAGCAGATTTATGCAATGGCATCCTCTCATGGCTTTGTATTTGCTGGCTCCGAGTAGGGCGAATTCCAAGACTTTCTGTGCTGGTGTGTCTTCTGGCATCCTTAACACATGGCCAAACATGGACAATCTTTGCTGGGCGACCTCTACAGACAACGGCGACGTATTACACATAGTACTGTGTAACAGTGGATTGAGGAAACCGGGAACTCTGTTGTTATATTTTTGTACGGTAGAGAAGCACAACAAATTGCCATTGTCGGGCTTAAACAGACGATCGTCATATTGGCTCTATCCTGGCAAACGCTGCCCTGCCATTTTTAAGTCGCAGTACATCTGTGGATTCTGTTAGTACTACACATGGGAATGAATTTGTTAACATCGTCAAGCTAATGCTGGTTGATAGCGGATGGTGTGTGTCCTGACACGTGCTTACTTTGCGTTCAGCCTCGCATAAATCTTTACATTAATGTTAAGCCCGGTGGCCAGACGCGTTGTGCCTGATCACCAGCACGCGAAAACAAAGGAGGATCAGCTGCAAAGTCTAGATTTGCAAGTGAAATGAATGAAGTTCATTTGATGCATATGTGCTGTTGATTAGTCACTTTCGTCATAGCATTGTTATGACTAAAAATTGACATGAATCACTATAGTCGGGCAATGGACGCCGCAGTAAACTTAGCGCTGAATGTGACGTTGTGATAGATCTTAATTAGTTTCACCAAGATCTTCTGAATTGCACAGTGCATTAAAGTAGTCCCCATGTTCTCGCGACACTAAATGTCAATTACAGTCTCAAATCTATAAGTTGAATGAAGATGGCGCTCCACCTTTCATTGCATGGTTCAAGCTTAAATGTGTCCAGACCATTTCCTGGTATAAAGCCTGAATAGTTGGTTGGTGAAGCATATTACTTGTAGAGTTCACCTACGTCTACATAGTGCCATCGGTTAGATTTATTACGTTTAATTTAATTATCGCCACATATGCCCAGTGTTCAAACAGTATTTCTCTGTCCCAATCCTCGCTTTATGATAGGGCGCGGAATATGAGCTGCGATTTAGGAATGCGAATTGAAAGCTTCCACATAACACAAATCATTTAAAGATATAACAATAATTAGAAATATGATAAAAGACACGCTGATTTTCCATACAGAGGTACGTTAGAGAAGGCATTGGTATTGTTCATTTTCCATGAATGCAAAGATACTTTAGAGACTATAATGGTAGTGGGGGGTGGGGGGTCAGCCCGCGTGTTGTCTCTTGCTGGTCAATGAAAATCAAACGTCGATGTACGAATTTGTCTGAAAGTCAGAGAGTTACTAGCGCTCCATTTCAAGGAACGTGGTCCAAGCCTGGTGACAACGACAACTCGGCTATTATGAGATACTTTTGTCAAATTTCCTGCAACTAGCACGAAAAGATTATTGCTAAGTGACTATGCCAATATAGCCACTTTATTTCGTCCAGAGGCGCTATGTTCATTGCCTCTAACACGGTGATCTGTCATCATCTCCCCTTTCATTTCATTCAGCAGCAATCATTCCGGAGGAGATGCTATGCTATTTATTCATGCCAGAAATATTGTGGCATATTACTTATTGTTAATTCAAGTAAGTAAATAGTGTCATATCCTTAATTAGTCTATTATGGCCTCCATAAAATAAATCGTTTCCTGTGAAGTTAGACTATGCAGATAAGACGCATTGTTTAACGAGAAGAAAGACGAAAAGAAAAGAATACTATTTGTTTACATGAACTCAAAAATGTCATATAGTTTGGAAAATAAATCATTAGTGATTTATCGGTAACATCAATTGATGTGTATGTTTTATAGTAATCATTTATTAATTACGCACATGGCCGCTAGGTAATTAGCGGTGTCGTAAATAACAGCTTTCGGTGTAATATTAGGCTGCTTTTGGGCAATGTCCCGCATATTCAACAGAAAGCGTGGAATAAGATTAGTAATAAGCCTACAGCGCAGATAAACGACAACAGGTCCCTGAAAACATAGATATACATCGAAGCTAAGATATAAGACATTTTTAAAGTAACTGTAAAGATGTCTGGCCATATAATAAGATCTCTTCCTATGTGATCATTGAAACATTCCTGGGGCTGACCTCATCAAAACTCTAGGTGTCGTCGCAGTTCAAATATCCATATTGAACATCCACATTCATTCGCCATGGGTTACTATTTCATGCACTTGAGGCCAAAGGTCAATGTGACCTTTTAGGTGACCAGATATCTTCAGGACCAAGTGTAACATCCTATATAAGTGTGATAGTGCTCTGATTGAAACTCTAGGCGTAATCGCGGTTCAAAAATCGATACTGAAAATCTCCGTACATTTCTTATGGGACTTTTCTGCCCAGTGGGTAGCTTGAAGCTATTTGGCAGATGATGCTCTGTTGAATATAGTACGCTTCTTCTCCATGAGTACAGGAAGTTGACCGAGGTTGGAGTTGATCGGATGGCAAACTTTTTAAACGATACAAATAAAAAAGAAAGACGGGACAAAGATCCTGAGTAATTTTTATAATCTGCGATTGCATGAAATGTGAATATTTGGAAACTAATTTGACATCGCAACAACAGCGCCCAGTCAAATTAGTTTCAAAATATATAACAGATTACCTGTATAGTTTTCTGGAAACTGATACTCAGTGGGTTCATGGACCGATTGATCCCAATATGGTCAAAGTGTGGGTAGAGCCTAGATAAAAATGGGCGGGGTATAGGTAAGACTGGATTCCTCCATTGGATTTGGACATCGTGAGAATAGAAAGATCTGTCTCTAACTATGCCCCTCCCATCTCTAGCTATGCCCCCTCCCATTTCTAGCTATGCCCCTCCCATCTCTAACTATGCCCCTCCCATTTCTAGCTATGCCCCTCCATATCTAACTATGCACCTCCCATTTCTAGCTATGCCCTCCCATCTCAGCTATGTCTCGCCCATTTCTAGCTATGCCCCACCTATTTCTAGCTATGCCCTCCCATCTCTAGCTATGCCTCGCCCATTTCTAGATATGCCCCGCCAATTTCTAGTTATGCCCGCCCAGTTCCAGCTATGCCCCGCCCAGTTCTAGCTATGCCCCGCCCATTACTAGCTATGTCACGCCCATCTCTAGCTATGACTCGCCCATTTCTAGCTAAGCTCCATCACTGTTTACTCGTGTTTCGGTCGATTTATATACTTTGAACTCTGAAATACCAGAATCTTAATTCATCCACTTTTGGTTGTTCCCCGTCCATCACTATCTAAGCCCCCGCTCATGCTTTGAGTGTGTTGGGATCGATTTATAGCATATAAGTCTAATATGGTACCGGGACATAGACACATGGACGGATGAATGGACACACGAACACGAATGGACAGACATAGACACACGCGCATGTGGACGCGTCTGCCTTCAAGAACGCGCGCACAAACGCACGCACACGCTTAACAAAAGCGACGCCAAGACACGCACACGCGACTACGCGACTATAGGATACGGTTGGATGAGCGACACGCCCCGTGACACGTGACAGACTCGATGGGACAGGTTATGAAGCTTACAACAATAAATGGGATAATATATGCATAGACTATTAATCGACACGCCCACAATGGAACAATCAGTTATTAGTCGGAATCGAGACGTGTAGCGTATAACTCATGTAATTCAATGTACACATGTTATAATATATTGTTATACGATTGTATTATATACATTAATTAGTAATAGTTAAACTAGTTAACTATAGGGCCTACTCTTTGGCCACATTCACGCTCAGACACGCCATCAATTAATACACAGAAATATGTTTGTATAACGACATAATCATATTTAAGAGTGGACGAATGTTGACGTCAGACAGTTACAGTTAGGGTTAGTGAGCTTGAGAGTTACGAGCTCGGACAGACTTCGACAACGATCTCTGACCGCTAACCACAGCTACTGAGGAGTGAGATTGTCAGATATTTAGTTAGCTGGGTAGTCATATAGAGAGAAGAACTTACGGTTAACTTTGTTATATTTTATTAAGAATATTTTCTTTCTTAGGAATCCAATATAGTTAAGTAGAATAGTTTTAGAATGGGTAAGCGACGGGTGACTAGAATTTGGAATTATATGTGTAAACTATAGAATTAAGAAAGTTCAGTAAACGAGTCATCATCAATAGAATACAGCATTGTTTCATCCATTCCATCTATCTCCGCTAGAAGGAAGATCCCGGTCGGTACGCGGGTTGAGACGGTGGCGAGCTAAATCCCCATAATAACCAACCACCAGTCTTTGAACCCCGATACCATACTACATTGAATATTGAATTCCCAGAATCCCAAATTCGTGGTAACTATACAGCTAATGATGTGGACTTCATAGACGAGGAAAAGAACCCCGTTGACGAGCTTCTACCAATAGCTGCAAGCAAACTAAAAATTGAGAATCTCTTTATGAATGAATCCAAAACAGAGTTCACCCACATATACCTATCGGCAAAGTATGAAACTATAGATAATGACGACCCGCTTCGTGGCGGCGAACCATGGAGGAAAAATAAAATCCTGGGCTCACTGCTTTGCAGTACTGCTGACATTTCTGCGCTGCGTCATGGGGAACAAAGCTTTCCAGTCCTTCTGGAAGCTATGGATTCATAGATCAACGATGCTCTTGATAAAAAGGCTACGTTTATACAAGGCAACCTGCGTATCCTTGATGCTGTATAACTGTAACAGCTGGGCAGCTCCAAAGGCAGCTCTAGACAAACTCGATGTATGCCACCGCAAACACTTACGCACCATCACTGGACACCGATGGCCATAATTTCCAATGATGCGCTATACAAGTTGTGTAAGACGTCGCCGCTGTCTGTAAAAGTCGCCCAGCGAAGATGGTCCATGTTTGGTCATGTGCTAAGGATGACAGAAGAGACACCAGCACAGAGATCTTTGGAATTCGCTCTACTCGGAGCCAGCAAATACAAAGCCAGCCGAGGGCGTCATTGCATAAATTTGCTAAGCGTACTACGCGGTGACATCAAGAAAACAGGACTCAGTACACTCAAATCAGGAATGGATCTGAGGAAGCTAAGGATTTCGGCTGAGGACAAGACACAGTGGGCGAAAGCCTAGTATGGCTTTATTGCAGCTGTAGGATGTGTCTACTACTACAGCCGCAGAATACAGTAATCATACATACATCTAATCTGTTAAATATTTTGAAACAAATTTAATTGGGCGCTGTTGCAGCAAGCGCGCCCAGTCAAATTAGTTTCAAAATATTGACCAGAATGTTTATTAATAGTAAACACATACAATCCGTACACCTGGCGGACTATTCCATGTTCATGACGGAGTATTTCTTTTGCCCTGTAGGTGGGGCTTAGAATACACCTTCCGTATCCTCTGCGTGTCATAAGAGGCGACTAAAGGAGGTACGGGTGAGGTAACCCTGACAGAAACCTCGAGTGCTGAAGACGGAGGTTCCAGGCCGCACGGCGCACCCTAATAAACCATGGATCCACGCATTTAACGCTTATGATCATGTCGATAGTCACTTAGGACTGGCGGTATGATCAGCGAACGAAAAGAAGAAGACGGATTATTTCTGTCAATTATGACATCAGCATACATGTGACGTAATTGAGTATGACGAGGTACACCCGACTGGCAGATCCGATTCATCCGGGTATATAAAACATTAACATTATTTTCTCTGTACAAAACAGTTTATTATTATTATTAAGTTTCAACAACAATCATTTGCATTAATAAAACTATGATAAACAAATTATCAAAAGAAATTTCCCCGTATATATATGCTATTGTGATCACAAATATATATATATATAAAACTACGACATTCTCACAATCTACAAACAACAACAGCACCACCTCCACCACCACCTCTACCTCCAACGCCGCCACAAGAATGAATACCATTCCAAAAGATTCAAACCTGAACAATGTATATATGTACTGATGGCAGAATCCTTTAACACGCTATGTATCCTGTATCCACATACTTATTCAGTTATAAGCCTGGTATCGCGGGATTACGTCTAAACTGGATCCTATTCTGATACAGGAGCAGATCCAGGACATAGCCTTCTTAGCCCTTTCGTGTCGAAGCCTGGCAAAACCTGCCTCTGCAGTGGTCTTGAAGAATGTACACTTGCAGGCCCAGAGAATGTTAATTTTCCAATTTTACCACTGGAGGCACTAGCTCAATAAAGCGATACAGTCATTCCAGGGATACAATTTCAAAATTAGACTTCTCTTGATTAGCAAATGTACATTCACTGAGGTAATGCTTTGATCTTCTTGACAAAATGGACCTTTCCAGTTAAGGCGACGTCCCGCCCACCTCTAGCTAAGCTCCACCCACACGTCACCGTTTTGGGATTGATTGATCACCTGATGGCCTAACATCAATTTCCTGAAAACTCTGCAGGTAATCTGTTGAATATTTTGTGATTAATTTGACGCCATATGATGGGTTGATAAATGGGAAAGGTCTATTTAACTATTACTGGGTTAAGGAGGAAGATATTCTTATGCTGTTAAAGGAACACTGACTAACACTGATTATTAATCTTAGAACTGAGTGTCGTTGTTTCCAGGTGGTTAACGTTAATATTCAACACATGTCTGACAGAGGGAGTGGTGCCTGAAACCTGGATGCCAGTAAATGCCACATAAAACCTCTTTCAAAAGCAACACCTCAGACAAGGAAACTACAGACCAGCGATATTTGCAAGTTTAGGGAAAAATTGGTTAGAGGCAAAGATTTTTACCGCATGGCCATAAATGAAGTTGTTAGTTGAGTATAACTCCGATTCCTAACTCCAGCATATTATTCCAGAATTTCCAATTATACATGTATTATGGTCGCTGTTGAATATTTTGAAACTAATTTGACTGGAACCAATTTCCAGTTTCCAGATAAATTATTTTCAGAACATTCTACGAAATGATTAATACATTATATAAACGATCTTTTCGATTTTGGCGTTCAAATGGTCAGTATTTTAGATATGAATATCGTAAGAGCAATGCAATGCTAGTCTATGGTCAAGTTTGAATCACTAACTATAGTTAACTAGACACAAATCAAAGTTGAAATAGTTAAGTAGCTAGTTAACTATACTCGACCCGCTCGACCGATCTCCTAACTTCGGTCGCAAATACTTCACTTAAAATCTGGGCAAATTTAAATATGGCGGACCCCCTTCCCCCTCCCTCGCATGTTAGATTCAATGCACATAGACATGTAATTATTTCCCTAACCTATGTAACGTTGATGAACTTATGGATTTATGGCGTCCTTCGGTAAATCAATGTTCCAAGGGCCTAATCTATTCACCTTTCATCGCCTATTGTCACTTTTTGACGTTATAGCGCACCAAAATACCCATTTGCGCAGACTATCAAAACACCCCCCCCCCACCCCCCCTCCCAGGAAGTGATAACCGAAACTCCAAATATTCTACAGTTTTAATTCAATAGGGAATCGGGTACAAACTAACTACAGTTAACCATCCGTCACTCGATTCACGTCACCAATGCGCGTGATCAGTAAACAAGCTAACTGGCTATTGGTAGCGAATCGACGTTGACCTATATTAACTTATCACGTGACAGTTTTAATTGGTCACACAGAGTTGCTTGGATCAGTAAATGTGACATCACAAAACAAACAGTCGCCATTACGGTTGAACTTCTCTTCTGTGACGACACATCGTGTAAGTTCAATGGTAACATTTTCACTAGGACAATAATTGTACAAAGAAATAGAGGGATCCATTTCTAGCTATGCCCCGCCCATTTCTAGCTAAACGCCGCCTCTTTGTACGTGTATTGTAATGAATGTGTATACTTTGAACCCAGAAATATTCCAGCCAAATTGGTTACAAATATTCAACAGCTTTCCTATACCTACATTGAATTTGGGATTTTGGTAATTCAGGATTCAAAGTATATACATCGACCACAAGACCGGCAAAGCGTGGGCGGAGTTTAGTTTGAAATGGGTGAGCCCTGGCTAGAAATGGATTGCTCAAGTATCTAACAACATTCTCTTTATATAAGTATTCATTGTAGCAAAAACAATAATTGTATTTAACAATGTAACAACATCAAGTACATATTAGCTAGGCACATTGAATTAAGGACAGCACTTATTTGTTCTAAGACCACTACTTAATATACATGTCATTGTGTGCTAATGATACTAATGATATTACTATTTAAGTTTCTCACAGGGCCTACCCCTGCCATCGTCGTCGTCATCGTCGTCGTCGTCGTCGTCGTTTGTCGGTGGTTGTTGTGTTGTTGTTGTTGTTGTTGTTGTTGTTGTTGTTGTTGTTGTTGTTCTGCTGAAAATTCTGAACGTAAAATGATATAAGCAGCAACAGCTTGTACAGTCAAATTAGTTTCAATATATTCCATATTCAAATGTGAATTCAACACTTGACCCTCATGTTTACTATTTCACCGTTCAAATGTTAATGAACTGGCGCTTGGGGCAACCTATGTATGTGTTAATTGTATTAGATAGGTATGCAGCTGTTGATATTCAGCTACGACGTGAAACTAGGATAAAGCTGCCTGTCGGTCTCTCTCTCTCTCTCTCTCTCTCTCTCTCTCTCTCTCTCTCTCTCTCTCTCTGTCAAATTTGTGAGATGTATGACAAAGACCTACATGGTTGTTTTGGGAGTAAATTGCGTTAAGATGCTTTGAAATATCCTACTGGAATTTCAGGAATTAAAGTGTTAGGCTAATGTATAATTACTCTGTAGATTTCACCTTTCAGTAACATGCATAGAATCCTAGTCATGGTTCAATTTCAACCTAATCGTATAGGCAAACTAGTGAACACTTTAGAAGTAATTTGTCAGCCAATGAACTGCCATTCAAATTACCGGTGCGCAGGCCTACGTAATGCTCTATCTCTGACCTACAGTTCAGCTCATACATAAGTTAGTCTGTTTCCAAAAGAAAACAAACTTGTTAGCTAGTAAGAAATGTTATGTTGAATATGTTGAACATAATAGGATTGAAAGACATTACTGTCTTGGGCTGCATTAGGCAGCACTGTCATCCAATCCAATGATGTTCAAAATATGCAACAACACTTTCTTTTTATTAGGTTTTTGGAAATACGTTAATTTCTTTCCGAGCTGTACCGTACTCTACATGACTGAACAGTTCATGCTTATGTAAGGCCTGTTTATTAGACTATGAAAAATACATACAGGTTATTGCTTAAACACAGTTTTGCATACAATATATACATTGACTAAATTCTACATTTTATATTATATTGTATATTATATATATATATATATATATATATATATATATATATATATATATATATATATATATATATATATATATATATATATATATATATATAGGGTCAGTAAGGATTTATTTACACGCCATAAGAGACCCATCCACTCCATGGCCGGATTCGCCTTTTCCAACACATAGGGCGGCGGGAGGATTCATGACCACGCGCATCATTTGATGGGCAGTTGACTGATATTGCGTAATTACTGACACCTGCCGAAGCAGCGTTGATTATGTGTAAATGATGTGAGACATGAGTGGAATCACTTCTAGTCAGAATGCATACGACGCAATGCTCACACGTCTATTAAGCTATTTCATTCGCATTGAATTGCTCTCCTGTTCGAATAGATGGATCAATTTCTAGCTATGCCCCGCCCATTTCTAGCTATGCCCTGCACATTTCTAGATAAGCTCCGCCCACGGTTCGCGCGCGCTGAGATGGATTTATATACTTTGGGCCCTGAATTGAGTGCCAAATTCCCAATTTCAAAGTATATAGCTAAAGGTAAACTATGGCAGCAACAGCTTACAGTAAAATCAGTTTCAAAATATTCAACTGAATGTTTATTAGGTTGTAAATCCATCAAACACATACAATTTCTATGACGGTGTCAAACGTAATACTGATTGTGAAGTCAGTTCACTCGTGACGTAATTGTTTATGGCGTCAGGTACTTGAGTGACATATCGTATCCCTCCATTCGCCTGATGAGCGACAAAATGGTAAAAACATCCACGAAGTGGATCATGTGGATGAGGCAAATAATGCGTGAATAATTCATTAATTAAATGATCATAATACCACATGATTACCTATACAATACATTGTTAGGCCTGGGCTTATATAGCCAATAGCAATTGTTGCTAAGATCTGTAATGTCAAAGATATTTATAGCGCCTATAATGTATTTGATCATAGCTTGAGTTCCGGTAAATGTGGCGAAGAAGAAGAATAAGAGAAGGAAGAAGAAAAAGAAGAAGAAGAAGAAGATGATGATGATGATGATGATGATGATGATTGGTGACGATGCCGATGACGATGATAATGACGATGATGAAGCGTTTTAAGTGTATTGATTTACAAGAGAGCTAATGCCGTACATCGTATCTTGGAAATTAAACACTTATTACTATACATTATTTCTTTACAACAAAATGCGTGTTTTTGCGCGAACGTGCGTGCATTTTCGTGAATGTGCCTGTGTGCATGTGCGCGCGTGTGTGTGTGCGTGTGCGTGTGCGTGCGTAAGTCATATAATTTACATAACCCAGTGTACGTGGTGTGAAGTTAATGAGGTATTGTATTCCAGTATTTTGGCTCGGACCAGAGGGACAAGAGGCCTTGATGCAGGCTCCTATGAGATCATCATAATTATATGTACAGACAATGATAATGAGCTCGAATATTATACAATGGTGTGAAAACACGGATCACGTCAGCTGTTGCTGTCATCTATAGCTAAGGCGTACAAACATAAAGGCAAAAACAATAAAATCATATATAATTTAATAATTATTCTGTTGAGTATTTTCAAAATGATTTGACTTGGAATTCAGGGATCAAAGGATTAGGAGTAATTTTCGCGCAATAAAAGGTAATATAGCTTTTGGACTCGGGTGTAATGCGATATTAAATTCAGTCGATGTTCTATTGTTGTTTGACATTGCAAGGGACATAATCATCCTGTGTTTTTGAAGACAAGTACTATACGTTTTGCAACATTTATCTCCCTTGGTAACATTTAACATTTTCAGGTATACATGTATACAAGTTCTAGAAATTGTTTGTGCCTTTGTACAGATAACGAGTCCACTATGGAGAGCAATAAGATATATATTATACTTATAATTATATCCACATTATATACAGATTTATACACAGCGCGTAATGGCACACAAACGCGCGCGTGAGGCGATGTACTGCACACAATGGCACACACGCGCGCGCGTGACTATGTACCGCACACAATGGCGCTCAATAGCGCACACATGTGCGTGTGACGATGCGCTACGAGTTATGACTGATGGTGTGGTCAGAGCCGGATTAAGGCAATGGTTAACTAAACTACAGCCCCGGGGCCCCAAAAGATAAGGTGCTCCCAAATGAAAAGCAAATACCGTTATTTTGTCTATTTTAGCCATTATTCCCAGTATTTCACTTTTACGATTATTGTATACGTAAGCTGTTGAATATTTTGAAAACAATTTGTCTGGAAGCTGGTGCTGCGTCAGGCAGCATCAGCTTTCAGTCACATTAGTTTTAATATATTCAACAGTATTTTGACACATACATAAAAAAATCTATAATATTTGTGGGCAGCAGCAGTTGTTATTGTTGTTGTTGTTGTTGTTGATGTTGATGTTGATGTTGATGTTGTTGTTGTTGTTGTTGTCATAGCAGCAGCGGCGGCGGCGGCGGCGGCGGCGGCGGTGGCGACAATGGCAGAGGCAGCTGCAGCCATTTCCTCCTTGACCCACACTATAAGAACCCCCCACCCAAAACCCTCCCCTCCCATCCCCCATCCCCCCCCAACCCTCTCCCCCCCTCCCCTCCCGCCCCCCCCCCCCCAAACCCCCAACCCTCCCCCACCACCACCGCCCTTACACAACTAATTAGCCATGGGCCCGACTATGCTTAATCCGGCTCTGGTGTGGGACTGACCATAACGATGGTGATTACTGGTGTGGTAATGTCCTGGTTGATGGTAACTGTCGGTGTGGGTATGCTTTTAGCTATTTGCAAATCATTGATACCTGACCTGGTGTTGATTAGGGATTGAATACTTATGTTTAACACATTTACTACAGTATTCTACATAACTGGTTACACTCTCGATGTCTAGATGTCGTCTCCACGGAAGTGTGGATCTGTCATGGTAATCTGCTGGTGGAAGATGTTCTGAGTGTAGGATAGTTGACTTGCTGCTGATTCGCTCGGTACTCTTTGATGAAGTGATGTGGTGAGGAATATACTTAAAGTTACTTGATATTGCTTGTCATTGAATTACATCTGCAGAACACTTTAACATATACAGTTTGTATGTGATGCTGTTTAAAATGAGCAGACGTTTGAAAACTCACTACTATAACGCAGCCCTACGAACCCAAACCATGTAGTTAATGACACAATATTTCTAATGTACTGTGAGTGTTATCATCCGGGCATCTAAAGACGATTAGTAGGAAAGTATGACGATTTCGAGAATGAACTTCTAAGAATCACGTAGCCAAACAGTGGATACAATGAGTGAATGATAACTAACATTGCACAACAGTGGCGAGCATACATTCTGTATTTAGGTATGCCAGCGCATTGGAAAGCCACGAGTCAACCAGAGGACAGCATCGTAGTGTACCAGAGGACAGGCTACCAGTATTCCAGAGGGCAAGCTCCCAGCCTATCAAAGGATAAGCTACTATTCTACATAAGGACATACGGCAGTCTATACGAGGGCAATCTACTGGTCAATTTAAAGGCAAGTTACTTATATATTTGAAGACAAGTTAATAGTCTACACGGAGACCAGCTACAAGTCAATATGAGGACAAGTCATCCGTCTGCCAGAGGACAAGCTGACAATCTACCAGAGAACTGATAGGGATCTACCAGAGAAAAGCGACTAATCTACTAGAGGACAAATTCACGGTCTACCTGAGGTCAAGCTCACAGTCTACGACAGAACAAGCACGCAGTCTATCATAGGGCAAGCTCGCGGACTACGAGGGTTAAACGACGAGTCCGCGAGAGCATATTCTGGTGTGGAATGGAGACGTACCAAAATTTATTGCGTGACCCGAAACATATTAATATGTGATTCGAGGAAGACAAATATGAAACTTGTCCATAATAGTCATCTATATTCGGCGCCAAGAGAGTGTAGTTCTTTAAGACGTGTGAATCTAAAATCAACTGACCTAATCAACCACTATCACGTGACCAAACAATACAATTATCATAATAATGTAGCAAATGATATCTAATTACCAATCGTCGATCTTTAGTGGCCACCTTTCGATGTCCCACACAGTGCCATTGAATTCAGATTGTTTTCCAGTATTCAACAAGCCGCATAATAATCCGCATGTTCTCAGTTAGGTTTCTAACTGGGTATGGTTAAGATCAAGATGGATACTCGACCGTGAACCGTGCAATGCGTCACATTGCTCGTCCTCTATACCGACTCACCAGCTGTCCCACCATTTATTCGTATGTCATTACCCGTGGTCACGTGCCCTACCTTGTCGCACCAAGGTGTCAGTAGTTCTTTGAGTCTCTGTAAAGAAAAGATATGCATTAGTGATGTACACGTCATGTTAGAGAAACCTGTTTTAAGCGACCATCTTGGAAATTAGGAAATATGCGTCAGAGTATGCCCTTAAAGCGTGATGATCTCTTGGCATAGGCCAAGGCCGTATCATAACCACGTTAGTAGAATGTATGTTGAGTCAAAAAGACAGGTGGTTCATCGATGGAGTTTTATTGTACTGATTCATCATCGAGTTTGATTGTAATGCTGCGTCAAACACTCGTGGCTAATTTTGATGACTCATTAAAGACAAACGTTTGAATGCCATGACACATCAATGACTCGTCAATGACTCGTGTCTGATTGCAATGCCTCATCAATGACTCTTCAGTGACTCGTTTTTGATTGGAAAGACTCATCAATGACTCGTGTTTGATTGTAATGGCCCTGCAATGACTCGTGTTTGATTGGAATGACTCATTAATGACTCGTGTTTGATTGGAATGACACGTCAGACTCATGGGTGTTTGTAATGACTCATTGATGACTCGTCTTTGATTGGAATGGCTCATCAAAGACTCGTCTATGATTGCAATGACTCATTAATGACTCATGTTTGATTGTAATGACTCATCAATTACTCGCGCCTGATTGTAATGACTCATCAAAGACTCACGTTTGATTTTAATGACTCATCAATGACTCATGTTTGATTGTAATGACTCATCAATAACTCATGTTTTATTTTAATGACTCATCAATGACTCGCGCCTGATTGTAATGACTCATCAATGACTCATGTTTGATTTTAATGACTCATCAATGATTCATGTTTGACTGTAATGACTCATCAATGATTCATGTTTGATTGTAATGACTCATCAATGACTCATGTTTGATTGTAATGACTCATCAATGACTCATGTTTGATTTTAATGACTCATCAATGATTCATGTTTGACTGTAATGACTCATCAATGACTCATGTTTGATTGTAATGACTCATCAATGACTCATGTTTGATTGTAATGACTCATCAATGATTCATGTTTGATTGTAATGACTCATCAATGACTCATATTTCATTGTAATGACTCGTCGAAGACTCGATTTGAATGGAATGACTCATCAAAGACCCGTATTTGATTACAATGGCCCATTAATGACTCGTGTTTGATTGTAATAACTCGTGTTTGATTGGAATGACTAATCAAGAACTCGTGCTTGATTGTAATGACTCATCAACAACTTGTGCTTGGATGAAACATTGACGTATCAAAGACTTGAGTTTGATTGAATAAACCATTAATGAGTGAGTAGTATTGTGCAATTCATATTAACATGTCCATTCGTGAGTTTAGCAATCTACGACACCCTCCGCCCTCTCCGTCCTGATTCCCCAAGCCGGTGAGATCGCCTAGCGCGCATGTCAGAGATTGCCTACCAACGCGCATTAGCGTTGGAGAGAATGGCACCATATTTTGTACCGAGTTGGTACATGTGATTTCTTTAGACTGTACTCTCCTCGTCGTTCTTAGTAAAAAGATTTGGAATCCTCGCAATCAAGCGAGGATTCCAAATCTTTTTACTATTTTAAAATCGGTCCAGAAATGGCCGAGTTATCCATGTTTATCGATGTTTGATTCCGCTCAAAATAGTTCTCTAAAGCTGCGCTAGTTGCCCTTTGATTTTCCAGCATCCTCCGGCAACTCCCAGCGACCGATTTATTCTCCGACAGGTTTGACCTCAGCGTACCCGCGATCACTTTACTGTCGATCACCGGCAATCGCCGTTCAAAAAATCTCTAATCGCAGGAGTAGATCATGTTCTACTTCCACGATCGGTTGCCGTTAATCGCAGGCCAGTTGACATCGACGTGAGTGTAATTACAATTGTCGCCAACTGAATTATCGGTTGTAGCCAATCAGTACACCTAAACTAATGGATAACAGCGTCAGTCATTATAGTGGTCATTTTTCAAAGATCGTCTTTTTATGGCTAGTAAATGAGAAAATTAAACAAAATTGCATATTTAAAGGGTTAATTACTTAAAGCAATGCCAGAAGATTATTTAATTCAAGCTATCACTGTCTCATAATTCCTGGATCAGATCTGTCAATAAAACATCGGAAGACACAATCACATGACGTAACATCAACTGATGCTACTATAAAATGACGTCACTAAAGATTTGACTTTTGTCGATATAGTTTGATTGTGAAGTCTTTTTGCATAATATTAAATTTACTATCTCTGTACGGAAAATCAAACTATTGTAGTAGATAACATTTAGATCCGGAATGGATCTCTAATGGTTGTCCATGTTCTGGTTCTATTTACTACTCCTCATTCAATTCTCCTCCAATCTCGCTGAAACTTCAGACACCAATACTAGGGGATATGTACCCATGTCGGTAAGAGAGCCAGATTTTCTATTCACTTCTCTGCTTGTTACTGATACGGCGCCACACCCTTACATTTTAAAATCGCTACTCTTCCGTTAATAAGAAATGTATCTTGATTAAAGTTGAGAGGCGTATTCTACGGGTAACTCTTGATATCATTACTTTTCAATTCACTGACCTGCTGTGTTTCAGTAGGGCTCTCACACTTAAATTTTAAAAGTATTTAAAGCTATATCTAAAATCTATATAAGATTTAAAATCTATATACAATTTGTGGAACGTTCCGGAACGTTCTGTGTACACGCTTTTTCTAGTTATTTTGAATTCCTGTGTTTTTGCTTAAAGATTTTATATAAGAGGATAGTTTTATTAACCTCAACCATCCTTAATTATTAGGCTATAAGACCATGGAGCGCATCGTCAACCAGCGGTTGCAGTGGTACCTGGAGTCGGAGAACACTATAGTTTCAGAGCAGGCTGGCTTCAGAAGATACAGGAGCACAGCAGATCAAACAACACATCTTGCACAGGTCATAGAGGGCACTTTTCAAGCCAAGAAGGTGATGCTAGCTGCCTTTATTGATCTGCAGAAGGCATTTGTCAAGGTGTGGAAGGATGGCCTCCTCGTGAAGCTCCGGCGCACATGCATCGGTGGCAACATGTTCCGATGGACCAAGTCATACCTACACAATCGCAGAGCTAGGGTGCTGGTGGATGGACAATCTGGACAGAATGTATTGCTGAAACAAGGGGTACCACAAGGAGGAGTATTATCACCAACTCTGTTCATACGCTTCATTAATGACATTGTAGCACAGCTGCCCAATGGGATCCAAGCAGCCCTCTATGCAGATGACCTCGTACTCTGGTGCACCGAGGAGTACACAACGACTGTCACGTACAGAATGCAGCTCGCCTTGGACAGAATTACAGCTTGGGCCAATCGCTGGTGTATTACCATCAACAAAGAAAAATCATCAGCCATGCTATTCTCACTGTCCACCAAAACCAAGGTTGGCAATCTGACACTGGGCGGTACGCCACTCGAGTACGAGGACCAGCAGACATACCTGGGAGTCACCTATGACAGAGGATTAACATGGAAGGCGCACATCCAGAACGCAGAGGTAAAGGCCAGAAGAAAGCTAATCATCATGAGGAAGCTAGCAGGAACAAAGTGGGGTGCCAATGAAAAGATCCTCAAGACCATATACCTAGGTGCCGTACGACCACACCTTGAGTATGGATCCAGCTCATGGATCACAGCAGCTAAATCTCATCAACAGAACCTCGACAGAGTACAAAACCAGGCACTGCGAATCATCACTGGTGGAATGAGATCAACACCAATAGAAAAAATGGAGCAGACAGCAGGCATCCCCCCACTTAGTAAAGGAAGGGAATGCAAAGCACTGATCCAAGCTGTAAAGTTCAAATCGTTTAACAACCACCCGATGAAGATCAGGCAAGCACAGCTGTCATCAGGAAGACTTACAAGATCAAGTTTTGTGAAAGAGACAAAAGCACTTCAAAGGAAACACCAAGAAATGTTGCCAGCACAAATAGAAGACCGAAACCACACCCTTGATCCTCCACCCTCGGAAAACAAACTAGAGAGCATAGCTATTCGCACCACAGTACCTCCAAGGAAATGAGGAAGCAGACAAGATGGCAAAGGTGGGTGCAGAAGAGAATCAGACAGAAAACATGGTTACGCATACAGAGATGAAGACTATCATCAAGTCACTCTATACAACACCTCAATCAGAAGATGCCTACCATCATCTCTCGAGGCCAGAGCAAGTGACCATTTTTCGTCTCAGAACTGGACATAACAGACTAAACCAACACATGTACAGGCGGTTCCACCTTACGACATCGCCCGCTTGTCCTTGTGGAGAAGCAGAACAGACCACAGAGCACATACTTCAATGTTGCAGTACGTATCAGCTGCTGAGAGAAGAGATCTGGCCTTTGTCAACCTCCTTTCTTGAAAAGCTGTATGGGCCTGTGGAAGAACTGCAGAAAACCACAGATTTCATCTTGAGAACGGCTCTCCAAGTGTGATACCAGCGATCGAAAAGAAGAAGAAGGCTACGTATTAGCAAAAGGCATGATCTACAATTTAAAGCAAGAAACAAAAGAAAAATACATAATTACCATAGGAAAGGAAATTATCCTTTTTTCTTTATTACATGTGTGTTTGAGACATGATGCAGAACATATTATCTAATGATTTCCTGGATACATGGGATACAATATACCTATGCACATTTTTAAGGAGATAATGTACAAAAACATATTTGCAAATATGAAAGGTCATTTCAAAATAATTACATGACCTGTTAATTCATGCTGCGTTTCCAGTTGACATGAGTGCACGTACGACTTGGAAACGGGCAGCACAAGTAGTTGCCGATAGCTGCTAGTAATCGAATCGTAAGCGACATGAGCGCACATTTTCTAGTCAGTTGCCGACAGTTCTAGCGCCGCGCAGGTCTGGGAACAAATGTCATGGGATACTGCTTACTGTATAGTCAGGCTCCCTATAGCCTACTACGGTGCCTCTCGGGTTTTGAGCACTCGTCTCTAGAGCACTAGCCACCACATCCGCAAGTTTTTGTACGCTCTCGGAAAGATATCATCTGGGTGGGGGGGGGGGGCGGCAATAACTAAATTTAAGTGTAGGTACCCCCTACTACCAACACCGCAGAGGGACCTTTCTGCGGATGGGAAAGTTGAACCCGATGTCAAGCTCGTCAAAGCATGTAGGGCGAGTGGTGTTTTCGATGGATAACTCGCCGGATCTGCCTCACCACGCCAAAGAGTGGTAGTTCGAATCTGCACATGTGTCGTGCTCAGTATTAGACATTTCTACCTCAGTCCGCGGACATTGCCTTGTGAACCGCCAGGATGCATCTGCATCAATAACTTTCAACTGTATTCCTTCATAACTACAGGGCAGCTTCAAACGTCCGCACCAGTACGGAACTTTCTAACCACCGTTTAAATTACTTACTGTGTAAATACACATGACTAGCTACTAGCCATCCGCATCCGCAACGGTTCTTCTTCACCATTCCTGAGAGTGAGCCGCATCAGACAGTTCGCCTGCAGATTTTCCTAGCAGCTAACTTCCACATCGTGCCATCTCGCGTTCCGAATATGTGACGCTCGAATTACTGTGATTCCAGAATTTTTTCCGTACCGATGACTAATAGGTACTCCGTGATTGTATTATTATATTAATATATTTATATCAGGTACTGATGACTAACAGGTACCGCAGGGTCGTCTGAGACCGCATTTTATAGTTTACATATTTTTACTGTATATATTTATTCTTATTTTGTGCCCGCGACTAACAGGCACCGTCAAGGTCATGTGACCTCATATTTTACTACACTGTGATGGTTAGTTACATGGCAGTAGCCATCTAGTTATATGTTTTGCTTATTTTATGTAAAACATTAGAACCGTAGTTCGCTAGGCTACACTATACAGCAACAACAACAACAACAACAACAACAACAACAACAACAACAACAACAACAACAACAACCGTACCACCTTGTTCCCCAACAATGTACCGTGCACTTGCGGTGCCATGGCGCGAGAGTATCCGGCGGACAAGCGCGCACCCCTAGAGGCTACAATTGCAATAATGCGGATAAGACGCAGTTGTAATATGGTATGAACACTAATTTAGAAACGAACACCTGCATTGATATACGATCTCATTATCAGCTATAATACTCATTGAGAATTTATGGTATAATCATATAGACTTTGTATGTATAATATACCTCATCTGTCTATGTTGGTAACCATGAGCAAACTCATGTGTTAGTATCTGGATACAAAGTTGCATACTATTTGATCATCAATAATCAACCTCGGGCGATAGTGTCTGAATTTCCATTTAGAGACACACCTCAGAGGATATAAGTTACAGTCAGGGTTATTGTAGCACAGCTTCAAGTCATTGTACAACAACAGGGACTACACTAAGGCAGGACAAAGCCGACTTGATCCAAATAATCGGACATGCCTGCGCTGAAAAGTTGCAGAAATTACTCTTCAGAGCAAAACGGATGGGGATGTTTTAGTCATCCAGAGAACTCCCACAAGGATGTATAGCGGTATCTTAAGATTTGTCTATTGGATGAGGAGACAAGTGCCTGCTTATGAGTTAGGGCCGTAGACCACCCGCTCCAGCTACTAGCATCCCTGCAAAAAGATGATACAGCATACAGCAGGCGGTACAGAACACCATCTATATTTGCTCGACCCATAGCTGTCACATCTTCCACATCGCAAATGACAGGGTGATGCTGTTCCACAACAAAACCTGCATGACAAAAATAGTCTTTTCTTCCGTCCACTGCGCTAAGGGTATGTAGTCTGGTTCTTTCAGATTCTTCTCTAGTTCATGGCTTTGTATTGGCTTGCTCATTAGTCTCATCAAATGGGTATGAATTATCAATCAGGTCAAATTGTAGGAGATACTTAATGTCATAGTTTCGCACTATGTCAAATATCTTTTATCTTTTTTATCCTTTACCATGACATCTCTTGTCCTCTTTACTGTTTCAATGTTTTGAATGACTGTAGGTTATGGCTATGGATTGTATCAAAGAGTGGCTTTTGTTTGGCGATAAGTCTTTTTGTGCGAAATGTTTCATACAGTCTGTTACTGTTTGCTTTAAAGTTAAATAGGTCCTTTCGGATATCATCATTCATAAATTCTTGTGTTATAATATTATGAATGGTCTGCTGGGTACCAATTGGAATGTATGCAGGGTTTTCATGTGCTATCATGTACGTCATCATATCCGTAATAATTGTTTCAGACGCACTTGTAGCAGGTGTATTGAACCCATGATTAACTTGCAATTCTATGTTTTTTGTTTTCACACCACTAATTTCCATGTGAAGATTCACCACAGCCAACATTTCATGATAGATCCTCTCCCATTTTAATACATACTGCTTTGTGCTGTCAATTACCCCAGAATAGCTCTTCTTGGAGCGATTAATGGTTTGCTCAAGGTACATCCCCTCCAGCCGCCATGAACTGCCCGGCTGTATGTTTCATAACAAACCTGCCAGCCATAAAGATATGGTAGACAACTGGCGATGTTTCTGGTAGCTGCTGCATATCTTCTAGATAAGGAGAAGCCCACCTCAGATAGTTAGTTTTGCCACATGCCGCAAAAAGGGAAGTACTGCATGTAAGCTATGGAGATGTAGTTCCCAATCTCCTTCACGACCAGCCCGGACTACGTCTCGAAGAACTCCTACAGTATGGGCAAATCTGTCCCAGAAAGCAAATGGCTCAGACTTCACAGACTGTGATGTCTTTAAAGCATTAACGCCATTACTCATGTCTGAGGAGGATTCAATGAATGCTTGAAGGTGATGCATGTGATGCATGCTATTGTCCCCATCCTTTTTATTCTCAATAAATATTGTATTGTATTTGCCAATTGCACCCATTACTATTCTTATCCTATGGAAGGGCCCTAAGCATAATACTATGGTACCAAATTCTTTGGCATGGCTCATTATGATCTCTCGCGCAATATGATATAAACCTTCATCACAAATACAGGCATATTGGATTGCTCTAATTGGCTGATAATATCTTGAAAATGCTTGAGTGATGTAAATACGGTTGCATATTTTGTAACCGGATATGGAATAACAGGTAGGAATCCAATGATTTCCTGACGTAAATTTCCATAAGGCACACGATCCAAACGAAGCCATAACCAAAATACTGAAATCTATGGAATCATCAGTTACTAGCACCATAGGTGTTCTAAAAAAACAACAGAACTAGGTATACTGACGACCCTCTCACAGTAAAACTGTCAGCAGAACAGAAAGCGGACGTCTGCGCACCTATCAAAGTGGCCAAAGTGGAGATCGCACCAAACTACGCCAGGAACGCAATAACATTCTGCGCCGCATTAGCGAACACTTAAAAGAGCATGCTATCCAACAAGCAGACGCCCTAACAGATGAAATTACTGCCACGGATGACTGAAACAAAATGTTTCGGGCAGCCTGAGCCCTGAGAGTTGCTGACTACACACCACCACTAACTGTACACAATTCTGAAGGACACTTTATCGAGAGTGTCCTGGGCAAATCCGAGGCAATTCGAGAATCGTTCAAGGAACAGTTCACTGACCACTATGATGAGCCCTTGCACCCATTCTCAGGAGACCCCAGGCCATTACTAACACCAATTAATACAGCAGAGGTTGGACGTGTATCTGGACCTGAAGGCATGAGCAATGAACTATTCAAATATGCAAGTGACATTATCTCAAAACCGATCACACACATATTCAATTCAGCTTTTATGCATCACCTTCCCATCGACGCTGTAGGCCAAAGCATCCTTATCGCGCTACCCAAGCCCAAGAAGCCATCTGGCCCCCAGCCAATCTGCGGCCCATTGTGCTCCTTAACAGCATACGGAAAATCCTATCCAATGTTACTATATGCCACATCAGAGACACGATCGACGACTTCACCGGATCATGTCAAAGTGGCTTCAAACGTGGACGCAACTGCGCAGACATTGTATGGGCTCAACGCATGCTTGTGTCGGTAGTCATGTCCAAACACTGGGATTTCCACAAAATGGGCATTGACATGTCACGAGCCTTCAACACAATTAAGCGCTCAAAGATCCTAGATGTACTACGTCAGGCCAGTTGCAATGAAGATGAGCTACGACTAGTGAGATTGCTACATGCAGACACCAAGCTGAGAGTACGAGTCATGTCAGTGAAGCCTGTAGGGTTTGAGACATCAATCAGCAACCCGCAGGGAGATGGGCTATCCTCTGTGCTCTTCACCTATTACCTGGCTGCTGCATTGAAATCAGTGCGAGAAAACTCCACAAGACCAACCCCCTCCCCCCACCCGGTGTCAATACTGGGCATACCGCTAGAGATGGAATATGCTGACGATGTGGACTTTATAGATGAGGAAAAGAAACCCCTTGACGAACATCTCCCAATAGATGAAAGCAAATTAAAAATTGAGAATCTCTTTATGAATGAATCAAAAACAGAGTTCACCCACATATACCTATCGACAAAGCATGAAACTAAGGAAAATGACGACCCAATCCGTGGCAGCGACCATGGAGGAAAAGTAAAATCCTGGGCTCACTCCTTTGCAGTACTGCTGACATTGCTGCACGCTGCATCATGGGGAACATAGCTTTCCAGTCCTTCTGGAAGCTATGGATTCGTAGATCAAAGATGTCCTTGGTAAAAAGACTACGTTTATACAATGCAACATGCGCATCCTTGATGATGTATGACTGTAAAAGCTGGGCAGCTCCAAAGGCAGCTCTAGACACACTTGACGCCTGCCAGTGCAAACACCTATGCACCATCACTGGACACCGATGGCCAGAGAGCATAATTTCCAATGATGCACTATACAAGATGTGTAATACGCCGCCGCTGTCTGTAAACGTCGCCCAGTAAAGATGGTCTATGTTTGCCCATGTGCTAAGGATGCCAGAAGATACACCAACACAGAGCGCCTTGGAATTCGCCCTACTCGGAGCCATCAAATACAGAGCCAGGAGAGGACGGCATTGCATAAATCTGCTAAGCATGCTTCGAGGTGACCTCAAGAAAGCAGAACTCGGTACACTCAAGTCAAGAATGGACATGAGGAAGCTAAGGATTTTGGCTGAGGACAAGACACAGTGGGCAAAAGCGAAGAAAGACTGATTGCAGCTGTAGGATGTTTCTACTACTATAGCCACAGAATACAGTAATCGTACACAAGGAGTTAAAGGCGCTCCTTAAAGGCATAGTTTGGTTTTCACAAACCTCTTTCACTCTGACATCGAGAATAAATAAATGTAATCTGCTAACTGTCCATACAACAGCTTTAGTTTCAATCAGATGGTGCTTGAGTTTTTCCATTTTGTACAGATCTTCCAATACTTTGCATCCTTGGGATAAAACCGGGTTCTTTGCGGGCTTAATATAATTCTTATTATACATCTGTATGGAGGATGTTGCTTCCTACGGCATCAACTGCTTCCGGGCAGGCTTGTTTTCCAAATATTCAACAGAACATTGTCAGTGTTTTATTTTGTGCCTCTGCCAACTGATAAGAGTTATAAACAGTCCTGTTAGGAATTTTGTTATCGCAAGTTCACAAGATGTTGTTTGTGTACTGATTGATTTTTATTAATGACTAGGATTTAGCAGTCTTGTATTATATGCTTGCGTCCCTCAGTATTGGCTATGAAATTGGTGGGAATGTTAGTTTAGACGTTGTTCCCGTCAAGATGTGCTCACGCTCACGTAACGAGTTGCTCACGCTCACGTCACGATGTGCTCACGTCACGAAGTACTCACGCTCACGTCACGAGGTGCTCACGTTCAGGGCACGAGGTGCTCACGTCACGTGGGCACGTCACGCTCATGGCACGAGGTCAGATCACGCTCATGTCACGCGGTCACGTCACGATATCGTCAGAGATGCTCACATTGGTACCACATCCAGCAGGAACTTATTTGAACACAATTTCATATTGCTCATTTATTTAATACTCATTTAATTATCATTGTCATGAATTGTTGGAAAGGGGAGGACGGGGGGGGGGGGGGGGGGATTTATGTTCAGTAAACATTATTATTCTTTAACTTTAAACTTTTGTCTTGTTTGTCTGTTCTTTGGTTGACGTGACGGGCCCGAAGTCTATTGATCATTCGTTGGAATCTAGTTCATTCAAGTGGTGGAAACGAGTCGAATCAGCACTTATCTTCCACTTGAATGTGACAACGATATGCGCAACAAAACGCTGTCCTTGTAGAGCCGATGATGACACTTGTTGTTCATACTGCAGTGGCCAAGCATTAAACAAGGGTTGCACAAATCATGTGGTATAATGTACAGTAATAATGTTTTGTACATATTAATAGACATTGAGTTTAATTTTGTTTCGCGACTATTCCAATGAAAATATTTCATTAGGAAATCCAAGCGATTGTCTATAAATATACTAGGTGTTTTGCTCAATCTAATGTTATAATTAGGGGATTGGTCAAAGTCTATCAAAAATATATTTAGAAATGCTCAAAAACTGATGTTGCAGTTTAATGACCTTTTACCTTGATAAATGACCGTCAGTTTTTCTGTTAAGCATACACAGGTGCTAGTTCATACTACTGTCATACTGGGTCATAATGGTATCACCGATTTGTACAATTATTAGAATGGCATTGAAAACCAATTTTGTGGTCCAAATTGAAAGATTTGGGACCTTTTTTATGTCGTCTAAATCGCTGTGTCAGTTTTTGCGTGAACTGAATTTTGGGCAACACACTTATGACGTCATAGTTTGATCTCTGGCGAATTTGAACTTAAACCAATCACCTCCGTCAGTGGTCCTGTAGATATCCGAATAAGCCTCAATTTGAGAGGTGATATTTAAAATTTGCTTACTATTATCAGCCGAGTTACACCAAAATCAAATTCCCCATCCCCAAAATTTTAGTGACAATTGGATTTCCACTATCTGTCATATTTTAGCTAATTTTTCAGTTGTTGCTGGGTTTCAGAATATCTACATTCCTTTTTACAATGGCTAGGGTGGTCCCCTCAACCAATTAGAATAGTAACTTAGGGGACTTTTTTTGCACACAGAAACCCCTCAGCTCCAGGACGAACAGGGAAAACACCGCTTCAAAGCATAAGAAATGTGCCCTACCCACAGATTATCGCCTATGACTTTGAAGCCCTAATGAATGGCACCAAGCCTCATCCACGGATATTACTTATGATCGAGGACCCTCACATATGGATATATGTATTAGAGGGCTACTCCTTTGATACAGAGTAAACTCACCTATGCAATGCTGACCACAGAGCTCTTACCCGCTTAAAAGCTCAGAATGTATTATGAGATACGATTATAAATAGCTACCAAGGCCATGGCTGGCATGGCATAATCCAAACATCAAACGTCGACAAGCCCCCGGCGTGACAGCAGAGAATGTTTGGATGAATTGTGTGGCCAGGTGCCTACCATAGGGTCCAACTCTGGGCGATAGGACTTGAACCCGAGCAACAAGAAATTCGTGAATGAACTGATTGATAGCACATGGAGAAAGTTTCTAAGAAAGCTAATCATCCCCGGTTCATCATCACACGCGAGCTATGCCTCCTAGATGTACTGAACAGTAGTCCTGGGTTCAGAGGCATCATTTAAAGCCTAGGATATAGTCAGCAGAATCGTGTGCTTAGTTCCCATGTGATTGGTTCAACATTCCCAATAGACATTAGTGCTCGGACCTACACTGTTTACTGGCTTTACCCATCTTGGTGGTCTAAAGGTGGATACTCCCTGAACCTCTCAGAGGGGAAGCCGGGCAAGCAATTTTTGTGGGAGAAGCGAATATGGACAATCGCGAACTGGCTGTGATACAACAATAATTTTATTGTCAACCCTTTCATCGAAGGTTTGGCGCAGATGCATAGATACCATCCACACCGAAGTATCGGCATTCCCAAAGATTTTATTTATCTATAAAGGGTATTTAACTATCTTAATGGAACTGCTTAATCAATCTACGATTCTATGCCACAGGCAAGGAGGCATATCAAATGCTGAAAGGTGCAGTTGTAGGTGGTGGGCCTTACTTGAATCTACCTAGGCAGCAAGGGTGTCTATCACCGGATATGATACTAATATCTGTACTTGTCTACGAGGGCCAAAGAGATACAAGGTGGTAAAGACAGTTTACATCAATTGCGACGGTCTACATAGACGTTGGGTCTGCCAGAAACTTCTATGGCATGCAGCGAGTGGGCCTCGGTTGTTCGCAAGATTTGTCTGACCAAAAGTAGATTATCTCCGTAACAAGTGAACATGCTAGGATTCTAGATTTTGGCAGTCGAGGCGATTGTCATGGTGTTAGCGTGGTGTGGTGGTGGTAGTGGTGTGGTGGTGGTGGTGGTGGTGGTGGTGGTGGTGGTGGTGGTGGTGGTGGTGGTGGTGGTGGTGGTGGTGGCGGTGGTGATGGCGGTGGCTATATTTTCAGCACCTAATCGGTTATAATTATACAGTGTTCTTACCACTTTTGCTGGTCCTTTCGCGGTAAGGAACGCGTATGCAGCATATCCCGGAATACACAGTACAGATGACATAGCAATCAGCCAGCCAATCATATTGCCAGCAGCCGGATACTGGTAGTCACCATATTCAAGAGGGGTATAGTTCAGCAAGCCAAACACTATATTAAACTGGGGGGAAATAGCGACAGGAATGTTAGAATTAATAAAATATCGTTTAAAGTCATCATCGTCGCTAATAATCCATTACGTGTATGTGAATCACATAGATTTACATTTCAAACATCGCATATAAAGCCAATCCGACCAAACCAATAAATCCATAGTTAACCGTATATTACACTACATAACCTTCCTTAACCCTGGAACCTACATATCAGCCGAAAACGGCTTCTGCAGTTGCCTTGAGAAATGTCCATTTGCAGACCAGGAGAAGAGTATTTTTTGAAAATTTACCACTGGATGACTGGCTCAATAACTGAGCCAGTCATTCCAGTGGAAATTTTCAAAAACTTGAGTGTTAAAGGGTTAAGCCATCGCGCCAAATTCTAGACATTAAACGTACGAGGAGTCACGTGGTAGTCTCGATCATTAATAATACACATATCGTACTCAATGTTTTCCCACATACTGCCTGGTAGTGATGACGATGACGTCACAAGGGTGGTTGTATAGTTATCCTTCTACAGTTATTGACCTCATAATCGCGTCACTATTACGATGTCTAGAGGTAAGCAGGGATTCCTGCGCATGATGTCGTCGTCATCACCGTGTCTAAGTAGACAGGGATTCCCCTGCATGTTGGCCTCGTCATCACCGTGTCTAAGTAGACAGAGATTTCCATGCATGGTGGGCTCGTCATCACCGTGTCTAAGTAGAGTAGACAGGAATTCCCATGCATGTTTGCCTCGTCACTACCGTGTCTAAGTAGACAGGGATTCCCCTGTATGTTGGCCTCGTCTTCACCGGGTCTAATTAGACAAGGATTTCTCCGCGCGTTAGCCAGCTGTCACGTTGTTTGAAGGATTTTGTGATAAACCAAGACCAACGAGTTTATTTAAGTAATATGACGTCAAGGATATAAATTGCTAAGGGAATAGCCTCGGTATATTTGTCTTGATATTACATTTTATTTTAAATTTATATAGGATAGCTCTCTATGGAATTTTTTGATTCATAAGAACTTTAATTCGTGACGGTCTGCTGACACAAAGTTCATAGATGAAGGTGGTGAAATAATAAACAACAAATCCCTATCGAGTTGCGTTTTCGGCTCTTTCTTGCTAAGTTCGAGTCCCGTCTGCATCATAAAATCTTTTATCCTAGTAAACAGGTTTATGCTAGAAGATAGTCCCAGACTGTAAGGTGGTACTCCCTGCGACGGTAACGCTACCTTGGGAATAGGTTGCGTTCATAAACGGAAGCAATAACGATATATTGGAAGATTTTTCCTCTCTATTTTACAAGACACCATCGCATTAGATTACTCCGATAATATCTTCAAAATTAATGTGTTTCTCGTGAGATTAGTATAATAATTTTTATATCATCGTTTTGCTAAGGATGGTGTCCTTAAGAATGTATAATTAGTCTCTATAAATGTGTAGAAGCCTTCGAGTTATATGTGATTTTATATTTTGATATATTTTTCAAATTGTATAATTCTGCAGTGTATTAGAGACGATGGCTAATTCAGTGTTGTCTTCGAGGCTTAATGGCGGCTTAATCCCTAAGCAAAAGAGCCGTTAAATTTCTATACTGTGCCTGGTCGACCAGGATCGTATGTGATTATAATGGAGACATCCGGTCTCACGTGTGAAAGTGTCTTAAACATGACGATGAGCGAAGACATACGCATTAATGTGGAAACTGCTCAAACTGCTAGGTGTGATGACAATATACATTTCACAATCAAACACAATATATACTCCGTGACTAGTAAAGTTAGGAACTCTAATTTAATGTCTAAATGGCTAGAAGATTGTGAAGAACATTATGGCGTAGGTGAACATATGGGCGACAATGGTGTTATTTTCCGTGCAAATCGATTTGTCACGGACAACAATCAACGCAGCGCAACTGTGACCGTTTACATAAGTACAAGTGCCATTCCCGTGCAAGGTGGCAACGCTAGGTATTGGGTAGCAACGGACTTATTATATTTGGCGGCTAACATATATGATAGCTCCTGCAATCCAGATCGGAGCACAGTCGAATCGGTCGATGCTGTGCCTGTGGAACGTGTAAATGGTCAAATGCTGACACTAGGAGATGATGTACTGAATGCCGAAAATGACGTGCTGAATAGTACAGAAACCAGCCCAAAGGAACTATTCACTCCGGAGCTTAGTAGCACCCCGACTATGACATGTGGCAGTCTACCTGTGTGCCCGCTTACATCCGCGGAACTTAGTGAGCAGGTGGTTCAATTAGAGAAACTTCTCAGTGAACGAGATGCTCAAATATGTTTACTTAATGAGGAGAATGCTATGTTACGCAGAAAATTAAGGAATAAAACAACAGTAGGTGTGAATGTTGATCATTTTGAACAGATGAGACGGGATGGTCAGATGGAGGTAGAGGCGGACAGAATCGCAAAGCGGCCAGACGAGCTCATCATAGATACAATCGTTAAGGTCAACAAGAAATCGGACACGCCCATTCAGAAGCGCGTAATTAAGTCTAATCTCTCGGATCATAAAATCCCGATGACAAGTAAATCCAAGAAATGTGAAAAAACCAGCCCTAGCTGCGCTCCAGTAAGTCCTGATCTGAAATCCATCGGTGCCATAACCAATGTTAAATTGGCTTCAATCACTAGATACTCTCACCACGTGTCAAATCCAGATAAACAAACACTAATTATAGGATCATCTATAATAAAGAGAATTAACTAAAACGGCTTGGATCCTCGTGTTCAAGTTATGCGCTGTAGAGGCGCCCAGATACTGGACCTTCTGGCGGTCCTATACGCTATAGACCTCCAGAACTATACCAACATAATAGTGATGGTGGGAACAAACAATTCGGACAGCCCTATCGGTGACGCACTCAGCGATATGGAGAATTTAGTGCGTTCCATTCACTCGCTGGCACCTCAGTGCAATTTGTATATTTGCCAGCTGTGCCCGCGTGGAGAAAATCCTAAGCGGCACCAATTCACCAGGCAATTCAACAGACATCTGGATGTTCGGGCTCATTTCCTGGACTTCACACTGATTGAATCGGCGGAACTATTCCATTCGCATAGCAGGCCAGGTGTAATAGATAATTCTCTGTTTTTCGCAGACAAGCTGCACATCAACGAAAGCGGATCAACCATACTAGTCCATTGTATCAACTGGTACATAAACATTCTGAGAAACTCGGCATGTAAATTTTGCGCAGAGCCAAACCATAAGTCGTCAATGTGTGGTCACGGTCGGCCTGTTCTGCGCTACAAATGTAACGGCTACGGACACAAAGAAAATCGATGTCCTGGACACTAATGGTTCGGCCAGGAAGAAGTCCCAACGCTAAGCAAACACTGCAAATTAAATAGTCGTGATGCTACATGGCCAAATTACTTGAACTCGGTTAATAATAATAATAATAATAATAATAATAATAATAATAATAATTCTGTATCTGTCTATCGTACACTACCTGCTTACAATGTGTCAATCAATAACAGATTCGATTTGTTAAATGATAATGCTGATGACACATTTAGCAATGCTGTAAAAGAGGATGGCCCCAGAGTTACTGATTCATCATCAAATCCTATTGTCTTAGCAACTGATACTGCTAATTTTTCTGATGCTCAGGACACCGATGGCGTTAATAATAATAATAATAATAATAATAATAATAATAATAATAATAATAATAATAATAATAATAATAATGCTCATGACACAATTAGCAATGCCGTAATAGAGGATGGCCACACAGTTACGGATTCATCATCAAATCCTATTGTCATAGTAACTGCTACTGCTAATTTTTCTGATGCTGAGGACGCCAATGGCGTTAATAATAATAATAATAATAATAATAATAATAATAATAATAATAATAATAATAATAATAATATAGCGAATAATAATGATAAGTATATGGAATACGTTAATATTTTCAGTTATATGGTTCAAGTACATTTCCTTAATTTCATCAATATTATATCATATTGCTTCGTTGAAGGTGAACATGATATGCTCTCACACCGAATTGCTAGGGACCCGCTTGACCAATGGAAATGTAGTCCCAATTTTGTCAAATTAACAAAGCAGTATGATTTCCCATCATTCAATATAAATACAAAAGGCTTACGCATAGGACATCTAAATATACAACGCCTGATGCCCAAAATAACCCAATTGAAAATAATTATGGAAAAAACTACAAAGGGAATTGAGATTTTTGGTACAACAGAAACTGTTTTAGGAATTGACATTACAGATAATCAAATAGCTATCAACGGTTATAACATGGCGAGAAAAGATCGGTCAAATCGCGGCGGCGGTGGCATCGTAGTTTATATTGAAGAAAATCAGTCCTATTGTAGAAGGCTAGAATTAGAAACAGATGACTTGGAGGCATTATGGGTCGAGGTCACGCCCTATAAAACAACACCTTTCTTGATTGGTTATATTTATAGGCCACCAGATTCACCAGCGAGCTGGATCGATGAATTAGAATCTTTGCTCGAGGCGGCCTATTCACATAACACGGATATTGTTTTAATAGGCGATTTTAACATTTGGTTTCAGGTTACTATACCAACAAAATGGCAATCAATAATGGATACATTTCATCTACGACAACTAATTAACACGCCCACTAGAATCACAGAAACGACAGCCACCATAATAGATCATGTATATGTCACCGACAAAAGTAAAATCACTTCAGTAAGCGTAGGCTAGTTAGCCCTAGCATACCACCTTCCTGTATTTGCTGTGCGGAAAAGCGTCACTCATAAAACTCACACTCATCATACTATAAAATACAGATGCAAGAAAAACTTTGATAATATTAAATTATAAAAATTAAAAATATGGCATGAAACGTTCCTCACAATTCTCAATAACCACGCCTCTATCATCGAGCGCAGAGTAAAAAAGTATTGTCAACCTGGATGGATTAACGAGGGTATTTTAAAAGCCATGGAAGATCGCGATTATTTAAAAAAAGTAAAGGATATGGTCAAATACAAAGAGTTTAAAAATAAACTAATGCACCTAATAGAAAGCGCTAAGCGAAACTATTTCGGTAAACAGCTTGCTGAAAGGAAAAATAATCCTTTTAATATATCGACCATTATGAGAAACATAAACCCAAAATCTAGTAAAATGCCATTAGTGTTATATAATTCCGAAGGTAATGACATTAGAGACATAGCGCAACATTGCGAGATGTTCAATAAATATTTTAGTACAGTCGCTGCAGATTTCGCTAAATTAATAAACGGCCCAAATCACGCGATGTCGAATGATCTTAAAATGCATGTTAACAGTAGAGTGCCAAATGAAATCGAGTTTAGAATATCTCTAATAACAGTAGATTATGTTTACAAAGAACTTACAAATTTAAAAACGAATATGTCGGCAGGATATGACGAGTTGAACGCCCATTTTCTAAAGTTATCTGCATCAGTTATCGCGCCATCAGTTACAGCCATTATTAATAAAAGTATAGACGCAGGTGTATTTCCAACTATGTGGAAATGAGCTAAAGTAAAACCTTTACACAAGTCAGGTAATAAAAGCGAGATCAGTAATTACAGACCAATTTCAATTCTACCAATTTTGTCCAAAATCATTGAAAGACACGACACGTCCATAATAATTTATATAAATTTATACGTACATATAATTTACTATATGAATCTCAGTCCGGCATCCGGCCAAAGCATTCTTGCGAAACCACATTATTAAAATTAATAGAAAAATGGCGATTCGCAGTCGATAATGGCGAAATCGTAGGAGCTATTATGATAGATTTCATGAACGCTTTTGACCTTGTAAATCATGATATTCTGCTACAAAATTAGCCATCTAAAAATTTTATTCACTTACGCTAAATTGGTTCGCATCGTATCTGGAATACAGACAGCAATACGTGTCTATTTCTAACAAGATTTGGGGTCTTTTACCGGTAACAGTAGGCGTCCCTCAGGGTGCTGTGCTAGGGCCTCTGCTATTTATCCTTTATGTAAATGACCTACATATGGGCATTAACAGCAATGTAGACTTGTATTGCGATGATACAACTATACATTGTAACTTTGAAAATGTACAAAATATAACTGAACAACTATCTGGGGATATGGCGTCTGTCCAAAACTGGTGTGAAAATAATAAAATGATTATAAATTCTGACAAAACCAAATTATTAATGATGTCCACTAAACACAAACTTAATCAGATTAATGATGCAGAAATTAAAATATATATATATATATATATATATATATATATATATATATATATATATATATATATATATATATATATATATATATATATATATATATATATATATATATATATATATATATATATATATATATATATATATAACGGAGAATTAGGTATTGTAGACAATGCAAAACCTGTAGGCGTACATATAAACGGGAATTTATCTTGGCAACAACACGTAAACAAAATATGCAGCAAAATAGCCTCCCTTATATAGATACTAAGGAAATATATATGACACCCTAAAGTGGACGTCGTTAACTGAGAGAATGGCTTTAAAAACAAATATAATGACATACAAAGCACTAAACAACCTCACACCTAAATACATTAAAAATGTGTTTACACCCATAGACGAAGCACACACACTAAACCTGCGAGCACTTAAGGCCCCCCAAAAATACGAACAGACTATGGTAAGAACAGCTATACATACTGTGCAACACAAATGTGGAACTCACTACCTCAAAAGATTACACAATCGACAACGCTTTCATCTTTCAAATCCAACATATGCACTCGTCTAAACGTGGGTCAAGTAAGCGGCTCAAAATTTGCGTAAAAGTGTGTGCATGCGTACGTGCCAATGTGTTGTTTTGTGAGGTAGAGTGTAAGTTTGTCCGCGTGGTTGAGAGAAACTGTCTATGATTTAGAGTGTATGTGCGAGTTTCAAATAATAATAATAATAATAATAATAATAATAATAATGATGATGATGATGATGATGATGATGATGATGATGATGATGATGATGATGATGATGATAATAATAATAATAATAATAATAATAATAATAATAATAATAATAATAATAATAATTACTGTCATATCGGAATTTAAACTAATAGTCTGTCAGAATTTCTTTGTGTGTACATAGATGTATAAATGTGTATATATGTTAATGAGGGCCTCTGTTAGATCAGGCCGTGTACTTGAAGATTTACCCTCAATAAATAACGATTATTATTATTATTATTATTATTATTATTATTATGATGGGTGATGGTGGGTTGATGTGTGCGTGCGTGCGTGCGTGCGTGCGTGCGTGCGTGCGTGCGTGCGAGCGAGCGTGCGTGCGTGCGTGCGTGCGTGCGTGCGTGCGTACCTGTGTGTGTGCGTGCGTGCGTGCCTGTGTGGGGTGGGTGGATGAGATGAATGGATGAATGGATGAGTGGATGAATTGCTTGCTTGCTTGATTGATTGATTGATTGATTGATTGATTGATTGATTGATTGATTGATTGATTGATTGATTGATTGATTGATTGATTGATTGATTGATTGATTGCTTCCTTCCTTCCTTCCTTCCTTCCTTCCTTCATTCATTCATTCATTCATTCATTCATTCATTCATTCATTCATTCATTACCAGGATGAAGATGGGCGCAACATACTTCCAGCAGACTCGCCAATAGATTCCTGGACGGAAACCCACCATTGATGCGATGTCATCTGAAAATCTATCTACACCTGAAATAAATTGAGATAGAATTTGAATTTGAAAAGAAGTACGCACAGCATTATTAGAAAAATGTGATTGCCATTGAAATGGACGGAACAACGAACAGCTCGAATTATTTGATACGTAGTAGGCCTAATTTATTATTCTTATAACTTTCTCGGTCTTGTATCGAACGTTTTGTTTAGGACAGGCTTTAAAATGTTGATATTCTCTCATGTTCATGAATTTAAAGAGCACGCCCCCACCCCACCCCCCCCGGGTACATCAGGTCATAAGGCCGTACGCACCTACTCCCCCTCGCCCGACCCAGAACCTACCCCATCCCTTCCCCACCACAGTTAGGTCCAGGTTAGGCCATCGCCATCACCCACGCCCAAGCACGAGGAGCAACAGAAAAGCCATGGACAAGAACAGCAACATGAGACAAAATCGAGAGACAACGATCAACACACACACACACACACACACACACAGAGAGACACAAGCTAATGCACAAACCGACGTCACAAGAATTCACAAGAATTCAACAGAAACCATAAAGGTCAGGCGTGAGTCTAGACCCTAGCATTGGGAACTAGCATATAAACGCCTTAAATATTACAACACACACACACACAAATTTAAAGAGCATTATCAACCAATGGTCAGCACAGGTGTATCTTAATACATAGCGGTTGTCAAAACAAATACCGTTCTTCAGCCACGCGCAGTGTTTCTTTTTGTGGCGGGTAAAGACCTCGCAACCTACGAAACCACCATTGTGTAGCCACAAAAGTGTTATCCTATAGCACCAGGCGTGTATTTAAGTGACACGTTGACCTTAGGGTCATGTTACTGGACCATCTTAAAGTAAGGTAACCGGTGTAACAAAAGCAACCAGATATTGCAGAGCCCTCAAGTTTCTGTCACATTTTAAAGGTTTTTCGGACCCTATGGATTGGTCCCTCTCTGCCAAAAGTGCATGGATCTCACTACGCCTTCTGGCTGAGGAAGATACCAGTAGAAAAATAGCCTTCAGAGTCAAATGCTTTAGCTTAACCGAACCCATTGGTTCGAAAGGGTATTTGGTTAGCACATTAAACACAAAAGCTAGACTCCAGGCTGCAATAACTACTGGTTGTCTCGGTCGGAGACTGCTCATTCCCTTCATCATCACATTTAACTGGGCCACGTTTGGACTATCCCTGTTGGTTAGGCAAGGGATAACAGATGCCAAATCTGACTTGTATGCAGCAACCATGACGGGAGCTAAACCACTATGGAATAGCTCACAGAGAATGTCTGCTATTTGCTGAACAGATGTTTTAAAGGGATTGAAACCCTTTCTTTTACACCATTCTGCAAATTTATTAACCTTGTATTTATATGACTTGAAGGTTGACCCCCTTCTCACGGCAGCGATAAAACTCGCAGCCTGTTGACGTGGAACATTGTTTAATAACATCCACGCAGTCAATTTGAACATTTCGGGCCGCTCGTGTAAGAAGCGCCCTTGGCCTAAAAGATTATGTTCAGAATTTCTGGCAGCTGCACTGGATTGTTCACCAATAGCTCAATAAGCTCTGTGAAACACAACCTGCTGAGCCAAAATGGCTCTATCAGCAGGACCAGACATGGTTCTTCTCGGATCTTCACCAGCACCTTCTGGAGAAGGATGGTGGGTGGGTACGCATATGCGTGCATCCCCCTTCCAGCTTATCGCTAGGGCGTCTATATCGACAGCATTTGAATCTGGAATTGACGAGACATAAGTCATGATTTGAGCATTTTCCTTTGTGGCGAACAAGTCCACGTTTCGTTTCCCCCAATGCTCGAAGATCTGTTATAGAACCGGAGGGTTGAGAAACCATTCTGTTGGCAGAATTCTTTGTCTGTGAGACAAAGCGTCCACAAGAATATACAAACGGCCAGGAATGTGAGCTACTATCAAAACAACCGAGTAATTCCTGCACCATTGAATCACGTTCCACACGTTCATACATAGTGTTGGAGGATTTGTCCCGACCTGGCGATTTATGTATGATACTACTGTCAAATTGTCCAACCGTATCAATATCACCTTGCCCATGATTTCTGCAAGAAATCTCCCCAGTGCCAGTTCTACTGCCATCATCTCTAACAGATTTATATGCAGCTGACTCTGTTGAAGAGTACATGTGCCCGAGATCTGGTGTTCACCCAGACAGGCCCCCGTCCCTCCAGCGATGCATCAATATAAACTGATAGCTGGGGGTGGGGTTGGTGAAGCGAAACTCCTACTAGGAGATTCTGACGCTCTTTCCACCATGCCAGATGCGATACGATCGGCTCCAAAACCCGTGTCGGTTTGGATAGAAGGGCTGTCTTCTGTTTCCAGAGAGACATCAGATATAACTGGATAGGTCTTCTCATTAGAGCAGTATACGGGAAAACCTGCTCCATGGAGATCATAATTCCCAGTATCTGAAGAATCCAATCTGGACTCCAATGGGTATACCATGCCTTTCTCTAGATCGAATCACATCCCCAAATAGACGAAATGTTGAGTTGGTGTCAACTCGGATTTTTTCCTTGTTGACTATCCATCCTAGCTCTGAAAGCAATTTTAGGGTCAGAAAATTATCCATCTCTAACTTGGCTGGCGTATCTGCCTTGATAAGTCAGTCTTCTATGTAGGTGTGAAGCACGACGTTCTCTTTTCTGAGAAACGCTGTCACTGCTAGGACCACACTCGTGAAGACCCTCAGGGCTGTCGACATGTCGAATGGAAGTACAACAACGTCCCAGACACGATTCTGAAATGCGGATTGTGGATACCTGTGAAAGCTTTCCTTCATTGGAATGTGGAAGTATGCATCTTTCAGATCGATCAACATACACCACATTCCTTTGCTCAGCCGGCCATTATTGATCTTGTTGTCTCCATCTGGAAACGAGGTTTATGGATGAACCAAGTCAATGGTCTGAGATTGAGTACGTGTCCCAATGCCCCACGCTTGGCGCACTAGCTCTAGCTGCATATAAACTGCTAGTTGTTTTTGCGTAATGTTGGCAGCGTCTTCTAAGATGACCCGAGCTTGGCAACCAAAGATACTGGGTCCATTCAGCGGGTTTCCAAGCAACCTCTCCCTGACGGCCACAGTCAGACACACATGGTCAATGCCCATCTGCCTCCTTGACTTAGTCACTCTTGCTTGCACCTGAACAAGTGCGTCCATTGACAGCACCAGCCCGTCATTGACGCACGCTACCGCCGCTGGTAGCACCGGTTGGCCTGCCCGGCTTCAGTCCATACTTCTGAAGTAGGCGATAAGAGTAACCATATTCATAGACACCCTCACACTCTCATCACATAATGTCAAGACTTCCTTCGTAGAGTCCTTGCTCCTATCCACAAGTAACTGAGCGGTACCACCCGCCCCAGAGCTCGGGACACCCAGCTCCCAACAATCATCCTCTGTGACCATGGTGATGGAGCCATAACTGTCATATTCCACCTTTCGAATTCGACATCTTGCACGCGCTACCCTAGAGGCCGCATGGAGTTGGCCTTTGGCCGAGAGTTGCTTGGCATAAACTGCATCCAGGAACTCTCTAAACTTCGGGTCCAAGCCAATGCTCTGGACCAGGGACGCGGGCAAGACGCCAGTCCCTATGGCCGCCGCCGACGGACGAGGAGTGTCCTTCACAGAGGTGGTTGCTACCACAGACGGGTCCACCCCGGCTAGCCAAGCCAAGACATTGACCCAGTCCGTCTCCGCAGTGGGCACAGCTGTGAACACATCACCCGCTGATGTATTCACAGGCCTACAAATAATAGCCCCCCCCCCCTCCAGGCAATTAGCCACTGTTGGACAACCATAGCCACTGGTACCATATGGTTTCGCCCGTGGACCAATCCAGTCCATTGAGATGGCCTGCACGGAAAACTTTGCGGACCTGTGCCGGTTCTGGACCAGGGGTCGGACACGGGCACCACTGGCACCCTGTGGCTAACCACTGGTTCAGGCTTGATAGGTATGTACCACAGCTGGCCAGCAGCACCAACCGCCATGGCCGTTGGCAAGCCCACCATTATGGGACGCATGCCCGATACCAATGCCGCCTCAACCATGGGTGGAGTGCCTGGCATGGCTTGCGCCAAGATGGGCAGATGGAGGCCGGTCCTGTCAGTAACAGAGCCAACCTCCATAAACTCCTCCCGCGCCTTCATGGGCCGCAACAATCTCTTCTCCATGGCTTCCTCATCCTCCGACCCCGAGGGGTCATCATTGGATGTGGAAACACTGGAGCCATCATGGTGAATGGTTCCCGTGCTAGATGGTCCGGCAATCGCTACTGGGCCACCCGGAGGTGCCGCCGAAAAGCAGAACCCAATGGGCCAGAGCCCAAAGGGACCGCTGGGGACCATGCAAGATGGTACCCCCGATCGCCAGACCAGGACCCTGTCCTAGAACAGGGTCCATCCCATACGCGGAAAGAGACTGTGCCCAAGTCCTCGGGATGAGCGCCGACACCATTGTGGGAAGGATGCTATTTAAGAAACCTTGCATAGCAGGCCCAAACTACGTAGGGAATGCCGACACCTCTCCCTCCAACTGAGGACGGGAACCACCAAAACAGGTGGTTCCCGATTTAATTTTGTACTTACTGACACCGCGCCAGACCCAGCCGCATCACTTTGGGTGAAAAAGGATGAAGAGACAGAATTCCTCCGACCACCCTGAGCATACTGAACTGCTATTTTCAATGTTATGCTTAGTGATGGTCCTTGAACATCAGATTCACCAGTTTACGGCATTCAACACAAGATGGCGGGGTGGACCGGGTCTGCAACGTAAGTATATGGATACAACAGTCAAATATAAACGGAAGGCAGACAAATTATTTTCGAAATAATTGATTACAAAATAAATTGATAGCCCTCCAGCATCCATAATCATGTTAACGCGCCGCAAAGATCGCTATAACAGGCGAAAGACCGTTAACGCCGAAATTGCCTGAAAATACACCCACAAATTGTACAAACATAAGAACCAGATCACGTGTCCATTAACCATTCGTCGTAAATTTAATAGTAATTTCAAAAAGTACCTCAGAAACAAATGAAGAAAACCAGCTATCATGGTAAAAAAAAGACACGGGTTACAACAGATAATTAAATGAATTTAACCATACTGCTGTAAATCACGGTTGTGCCACAGTGTCACAACATCTAATCAAGAATTTTCCATAACCGTTCCAAACAACAGAACGGACAAACCGCAAAGAACGTGACTAATAAATTCATTAAGTAATTGCAGTTAACAAGAACGCAGCAACTAACGATAGATGCGTGACTACAGATAAATTTTATAACGAAATAATCTGGACGCAAAATGGTGTGACGTCACCCGCCCATACATAACCGCGATCCACGGCGTATACCGCCTTTAGTGTTAAAAACGTGAATTTCGACCTCTAAAACACGTTCTTACTGCTTGATCGCCGCTGGGAGTTAAAGTAGGTGATCGTTACTGATATTTCCGCGTTCTCATACGCCCCAGATTATTTTTAAAAATTGAATATTTGATACCAACGGAAATTGGAGACACTAAGTCTCCACTACAACCAGATATATTATAGAATAATACAACTTGGTAGTCTAGCGCGTACTCCACAATAATTCAATTAGTAGGCAAGTTAAGAAACTTTGAAAAATTGCACAATTCCAAAAATGGTGTCACTCCTGTTAGCTCAATCTAAAAATAGAGGCTTGGCTTCTTCGAGAATACTTTTCTCGTTCTCGTATCGAAGGACATCTCGCGGAATACGAATGCTGTTAGCTATGGTAACAAGAATGGGGCTTCATGGTAACGGGTACCCGGTTGTTAGGGCGTGTACCCGGTTCTAGGAATCAGCGGAGTCTGTTAAAGTCTAAGTAGCCTTAGAGTACCATCAACAAGTTGGTTGTTATCAATACGTAATGTCATGGTAAGTATTGATAAATGGAGAATGGTCACACCGTTTAGTGTGGACAATGTTTGGCCTAATAGATCTTTTATCAGATATATCCATAGATCCAGACTTTTATCGGATCTGGATTCGGCCTATTCGGGAGTTTTACATTCACATCACCCCCACATTCTCAAAATCCTCTATCACGATATGATTCTGTATGTGTTAGAATTTAAGCAAAACTCGGATCAGACCACACACAGCCAGACACAAATGCATCTTCCTCACCTCATTATCGGATGAAGGTAATTACATTATTTCACATCAGCGAACAAGAGCAATCAGAGACACTGCGGACCATCGGCCTCCTACTTTTATCAAACTGTAGGTTTTCAGGTTTTCCGGATTATTCGCATCATTCAAATTTTTTAGGATTTTTCGGATTTTCCTGGATCATGCCCGAAGTTGTGGAATCGTAGTGTATTGTGACGCCCTTTCTCGTGTTAAAATGTGAGCTATATCGAACAAGTAGTTTCCGAGATATACACAGATCCAGAATTTGATCAGATTCCCTTGTATCACGACCACAGTCTGGATATACTCTTGCCCAGCCAGTTCCTTCATCAGGTAGGCAGACACGCAGGTAGGCAGGCACGCAGGCAGGCAGGCAGGCAGGCAGGCATGCAGCAGGCAGGCAGGCATGCAGGCAGGCAGGCAGGCAGGCAGGCAGGCAGGCAGGCAGGCAGGCAGGCAGGCAGGCAGGCAGGCAGGCAGGCAGGCAGGCAGGCATACAGACAGACAGACAGACAGACAGACAGACAGACAGACAATACCCTCTTTCCCTTACGGGGCGAGGATAATAATTAAGAGATGTGTGATTTTCCACCACCGTATACCGTAAACCCAAGAGACTGCCAGGGTTTCGAAGAACACAGCAAACAGTATTGAGTAACCAGCCGCGTACCGATCCATCAATGTTACCACATAAAACCCGCCCTGTAAAGGAAATGAAGCAAATACGGCATCATAGAGCGCTTAGGCAATACTTCCGGCATAACCATCCGCTATCAAGAATAACACGCACGACAATTAGGTTTCTATTTCCTTAATTGTAGATGTGTGTGCTTCTAGAAACGACAGAGATGGATAGGTTTACCACAAACACAATTATTGTCAATTATACCTACACTGTCAGATCTACATTAAGTAATTATCCTGCGGAGGACCCTTTAACGCTCAAGTCTGTCAAAACGGCTTCTAATGTGACCTTGAGATATGTCTATTTGCAGACCAAGTGAAACTGTTTTTGAACGTTTATCACTGGAATGATTGGCTTGAGGACGAAAGCCAGTCATTCAAGTAATAAATTTTCAGAAATGTGCTTCTCTTGGTCTGCAAATGGGCATTTTCCATAAGAAAGTTGATATTTTCTGAAACAAATTTGATCGTTGCAAGAGCTAGTGCACCAGTCTATCTAAAACCGAACACAGACATAGGCAGGATACAGGAGAAACACTTCGGTTTTATTATTAAAAAATTCTAGGAAGGCACCATGTCCAAAGACAATAACATGTTATCTGTGGCTCTGTCAGCTGTAGTCAGTTCACGATCAGAATGACGTAGAGCTAACTCGGTCGTGGAAATGTGTGATTTGTCTGTCTTTGATAAATTTACAATTTAATAAACATTCTGTCGAATATATTAAAATTAATTTGAATGGGAGCTGCTGTTGCCGTAGGCAGCAGCCTCCCTGTTGCTGATAGGCAGCAACAACCTCTAGTCAAATTAATTTCAAAATATTGAACAGCTCATCATTATAACAGGGTAGAAAATCGGTAAAATAGAATAATTTCACAGCCAACTATTATTCCACATTCAGATGCATCTTCTTGGATGAGGACTCCCCCCCCCCCCACTCCCACCATTCCAACCCATACCCCCAACCCGCCCCACCCCACCAACCACCCTCACCTTCACCCCACCACTGACGGAAGGTGCCCCTGACAGGTTTTTCTTATTTTAAACCATGGCTAAGTATTTCAATTCTATATTACCTGTGCACAGCTCGCTAGCCCTATGAGGAAGTACACGCCAAACAAAACCGCTACAAGAAGTTCCCGATGTCGCTTCAGAGACGGGAACTCGTCACTGAGAGCCGTAATAATGGCTTCTGATCCACCAAACTGTGACATTGAAAAGCAAACTTGTTAATAACATATACCCCGAGCGGAATGGCACAATTTACAGTCACTATGGAATTGATGAGTGGTGTTTATTATTTTTGTTAAACTGTTAGTGTTCTAAGATTCAGTATCTTGTATCAAAGCTACTGCCATTATGAACATCAGATAGCAGGCATCACAGCATTGCACACGTTAATAAGAAAGACCCCTGATACGCAAGAACACGCTTGCAGTCTTGCTAACTGTCGTCTATGTCAAAATGATAAAGCCATATCGCGATTGCATTATTAATTATAATTGTTATTAATTCGCATAATTGATTGGCTAAAACGGGTTGTTATTATTCTGTATCATTACTAATCTCATGCAAAGCGCGTGCTTACCGAGCTATCTAGTCCTATAGTGAGCAACATGAGGAAGAAGATGATAGCCCAGAATGTGGAACCAGGCAGAGTGGCGATAGCTTCTGGGTACGCCACAAAAACCAAACCAGGACCTGTAGAGAGGGAAAACACACACAGCTGAAAGAATAAGATACTTATCTAATTTGATGCCTAGACTACAGTTATTTAAGGCAAGGGTGTTCAACATTCTCACAAAAGCACCAGATTTGGCGGTGCCATATTTTATTGTAAATAATACTACTACGTGAGGAAGGGTACCTTGAATATTTCACCTTTCCAGAGCATCCATCGATGATTTTACGTCATATGACGTCATAATCAGTTAAACGGTGTGTAGGATGACATCATACGCATTGCGTCATAAATGATTATATTAGGCTATTCTTTAACTCTTAATTGTCCGACAGTTGTAAGAATTATATGTCTCTACTATTTAATAAACATATTGTTGAATATTTTAAAACTAATTTGACTGGACGCTGTTGATGCCATAGGCAGCAACAGCCCCCAGTCACACTAGTTTCAAAACGTTCAACAGCTTGTCTGTATAGTTTTCTGGAAATTGATAGTCAGGGAGTTCAGAGATCGATCGATCCCAACACGAGCGAGGTGTGGGTGGAGCGTAGATAGAGATGGGCGGAGCATGACTAAAATGGAAAGGTCCATTATCATGTAAGATGGCTGAAAGCGGTTGATGTTATTAATAATTGCGAGACTTTAATGATAATGTGTTAATCATATGATCACATAACCTTGAACTGGTGTCAACAGACAGCATGGCATAGTTACATCGATTCAGAAGAGTAGGCCCTATGAGAAACAGCAAACTTTGGTATATAATGTTTTACCAGAACTGAGCATCGGAACAGCGCATCAGTCAGCCTTGGAACAATGCAATAGAGCTATACGTCTGTTACAGTCATTGAGCTGTGATGGCATGATCGTGATTTAGATCTCTAACTAGGTATTATTTAACACTTTAATGACGAAATTTGCAAAAGAAATTCCAAACATGTGTTTATCTGATGTCCATTTGCAAGCCAAGGGAGGACTATTTGTTGAAAATTTAAAACTGCAATAACTGGCGCTGTTATTCCAGCGCGATTTCTTTAAACAATCTTCACTTCTCCTATAAATGGGCATTCCTCAAGAATACTGCAGAGGCCGGCTTTGACCGTCTTGATCCTGAAAGGGTTAACACATATTGTCAAAATGCATTGGTCCTGCGTATTATTTTCGGTGGCGACCAATGCATCTTCAGCAGCTCATTTATCTGGTTGCACCGGTATATGGAGATAGCGGGCGATGTGATATAACGGGTTATTCTAGTGAAATGTTACCTTCAGTCGCCACAGTTGATATATGCTGATTAGTCTTTTGCGCCATGTATCCCAGAATCATAAAGATAACGAACCCAGAGAAAAAGCTCGTCAGACAGTTGATTGTACTCGTTATTATCGCATCCCTGAAAGGTAATACACAACTAACATGCACATAATTGGGATCAGACAACGAGCATGAGAATGCGCTGCAAGTCGACACCTACTGCCACGACCAACTCTACCAACTATACCGCCAACCATCACGACCATCACTGGCAGTAAAACCGCCAACCACCAGGTCCATGACTCAATACCACCGCAACCATCACTCCAAACACCACCGTCAACCACCAGGACCATTACTCCTAACACCACCGCCAACAACAAGGAACATCACTCCCAACATCACTGCAAACCACCACGACCAACACTCCAAACAACTTCGCCAACCACCACGGCCATTACTCCGAAACTCGAACAACGACAACGATAACACACTTACCCCCAGTGCTACACCCACCACAAGATCAGCAACCAACATCAGCGACAATTACAATGTTGATGATGACGACTATAACCACACAGCGTCCTGATGCTGTTGCTGTTATTGTTGTTGTTGTTGTTGATGATGATGATGATGATGATGATGATGATGAGGAGGAGGAGGAGGAGGAGGAGGAGGAAGAGGAGGAGGAGGCGGTGGAGGAGGATGGGGAGGATGAGGAAGGGGGGAGGAGGAGGGGAGGTGAAGGGGGTGGGAGGAGGAGGAGGATGAGGACGATGAGGAGGAGGACGAGGAGGACGAGGATGATGATGATGCTCCCGATGATGGCTGTACTTAGATTGCGTGGATTCATGAACGATTGCAATACCTGTAGACATTATTATGAAGTTCATTGTAGCTAGCGTATGCGAGCAACACTCCGAAACCAGGTCCCAGAGAGAAGAACACTTGTGTGGCGGCGTCCACCCACACCTGGCAATAATAATAATAATAATAATAATAATAATAATAATAATAATAATAATAATAATAATAATAATAATTATAATAATATTAATAATAATAATAATAATAATAATAATAATAATAATGATGATGATGATGATGATGATGATGATGATGATGATGATGATGATGATGATGATAAGGAGAAGGAGGAGGAGGAGGAGCTGGAGAGGAGGAGGGGGAGGAGGAGGAGGAGTACGACGACGACGACGACGACGACGACGACGACGACGACGACGACGACCCCCTCCTCCTCGTCCAATGAACTTTGAAAATAATAATGCTGCAGACATGTTCAAGTAGTATCTAATGGGCATGGTGTTGACCCGGATGCAATTCCTATGAGCTAGCAGACAGCAAATCTCGAACTTACACTTGGCTTCTTTGGAAAAGCTTGGTACATATTTATTTATTCGCGACAGGCGCGAGTATGCATGCTGCCTGCCTGAGTATGTATAAAAACTGTACAACCTTCAACACGGTGATCTTTGTGTGTTCCAGGATGGCAACCTTAGTGTGAAGAAGTCTAATGTGTCATTTTGCAAACTAGGAGTAGTGCAAGCCCATGAACCTTTCTGCTATTTCTCCGAAGCTCGCCTCATTACCAAGATTCTTTATTGTTGTTCCAGATGTGTCACATTTGGCACGAGATACGGCACATATGACTGGTATGTCTACACCGCCAGTTCATGCACATCACCATAAATTATCAGCGGCAGATGCCCAAATGCAAGAAGAAGGCAATTATTCAGTTTCGGTTTGTTCAGCTCCATTCAAAGTCTAAGGAGAGCCATCTTGTTAATATTGCCACACATAGGGTTCGGAGATACAGTTAGACAGCGACAGTATTTGAGAGAGTGAATTTAAGGAATTTGTAAACGAAAGAATCAATGGTAAGAAAAGCCTGTGACATAAATTGCCAAAGCAGAAGAAAATATCCTAGTCAGCTAGTGATGTGATCACGAAAATACAAGTTGTAAACGAACCCGTGACACTAAAAGAAGGCTATCTGCTCGCATATGTTTTTGTGAATTATAGGCCATATATTGATTTGATAGTTCTGCGACTGGGACGTATGAGTATTCTTGTATCTGCTCTACACTCTTCACATCACATGGGTCCTATTTACAGAGACGTACACACTTATTAGATGGAGGGGATGATAATGGATGCACTAAATCAATCAACTATATATACAGGAAAATGGTAATTGTATTTATACTGAACGTGCGGTTGTTATAGACGGCTTGAGATTTGTACGGCAATATGGTAGCAGAACACTAAAGAATTGTCAGAAATTTGCAATTGCATTCTTAGTAGAAAACAGGATAAATACCAAGAAGGCCATGTAGTATTTGATCAATATGATGCATAAATGTCTTTGCAGAAAGTGAACAAAGAAGATCGGTGCAAGAGACAACCTATTTCTATGTAGTACATGTGTAATAACTCTAAGCGTCTGAGTAGCTCATTCCATGAACCCATCAACAATTGCAAAACAAAGTAACACTTAAGCATTTATGTGTCTAAAATGATCCATCAATCATATGACCATAAGAATATACTGTGGTGTCAACAATTGAAGGTGTTCAATCCATCAGTTTGGCATGATCTATCTGAGTAATTCCCAAGAGGATACCATGTTTTTATTGTGTGCCTTGGATGCAGCAAAATGTGGACAGGTGATTGACAATACTTCTGCAGACATAGATATGCGTATTCTTGTCTTATCTCGCTTTCCCGAATGTGTTGAAGGCCGTCATATGATAACTGGTGTCGGAAGCAAATGTCGGTCGGTACCTCTAACAGTTATATACAAGACACTTGATCCAGAACTTTCCGCAGCAGTCCCTGGTTTTCATGCATTTATAGCGTGCAACACATGTTGACGGTTCTATGAAAAAGGTAAAATTAGCTGTTGGAACGATCTTTCAAAGTCACCACCAATGCATTTATAGAGTTGGGTAAAGGGCGGGATGTATGAGCACAAGCCGTGGCCTTCCTGGAAAACTATGTGTATGGAGCATACAGACCAAGAGGTTCAAAACTTAAAGGAAAGGACCAGGGAACTAAGAAATGCTCTTGAATGATAAAAATTAGATAATAATCACCCTATAACCACCAGTAAAAAAACTGAAATAAATCGGAATAATTTGAAAAAAGCAAATAAATACCATTTAAGTCACGCTGGCGGGAACCAATTAGTGCCTCATGTGGTGCTGTGCGCTCTGGTGTGTGCCGAGCGAATAAATAATACACGCTACAGTTGGTCATATAATCTCAGTTATATTCGCATTAAGCTGATTATCCACTACTTCCAACAGCTAAAATACTGTCTAATCTTAAAACAACTTGACTGAAAGTCGTTGTTTCCAGAGACAGGATCTGCATTCAGTTACACGAATTTCAAAATATTCAGTAGGCATGTTGTGACCTTGGAAACCAGCAGTGTATTTTAAAATTCGTTTTGACCAAATCTCGTTGCTTCCACCGGGAACAGTAGTGACCTTCGAATATAATGTTTTCAAAAGGATCAATAATAAATTAACAGTAGCTAGTTAATCGCTCTACATCGGCGCCTATAGAGAATACTATTCATGCGCGCACAGTTGACACGCGGCGGAGTGCGAAGCACCGGCTACGTCACTAATCGGTTCCAAGTTAAAAGCTTCTAGATTTAGTAAATGCTTTTTTCTCAAATAATCCCGATTCATTTCCATTTTTTACCGGTGGTAGTTTATTTAATATTGTATGAAATTACCAATAAACATCATTTTTTATTTCTCTTTTCCCTTCCTTTAAGGGTATTGGTGCCCTAATGTGGCCGGAGTTTAAGACATCGCCGTGCGACAGGCAAAGTTTCCCGCCAACACGAGATGCGTTAAAGAAATATATTCTACGAACCCAGTACCAAGCTATGATTTGGTGGTTGGCTACAGTAGTAAAGCCAGGTCTACCAACGCATGAGCACTATGTCTGGCGGAAAGCACGTACGACTTATCAACCAGTAATTAGTACTCTACTACCTGCTCCGAAAGGTCTAACAGAAAGCTATAGCCGTAATAGCAGCAAATGTGCAATATTAAGATGTTCTGACAGGAAAGAAGGCGTGGTGTGTACTGATCCTTGCAAATGCAGGAATAACGATTCATTGTGAAAATCCATAGTTACAAGTTGACCTGATGTGAAAATATAAATGATATGTTATTTAATGCGTTATGGAACACCATATCATGTATTGGACTTATACTTATTATATTCATCAGAATATTCTACTAATGATTAGGGCTGGGGCTAAAGTACTCATGTACTCAATACTCGTGTACTCGAGTACATATTTTCAAATACTCACATGTACTCAGTACACATGCCGTTTTATGGGTACATGTACTTGTACTCAGCCTTAGTACATTTCCAAAGTACTTGAAATTGTACTCCAGTACAAAGTCTGCACTTTCACTTTTGAGTACTTAAGAGTACATGCTGAGTACTTGCCCATTTTCTACATAGGAATCATATGCATACTTTATCCTTTTTTATTCAAAATTCCAAGCACAGTTCTCAGAGCTGATATGAAATCTAGTAAGTATTTGAAAACAATTTGACTGACTTGGTCCTATCTGCTCAAAATCTTGAAATTAATTTGCCTTGTATGTTTTCATAGTGATTTGTTTTAAAAACTTGTTTTAAAATTGAAATTCTGGATGTTTGCCTGGAAAAGGGCAATTGCTGTAGTAGGTATGCTTATAGGGAATAGGATAACAAGTATTTGACTAATTGCACTAATGAAAACATTTTATCTAAATTTCAAGGCTGTCATACAAGAAACTGTTCAATATTTTAAACAGAAATTGACTAGAATACATTGCTGCTTGAGCCAGCAACTGCTTCCAGCCAAATTCATTTCAAAATATTTAAAAACTTAGTTGTTACTTTGGTTTGAAATTGAAATTCAGGATGTTTGTGTTGAAATGGACAATTGCTGTATGTATGCTAATAGGAAATAAGATTAAACAAGTAAAGCATTTTAACCCATGCACTATTAAAACCATCTTTATCTGCCTTTCAAGGCAGTCATACAAGAAAACCGTTACGTATTTTGAAAATAATTTCTCTGGAAACCATACTTGCTGCTTTAAGCAGCAAGACCTACCACCAAATAACGTTCAAAGTGTTCAATAGAATCTTTTTAACAGCATACAAATTTTCATTTCTGGTCATTTATCATTGAATGTATTGAGAGATCTAGGCAGGATTAGAACAGAGCTTGTGCAAGCACACAATGCTTATGTCAACAAATACCTGGCCTGGGCAATTATATGCTTACTCCATTCATGTATGATAGTCCTGACAATGAAATTGTCATTACTTGAGGCGTTTTATACCTTTCAACTCTTAACCTTTTAACGCTCAATCCAGCAAAAAATGCCTTCTGCAGCGCTCTTGGAAAATACCAATGTGCTGACAAAGAGAAGACTATTTTTGAAAATTTAACACTGGAATAACTGGTTCAATAAGTAAGCCAGTGCCTCCAGTGGTAAATCTTCAGAGATAATCTGCAAATTGACAATTTCTATGAGAAAATTGAAACTTTCTTGAACAAATTTGAGGTTTAAAGGGTTAATAAATGTTAACATTACATAAACTATTTTAAAGTTCAATGTTGAATATTTCGAAAATAATTTGACTGGAAGCGAATGTTGCCATCAGCAGTAATGTTTTTCAGTCAAATTAATTTCAAAATATTCACCATTACTACATGATTTATCTGAAATAAATTATTTCCAATTTAACCCTTTCACTGATGAAGCCTTAAATTATACATTCACAGCAATCATCCCAGGAATTCAGCATATTCTTTATGAAGAAAGAAGTATTCTGTTAAATATTTTTAAAATAATTTAACTGGAAATAATTTCTGCCTATCTTAGTGGCAACTGCCAATCAAATTTTAAAAATATTCATCTGGTTATTTCCTGTTGTATTGAATTTGTCATTTTCTCAGTATTGCTAAAAGAAATATTCTGTGAAATGTTTTGACACTAATTTGGCTGGGAGCTATTGCCGCCGATGGTAGCAACAACATTCAGTCCGATTATATCAAAAATATTCGACACGGTACCTTTGTTTAGCAAATAAATAGAGGGAAACACCACTACAGAAGCCGTATTGTATATTTACGGAATTATACAGAAACTTCACCCCATATAGCAAGTACATTGGAATATTATAGTTATCCCCCACCCCCTCCATAGCCACCATGAATGACAGTTTAGTATTAATATGTACTTGTCCTCGTACTCAAGTACATTTACAATGTACTCTTACTCGGCCTCAGTACGATTGCTAAAGCGTACATGTACTTGTACTCAGCCTGAAGTGCTTTGCCAAAGTACTCCTACTCAGCCTCAGTACCGCTGCCTGTACTCGACCCCAACCTGCCAATGATGCATAGCAATGAAAATGTAATAATATTATGATATTAGCTGCACCTCCATGTTTTTAAAGATATGATCTTTGTTTGAGCTCCAAATGACCTCGAACATGAAAAGAAAAGATAACACCAAACCTCTTTGAATAATATATACCATATATAACAAGATTTGACATATTTTGAAGCTTTAACATAAGGTGCATGCTGGGCCCTTATTTTGAAGATACAGTCCCTCACATTATTAGACGATGTCGTTGAGATCCTATTCTCACTCACCATCCCTTAGCAAATTTCGGGCACATACACCTTAAATTCAGGTTAGTTTGAGGTCAATTGAGGACATGCTTATTATCCCCACAGACGAAGATATCACCACATCGTACGACGGTATGGTAAGCTGCAGGGGAAATATCCGTTTGTAGGTCAAAAGATGAGGATTTCTGGAAAATGTACCCCTAGGATGATTGGTTCAGTTGTCATTCCAGTAGTCAGATTTCCCATAGCCTGCAAATGAACATTTACTAAATTAGGCAATTAATTTTCTAGGCTTGGCCAATAAATGATTGAGCAGCTTGATTGCACTAGGTGTAGTATATGTGTTTACAGAGTTTGCTAAGCTCCTGTTAATCACCTCAGATTTATGAAGTTTTGTGATGTTTGGCGTCAAATAATACTTGATTCCTTCAGCTGCACCATCCAATGTTGCTCCGCGTACCATCAATATAAAAAGCACTGCGTATGGAAACAGCGCCGTGAACCACACAACCTATGAGTAATTAATAATAATAATAATAATAATAATAATAATAATAATAATAATAATAATAATAATAATAATAATAATAATGTTTATACAATTTTTCGAAATTTATCAAATCGATAGTCCGTTTTCGGCAGCAATGGCTTCCAATTAAATTAATTTCAATAGTGTCACAACGTGCTCATCTGCATCCTGTTTCCTGTGACTGGGACTTGGATCTACCACATCATAACCACCCCCACCCCCAGTCCAACCCCCCCCCCCACCAACCACCACCCCCACGACACCCCCACCCCACCCCACCCCTAGCCCCACCCACAACAACCAGCTCCTACTGCGCTGGCCTACACGATTATTGCTTTTACATGTCAGTCATCGCTCTGACCAACAAATGACAGGCAGGGCGTACTAGTAGAATCAGCACTCTACTTATACCATGAGTTTGACATGTAGCGCAGCTACCATAGCGGTCAAACCCTCGATCAAGGCACAAACATGTTGGTCAGACCGAACAAAGGAAAGAGTACCTCGTTCTTGAACCGTATCTACAAGAAGCAGGTGGCTGATCACGGGTGCGAACATGGGTAACGCTGGACATGGGCACCCAATAAAATCAGTTTCAAAATATTCAACAGCTTGCCTGTATAGTTTTCTGGAAATTGATAGTCATTGAGTTCAGGGATCGGTCGATTCCAACACGAGCGATGTGTGGGTGGAGCTTATCTAGGGATGGGCGGGGCATACTTAAAACTGGAAAGGTCTATTAACGTATTCCAAATAAACAATGCATTGCTTTATCGGCAATGTATGAAACACTGAGTCTACTGCGCCCCTGGTGAACATTAGGCAGTGGTGGCGATCTCTTCGGCTCATTCTTTAGCCACATCCAGATCATCAGCCACATAGACATCGGCATATCCACTTCATGTGACAACACTGGTTAAAATACAGTCCCTATAGAAGCAGCCGTTTCTAGCTATGCTTCGCCCATTTCTAGCTATGCTACGCCCACGTTTGCGCATTTCTTATCGATTTCTATTCTTTTTATGCTGAATTCCTAGGCTCCAATTTTCAAGGTAGCTATACAGGTAGGCGGTTGCCTATTTTCAAACTAATTTGACTGGGTGGCTATGGCACCAACAATGCATTAGTTTCGCGATATTCAATAAATGTTTTTAAATAGTAAATCCATCAAAGACATACAAATTCGTACACTTAAGGAAGTTTTCAATATTCATGGCTGAGGTACATACGTCATTCATTATGTATTTGGATTGTGGCATCAGCCTAGATTTAACGTATTTGAATATGATGTCATATAATTGAGTGACAGGTCGGATTCATCCATTATTGTGAGTTTTCCTGTCACATAATTATCACTTGAATGATCTACACCGTCCTGTAGGTCATTTGAATACAGATATGGCATTAATTAGTAACATTAGATATGAACCACCAACTGTGAACGTAATTCACCTTTCCAGAGTACCCACCCATCATATGACGTCATAATGAACTGCGTGGTGGGTACAATGACATCATAATGAATGACGTCATGAATAACGTCGTAAGTACGTCACGGACTCATATTTGATGACGGTCTATGGGCTGTTGTACAAATTGTTTGATTTTACTATTTAATAAATTTTCTGTTGAATATTTTGAAACTAATTTGACTGGGCGCTGTTGCTGCCTATGGCAGCAACAGTACCCAGTCTAATTAATTACAAAATATACAACAGCTTCCCTGTATAGTGTTCAGGAAATTGATAGGTACGGTATTCGGGGATCGATCAATCCAAACACGGCGAGGTGTGGGTGAAGCTTAGCTAGTGATTGGCGGGGCATAGCTAAAAATGGAAAGGTCCATTGAATGGTAGTCACTAAAGTGATTAATTACGCTACCTTTCCTGACGTGGAGATGCCTTTCCAAAGACTAAAGTAGCATATGAGGTAAACTCCAAGTAAACACAGAACCAGTTGCCATTTCACGATACCCACATTAAATATTCCCTGGCTTAGGTGAAGCTCTAGCATACCTCTTCTGCAGATAAAGCAAATATCAGGAGTATTGTAAAAACATAGGCTTCCATGAAATAGCGCATAGTACTAGCTAAACTACCTATAAGCGGGGGCCGCAAATATGAGAGACGGTAGGTAATATTTATTATTTGAGATAAGATGTGCTGGGGAGATGCATTGCAATAGTATATAGTATGGTACAGTGCGACCCTATTTCAGCACAGAACCGCTCAGAATAGTCGGCCAAAAGGCAACCTTATACTTGGTGCAAGCGAGAATCCCGTACTATATGTGTAGCATGCTAGTCAGTGCAGTGACTGACACGCCAAAGGTCTTGCGGTCGATTCCCATCACAGGTAGTCTATTTCATATATATCTAAGTATCCGGAGGTTACTCAAGTCATTAATGTAGCAGAATATCAGTTACATTACAAAATAGTGAGAATTTATTTTCAAATGCTCACAATCTGAATCAGATTTCTAAAATGCGATGGTTGTTGCTCAATCCACGCACCGGACAACATAGAGCTGTGTACCTGTTTTGCGAGATCAGTGATTATACCAGGCTTCTAAGAACGAATGGTTGACGCTACCGAAACTATATATTTACGTATTTATCTATATACCGACCAAAGTGCCTCCCTACCTATCTACCTGCCTTTCGACGTACCAGCATGCCTGTTTGCCTGCCTGCCTACCTACCTCCTACCTACCTACCTCCATACCTACCTACCCATCCATCCATCCATCCATCCATCCATCTATCCATCCATCCATCCACCCATCCAACAACAGTCCATTTGTCTGACCGGGTGACCGATCGAGCGACCAACCGACAGACTGACCGACTGACTGTCCGGCCCACCCACCCATCTATCTATATATGCATCCAACAATATATTCTCACCATCTGCCCATCTATGTATTCATAGATTATGTAATTACTATGATCATTATATACAATATACTCACTCAAAATATTCCTCGGCGGGTGACCTCTTCTGCTTAGTAGTGTCTAAACTTGTGAAATTATTTGAGATATTTAAACGCAGTGGGCTAACTTTGTCCTCTCGTACATGGTAGTGCATAACGTGTGCTGACGTTGAAGTTGTAAGCGTTTGGTATGTTGTTGTGTTGTCGGGTGCAGTAATATTAGTTTGTAAGAGTCCTTCATAACATAATTCACTATTCCAGGTTCTATTACATCCGGTCCATGGCAGGTCTGAGGTGAACGACGCGAAGAAGAAGTGAAGACAGTACGCAATGATGACGTTATAGAAGAAATCTGTATAAAATGCTATCAGAACCACGGTCCAACCAATGCCTGGGGAAGGAATAGAATGCAATTCAGTTCAGCTCAATTTATTAGTTCAACATATTAGTAGACTAGCCATCCCTATCTCCTAATCATCCGTATATATTCTGTAGTAAATATAGAAATACCGAGTAATAATAATGTGAAATGTTGCAACTGGGATGAATTGGTCCTAAGGACTCGGAACTTGCCGACTGCTAATCTGCATATGTTTAGCATTTTGCATAATTAACCTAATCGGCATATTAAGTCGGTCGAATCAGTAGGTCAAAAGTATATTCCTTATTAAGCAACTCGGGGTCTTCATTTTTGTAGTTTGTAGTTAAACCCATGTTTTCATCATCAGGAAATCTATCCAACATAGCACTAGGCTCATACCATCCATCTAATCACAGAATAATACGGTCGCCGTGCATTATGCAGTATATATTTCAAAATCGTCAGCTGACGATAGAGACTTAGTTGTGATGCCTAGCCCAATGTTTTGGAGATGAAAGAATCTTTCTAGCATAGTTCCAGGGCCATAGCACCAATCCAACCGCCTGAACTCCAATAGACCGTCGTGCATGATGGGGAGGATCGTAACATCGTCAGAAGTGGACAACCACTAGAGATAGAGAACTTTCATGTTGATGTCTATATCCATGTTTTCAGCGATGTCGATCTGGTATCACAATTCCTTGGAGGACATTTACAACCTTGGTCGAGAAACTGCCTCTATATAGTCAAATGTAATAATTTTCAGTCACGGTAGATACTCTGGCATCTGCATATATATGTAGCAGCAGCTCCACGTCAAATGTGGATTCAAATTCAAAATATTCAACAGAATGTCTGTTAAGTTGTAAATTCACGAAAGACATACAATTCAAACTGTTACCGTTGAATCTTTGCTCATTTCGTGACGCACCTAGACCTCATTTGATTGTAACGCCAGTTAGCAAGTAACGTATGGCATCCGAAACTTGACTGGCAGATCGAATCCCTTCATTGTAGACAAGCTTTCTATAAGGCATTTACGCCCAATTTAGTATGAAACATGCCTTGGTTTACTTGTTAATTACCCATCCTATGGCACGAAAACGGATCTCGCCCAGAGAGACATCCGACTAATTTTGTGTGTCTCTTGGGGACATGAAACACATGTCCAAAACACGTTCCAGCCAAATTGATCAAGGAACATGTGACGTGGCCTTCGACTATGGAGTGTTGGAGTTAACAAATTAGCGCGCTTATTTCTCAATGACATACGATGTACAGTAAATACGGCACACACACACATACACACAGACACACACACGCACGCACGCACGCACGCACGCACGCACGCACGCACGCACGCACGCACGCACGCACGCACGCACGCACGCACGCACGCACGCACGCACGCACGCACGCACGCACGCACGCACGCACGCACGCTCGCACGCACGCACCCACACACACACACACGGACATTTCGTAAAACTAACACGATACAAGCACTGCACGCGTGACCACATGTACCACAGGTACAAAATGGTATATTGCGGCAGGTGTTCAGCAACCACATGCCTCAAAGGTCCAAAATCAATTAGATATATAGAACGTCAAAATAGGTTGCCTTTAAATAAGATACAATCTGTAAACACATCGAAGGGCCTACTTCGATGTGTCATAGGATAAGGTGGCTTTCTACCGGAGGTGTACTTTGTAAACATGTCGCGCAAAGTGTAGTCAAATTGGCTTGGTATAGGATTACATTAGTGGCTACATCACTTTAGGTGCATAATGGTCAGCTATCCAAATACTAAATGAGGTGTGGGAAGCATAACCGGATTACTATTACTGGCCAAAGGTTCGTGTGTACCGTAAGCCTACCAACGCCATGCACATGGACAGCGCGATGCGCTTGGGAAACTGACATTTGATATCTAGACAATGGAACCCTTTTTGCGATTCATAAAACACGCAGGGCAACGGATGAATCCGACCTCTCTACTATATGACGCCACAACCAATTACGCCATGCGTAGGCTGATGTCACACTTATAATTGACAGGGAATACTCCATCATGAAGCTGGAATAGTCCGTCAAGTATACGAATTCCATGTCTTTGATTGATTTGCTATTTAATAAATATTATGTTGAATATCTTGAAACTAATTTGACTCGGTGCTGTTGTCGCCATAGGCGGTAACATCACACAGTCAAATTAGTTTCAAATTATTCAACGGCTTACTTGAATAGTTACCTAGAAATAGTGATTCTGTGAATTCCAGATTCAAAGTATATAAATTAATTCCAACACATGGGAAACATGGGTGGAGCTTGGCTAGAAAAGGGCGTGTATAGCTAGAAATGGACGGCTCTATTAGAGGTTTGGAAGAGCATAAAGTAGAAGCCGAAACAATTGCTAGTATATTTGGTTTATTATATCCAACTAAGGGTCCAGTAATTAACATGTCACATCCATTATTCCACCTTCATCAGACCCCTCATCTGATATACCGTGGTAGTCACCTACCGTCATCAGACCTCCCATCTTATATACCATGACACAGTCACCTACCGTCATCAGACCTCCCATCTTATATACCATGACACAGTCACCTACCGTCATCAGACATCCCATATTATATACCATGACACAGTCACCTACCATCATCAGACCTCCCATCTTATATACCATGACACAGTCACCTACCGTCATCAGACCTCCGATCTTATATACCATGACACAGTCACCTACCGTCATCAGACATCCCATATTATATACCATGGCACAGTCACCTACCGTCATCAGATCTCCCATCCGCTATGCCATGACACAGTCACAAAGGATGTCAGTAATCGACTTTGCGAAAGGTTTCCTACAAGGTTTTGAAATAAGGATCTTTTTCGATCCAATAAGTTAAGAACAGGTGTAATAAATGTAATTTTAAATGCATTTAATCAAACAGATGTCTCATAAGAGGGCTAGCTGTGCTGATAGGTTAATAAATAATGCATGTAGAGCATTTTATGATTGAGTGATATGGGGTACTCACTCCATTTGCTCTTCATATTAGATTTATCAGAGCTATTTCTGTGAATTATGCTCTTTTATTTCTCTTCAACACGAGGTTCCTCATAAATGGCCACGACATGTTCTGCCGAACGATTCACCGCGGTACGATTCGCATGCCATTGTAAATATTAATCAATTTTGTGGAGTTACCACTGATTTATGGCCCACGGATTCTCTCCTATTGAAGAGAGACGTATGACTTGTTGCCATCTCACATACATAGTGTACTCTCCTCACTTCTCCTGTGTACTCGTGCATTCAAAGTGGGCATGTCGATTCGAACCGCATAATTCACCTTTCCAAAGCATCCACCCATCATATGACGTCATAATCAACTATGTGATGTGTAGAATGACCTCATAAATGAATGACGTCGATAAGTACGTCACGAACGCATATTTAAAGACCTGTCAACGCGTTGCTGTACGAATTGTATGTCTTTACTATTTAATAAATATTATGTTGAATATTTTGAAACTAATTTGACTGGGCGCTGTTGCTGCCATATAGGCAGCAACAGCGCCCAGTCACATTAGTGACAAAATATTCAACAGCTTCCCTGTATAGTTTTCAAGAAATTTATAGTTAGGGCATTTGGGGATCGATCAATTCCAACACGGCGAGGTGTGGGTGGAGCTTAACTAGTGATGGGTGGTGCATGTCTAAAATGGAACGGTCCATTGTTTATCTTTATTCCTGCTTTCATGTCGATGAACGTAGGAAGAATCTGACTTCACATGATGGTTTCATCAGTCACAGGTCGAGGTATATCAATATCAACCCTCTCAATGGATCTTTCAAGTTTATACATCAATCATATGACGTCACATAATCAACTACGTGACATGTAGGATGACGTAATAATTAATGACGCCATGAATGACGTAGATAGGTTCGTCAAGAACGCTTAATTGGTGACGGACTAAGCGTTGTTGTACGAATAATTTGTACGTCTTTACTATTTAATAAACATGCTGTTGAGCGCTTTTGCTGCCATATGCACGGTCACAAGCGAGAAACTTCTTAATAACTTCGATGCACTCTAACATTGAAGGCACAGGTTTAAGGTGTGAGGATGAATGCTCATTAATAGTTTCGTCCGCTCAACGCCACGGCCCACAACAACAAGCTCTGGGGATTCGGCGATGTCATCTGGTAGTATGCGAAAATCAATGACACTGTTGATAAGTTATTCTAGTTCACTGTTCCTCTATCCAATATATAATTATAAACAATCTCATCGATAACACTATGCTCGCTGAACTACTGAAATAAAAGATAGATCCGATCTGTCACTTAGGTATCCAAATCCATAATCCATAATCCAAACACGTCACATGCTGGCTGACGTCACAATAAAAATGATTAATCACTTCGTCAGGAAAATCGAATGGTCCATCATGAAGTGTGCCAATTGTATGTCTTTGATGGATTTACAATTTAGCAAACATTTTGTTGAATATTATGAAACCAATTTGACTAGGAGGAGTTGCTGCTTCGTGCAACGCGAGCCTGCAGTAAAATTAGTTTCAAAATATTCTACAGTATGCCTGTAATGTTACGTTGAACCATATTCTGGGAATTCAGATTTCACAGTTTCAAATCGATTGAAACGCACGTAAAATGTGGCGGATCTTGGCTAGAAGTGGGCGGGAAATAGCTAGAAATTGGTGCACCTATAGACACGCATCTCCATCCATGCGTTTACTGGTCACTGGTGGCGCTATGTTCCCTTTCAGTATGCTCATTCGTGAAATAATTTCAAGTAGTCTTGTTGCTAGTGCCATCTCTATGAGATAGAGTCCACACAGACGCGATGAATGGTTTTAGAGCTCATCATTTGGGCAGTTTGGCCATGGACCTCTTCCCACACTTCCTTTTAATCCTGGGCCACTTTTCATATGGAATTTAAATCCGCATGCACTCAGGAACATGTAGAATCCTCCTAGCCGCACTACAACCTTAACTAGGCCTTTATCCTGTACTGTCTCTATTGCTTTCATGCACAGGCATTGATCAAATGTGCTGCATGTAGTTGATAAATTGAGGCGTCCTGTTAGTTGTTCCATATACACAAGAGAGGAGAATATACATGTCTCATCAGTCGGATTAACAGATATGTATGATAAGCACATTTGACATCATGGTAGTCTCTCCATTATTTGCGCTGAACATGAAGCCAAACCAGCTCGCTGTAGGAAGTTTGGATATGTGATGATTAGCCACATGGAATTGGCAGTTAGAGAACATTGCTAACACCACATTCCTTTTGAATAAGCTAGCCTCGACATACGAGATTGAAAAGTTGAAACGATTCATCTATTAGCCATCTTAATCCAAAAACGTGCTCATCTTTATGTCCAGTCTGAAAGGAATTAGTCCCTTACTCTGTAGGAAATTTGAGCCTGAATCATAGCTTGACCAAAGCTAACATGCTTGATACCACTTAATGATCGAATTTCTTTTTACAAATGAAGACGACTCGGCGTTAAATATTGCCTCTCCCTTTCTTGAAGGTTATATCATCGATTGGTGGGTGATGGGTACTCCTCCCTTGTGCATACCTACGTTGCTTCCCTAATCTATTCTCGTATAATCATAACATCAGAGCGCACGAGCATATCTGCATCTTGGGTTGGATTTCTCTCTTTCTAAGTGCAAGTTTTCGTTGATAATAAAATATGACATATTTCGAATACAGAGCACTTCTTCTTTCCATTGATATCAGCTAATAAAACGTATCTACTGTACACCGTAGTGGTCCGGTATCTTCTGCTGCTGTCTCGCCTGACTGTGAACTTCATTATCACAGAATCTTTCTCACATACGTGCATGTAGTTCATCAACAGTATATAACTATATTTCGAAATAGTTGTTATGTTAACTACACAATGCCTAAATTCATTCCTTCATTTTATCATCTATGGGTCGACCAACGCACTTTGAGGTTGACAATGTTCGTAGGAAGATATGATATCAACGAAGATTGAAACTAGCTACCACTGTTGCAAAAGCAGTACAATAATTAACTGGCATCAATGCGAGCTTTAACCCCAGCATCCCATGAATCCGCCATGGTACAACATTTCGCTAACACAGCATTTATCACGAGAGTCGTTCGTATATGTTGTACATGCTATCCAGGTTGGTGCATGATGTAGAGGATTGCGCAAGCACTACAGTGTAGGAAATGTTCCCACCAAGTAAATTCTTCATAATAGGATGTCCTTAGACGTCGGTGACATGGTCCTTCTTTGCTCTGCTGGTGCGACGTGCTCTATCTGGGATCAATATATTTTGTCCTATACATGGACAAGCCCCTTAGCGACCAATACAATTTCAGTCGACTCAGTGCGATTCATTGTCACCGAGACATTTATTGATTTAATCAGGGTGACTATCCTCTTTGTACTGACTGTTACGGAGTCTTGATTCTTGAAATGTCTGCAGAAAATAAAAATGGTTTTGAGAATAGGGTTCGGTTCTCTATGTATTTTATGTATTTATATGGACTTGCTGAGTCTGAACTAAAACTATGCCGAGTCAGCAGAATTAGTATATATAAATGAAACTACAGTCACATTATGTCACACGGATGGGAATGCTGGATAGCACGAGACTAAATATATCAGTTCAATAATACCGAGAACTTGCGGAACTCACATGATAATTTATCTATCGCAACGTTTCTCAAAAGTGTTGTATTTTTTAGAATTGCTAACATCCGGTATTTCCATATGCATTGTTTACTATTTTATAAACACAACAAATAATCTTACGGGGTATCGGCTAAATCAAAATCATTGGAAATAGAATTTGCTTACCTCTACTCCTAAATGATATGATATAAAAAGTCCCTATTTTAAACCATTGTTGACCATTTTCAGATCAATTGGGATTTTAGGATACATGTGATCCTGGCAAGGTTCCTGCACACACGATACTAAATCATTTCTATGGGCATTATTTCCGGTTTCAACCCCTCTGCAACTAGATAATAATGCTCTCTTTTAGCGTGTATACGTAATCGATGATCACAGCCACACGGATGCACCCCTCACGCGATCACTCACTATGTGGCAGGATATACTAAGTTTACCGATGACTTACACACAATGCATAATGGCCCAAAGCAGTATTAAGGCAACGCCGATATGACAATGTTATAAATGACTGCATATATCCATTAGAGCCCGCATGTGGAAACAATATGAATTGACAGATGATGCAGTTCAATAATGCCTAGGAAGTTGTGTGGGAGGATAGATAAGGGTCAACGTGCTTATCAATTTCTAGGAATTTAACTTTTGAGTATTGACGTCCAGTCCTTCGTGACTGTGCAGCATTCAGTATGCTAATGGTATGTTCATTTCGAGAGAAATGTTGCTTCGTGTTGTCGCTGTTACCTGTAATAGCAACAGCTTGACAACAATAATAATTGCGTCCAACTGCATAATTAGTTTCTGTGTCTCGGAATGGCGGCTAACCACACGCATATTGCTTAGCCACATATTCATAGCCCCGGGGCAATGCTATAGTGAACGTCGAACTCATCCAACCGTGACGGCAATCAGGTGTTTGGAATTTGGTTGACTTACCAATGACGTATTGTACATACAATTTCAATTACCCGAATGCATTCTCGTATTACAAACCTGGTTTCTCCGGATGATGTACATTATATTCAAATGTCGTACTGTTACTACACATATTGCTGCTGCTACTGCTGCTGCTACTGCTGCTGCTACTGCTGCTGCTACTGCTGCTACTGCTACTGTTACTACTATTACTACTACTACTTTTTTTTTCTTTTTTTTTGAAAATCCGACGCTGACGCAGTCGAAGACACTTCCCGGAGGAACTCCTTTAAAAAGGCTTGCAAACCCCCATAAAAAATCGGTTGGAATAGCAGGCTTTATTAATAGAATAACAATACAAACCTAACATGTCAAAACAGTGCAAGCTAAAATTATCATATACCACAACCGTGCCATAACTACATAGAAAACATAATTAATAAAGAGCTGATAACATAACATAATTCAACAAAGACATTGCTATTTGCACATCGTGTAGTAGTAGGCCAAAATGGCGAGCATAGCTAACCAACACGTGGTAAAGCCACTCATCAATAATTAGCAGTAAGCTATTGCTAATCATTGATACCATTGAGCCGATTCATGACCGGCAGGCTAAGTAGATCATATGTAGTTTAATGTAGCACACCGTATAGTAGTAGGGCCAAATGGCGAGTGCAGCTCGCCAACAAGTGGCGAGGTGACTCGTCAATAAGTAACAAAAAGTCAATCATTGACGTCAGTTAGCCGATTATTAAATACCCAACGGACGTAGTAGCCTTTATATAATATAATGCACAAAGCAAACGTATACAAACTATGACTACTTAGATGGCGCTCTGGGTTCACATTCTAAATTTACTTCATTGTAAGTTTTTGCAAATTACCCTGGAACAAATACACCTACAGTAAATATTTACAACAGGAAGTTAATTGTAAGATATCACACTCTGTTAACTTGAAAATCGGATCACCTCCAGAATATTGACATAATGCTCATTTGATATTTAAATATTCTGATCCCAAGGGTTAGGATATTCGTGAAGATTAGAGTCTCCTAAGGCATTACAATTTTAAAATAAAGGCAAATAAATTAAATTAAAATAGCATTTATCAATATACAGCAAGCAGCGAGTGTGCTAGCTTATGCAAGTTCCGCTTCTGATATTTTTAGATATCCGTATTCAATTGATACTAGACCAGTTTTGCAGCATACGTCTTTAAATCTACTTTCTCTCCCATGTTCTACTAGCCTGTAAAATTCGCAATGAATGCAGTTTATCAACAATGATCGAAATATAGCTTGTATGGCTCTCTGATGGTTGTTGCCGGTTTTATCTCTGGCCTCTGAACACCGATGCTTCCAGATGGCCCACACTCCTACAGATAACAGGGTTATTAACAATTCTTTCGTCTTGCTATTAATGATTCGTCCGATAGTTGGGCAATCTTTGAACAAAATTGTTTCAGCCACTAAATCCACATATTTGGTTCCAAATTTAGCAAGGAACATGTTGATATATACCCAAAAGCCTGTAGTTATGCGACACAGAGTAAATAGATGGTCTATCGTTTCCTCCTCAGTATTACACAATAAGCACCGGTCTATACTGGATATTTTACACATATAACTAAGATGACCGACCCTTCGATGGAGTAATCGCCATGCCAGATCCCGTGCATTTCCTGGTAGACAAGGTAGATGTATTGCTTTCCAGGCATTTTTCCAGTTCTTTGGCGTGCATCCTAAATTGTTCCAATGCCTAACCACAATAGGAGTCTGTCTCCGACTTTGCATTAGAATTCTATACCAGTCTCTAGATGCCATGTTGTATTTTATATGTTCTGACATAAATACTAATGTTGGTTGCAACATATCAATGTTGCCACGTGCATTCGGCAATTTGAACCATACAGCAGGTATTGCATTCTTTATTCTAACAAATAAGCGCTGAGCATCAATATGTCTCATTGATGTTATTCTTCCTACATCTTGCATCGCAATCCATTTACGAGATTTCGGATTTACCTAGTCACGTAAATATTGAATACCATTTTTGACCATAGAGGGCAAATATAATATATCATCATTATCACGAATCATCTCGTTGCCCCAAAGACGTTACTCTAAGGCATCTTCCCAACAATTGGGTTGTGGCATTGATCGTGTAAATATTTTGACGGCTTCGAGCTGTTCTTTATATACATTTGGAATCTTTTGATGATTAGGTGGCAATTTATTGCACATAAATAAACATTCTACTGGAAATGGGTCAACGTACCTTTGGAGAAGTGCCCTTGAAACGCTTGACCAAGATGAGTTTGAAGTAAGTAACTTATTCAAGAATTTCAATTTTAAAGAAGCACACTTTGCTGAAACATTAACCAAATCCAAGCCTCCGGCATGCTTTTCAGTGGTGAGGATTGACTGTGATACTAATTGGGCTTTGTCCTCCCATAAGAAGGACAAAAGTAACGTGTTGCTCTTTGACCCTACTGATTTGGGCATATGAACTACAGAAGCGGTATACCACAGTCCAGATAAAATTAAATTATTAAGGACAAATGTCCTGGCAAAGACAGTTAGGCGACGTCGTTTCCAATTTAGTAATGCACACTTTAGCTGGGATATCCTTTCTTCCCAGTTTAGTAATACATTTTGTGCTCTACTAAAGTAAATACCCAAAAATTGTATGACATCATTTGAGCAGTTAATATCCATCACATTATCAGTTCTGCCCTTCCAATCGCCCAAAACAATCGCTTGGATTTATCTTTATTGACTTTAAGTCCTGATGCCTTTTGAAAATCTGTTAATACTCCATTTAAAATTCTAAAATCCGTATTTTTACCTGCAAACACAGTCGTATCATCTGCATATTGAGAAACCTTTAGTGGCCTTTCTACACCACGTATACATATTCCTTGAAAGTCATTGCGTTGCCTCAATGTGGCCCCCAACGATTCCATAGCTATGATGAATAGAAGCGGGGACAGTGAGCAACCCTGTCTGACACCTCGTTCCAACACTACAGGTTTGGATAGCTGATTGGTAACTAAATAACAACTTGTTATATCAGTATATAAAATATTGACCCATTTAATAAATCTTGAACCAAAGCCAATATGGTCTAAAGACTTAAACAAGAAATCCCATTCTAGTTTGTGAAACGCCTTCTCGTTATCAAGTACTATTATTGCTGCTGGGATACAATCCTTTTCAACTAATTGAATAAGGTCCCGTATAAGCAAACTGCTGTTTAATATTGATCTTCCTGGCACAGAGCAGGTTTGATCATCGTGAATGACTTCGCCTAGGACTGCGCCAAGTTTTAATGTTAGTGCCCGAGTAATAATCTTATAATCTACACAGAGTAGAGAGATTGGTCTATAATTCTGTATTTTATTTCTGTCACCCCTCTTGTATATAAGCCGAACATATGCTTGGGCCATCGATGTAGGGAGATGCCCTTGCTTAAAAATGCTGGTTGCTATTTCTTCTAATACTGGCCCAAATATGTGCCAGAATGTTTGATAAAATTCAACTGGAAGTCCGTCACATCCAGGAGACCTTTCTAACTTCATACCTTTGAGGGATTTTGTCAAATCATCAATTGTTATTGATTGGTCACAGCTTTCGCGACATGAATCTGGATGTCTTTTCGTTATATTAGCTAAAACATCTCTTGTTGCAGTTTCCTCGCTTCCCTCAGATTTATACAATGATTTGTAAAGTTCGGATACTGTTTCAATCATTTCTGCATTTGAGCACACTGATACTCAATCATTAGTCTTCAGTGAGCGCATTAATTTCTCTATACCTCTTGCTTTTTCCATGTTACAAAAGTAACGTGTAGGCTTTTCGCCCTCGGTGTGCATTTGTGCTCCTGACCTTATTTTGGCGCCATCAAACTGATATTGCTCTATTTCATTTAGTCTACCTTTTAATTTAACTAATAGTTCGTAATAATTATATTCCCCATCATTAATTTTCTTATTAATTTTACACACCGACCTCTGAAGCGCCTTTTTACGCTTTCGTATTTCACGTGCTTTCCTAATGGAATACTGCCTTGAAATTTATTTCAGGTCTGATTTAGCATCTTCCCACCAGTCTGTTATACATTCATACGAACCTCTTCTTTCATCCCAATGCCTCCAACAACTTTCCACACATTTGCGGTAGCAACTATCTCGTAGCAATGCTACATTAAGTTTCCAAAATCCATCTCCTCGTTTGACCCAGTCAGCATTGTCTAATGTGATGGAAAACATATTGTGATCAGAGAAAGTTACTGGTTTTATGTTAGTTTTACACATGTAACCTTTCAATGAACGTTCTACATAGATCCTGTCTAACCTTGAAGCTAACCTTCTATCCGTTGAAAACCAAGTAAATTCCTGGCCTTCTGGATTTTCAATCTGATAAGTGTCTAACAAGCTTTTATTTTCACAAATGTGTTTCAAAATATTATGCGATGTGTCATTAAAATTAGACCTAGAGTTTCTGTCTTTAGCCTCGTCTAATATGCAATTAAAGTCACCGCCCATAATTAGGTTTTCAGGCGTTTTCTGGTTTGAATTATTGTGGAAACATCATTTAGAAATTCATGGCACAATTGATGAGCTTTGAAATATCTTTGAGAGATTCATACACTTCAGCTTTTTGAATTTTGGTCTCTTGTAGAAAAGCAATATCAACTCTCTCATTTGCTAATTCTTCAAGCAAGTGGCGCTGCTTGAATTCGGTATTTAATCCTCTGCAATTGATGGTGCAGATAATCATAATTTGTAAATGATGTTTACAACCGCCATCATTAGATTAACTAGATTTGGGTTTTTTAGCTCGTTTCTTAGACTATTTACCTAATTTTCCTACGAATTCAATATTTTCTAGTTCTACCACAGACAAATATTCATATTTGGAAATATCATAATCATGGCGCAGTATACGATATTTCACGCCTCTCGCCGTTACATATGGCACTAACACTTCACCCCCTTCTGATCGGTACATTACCATTTCATCTTTCATCTGTGAACTCTGTGTTTAAATGGACACATCTGATTCTGCAACTGACATTGTATCATCATCCATATCATTTACTTCAATCTCAGATTCTGGGCTATTGTCTTCTTTATGACGCTTATTGCTACTTAAGTAACATTTGGCAGGAGCATCATTTCCCATATCTTCAAGCTGACTTAAATCAAGTGGGCTTAGCGGAAAATCGACTGAACTTTCTGTCTTCTGAGTCCTAAGCCTATCCTGTCCTAATTTTAATTCATCTTCTAAGGAATTGTAAACTGGCTCTTCTGTAAGATCATCATTTTCCTGCGTGTCTTTTACAGCAACGTTTGGCTCCACTGCATTTTGAGCATTTTCTTGACTTAAGGTTATACCCTCCTCTAATACATGAATTTCATCAACTGTAGTTACTTTAACAGGATTTGATGATTTGTTTGTGTCATTTACAGTGGCATGAACCAAAACAACAGCTTCCGTAGCGGTTGCTTCAGAAGCATTCGACTCAGTTGCATCCTTTAATGGGCGATTATCTCCTGATACTGAGGGCTTGTTTTGATTTTTTGGACAGCGCCATTTAAAATGGTCAACTGAACCACAGAGCAAACATTTGATTCGATTGGGACAATCTGTTGCCAAATGGTCAGTACTTAGGCAGATCCGGCATTCTTTAATTTGCCCATAAAGGCAGGATAAAGCTGGCATCAAGCGTCAATCTGCTTGGTAAAGGGCTATCCACTTTATCAAACCAAATACGTCTTACACCGTTTTCTAGCGTTCTGTCAAAGGGATACGTTTCCCGTTCAATCTTTTGCACTTTGCCATACTTCTTGAGTTCACTCATGATTCTGTCATCTGGAATTTCTAGTGGAACTTTCATCTTCACTAGCAACCTATCTGACTCGATTTCCTCTACGTTACAAACTTCACCTTTTACAATAAGAACATCTTCCAGAAGCTTTTCCTTGACCCCCTCATTTGACACTGTTACATTCCATACAGTTTTAGTAACATTGATAAGCCCCTGCAAAGTAGCAGGTCCCGCGCCAACGTCGTCTTTTAACCCATGATACACGTCGATAGCCGTGACACCCCACCCCTTAGTTGTTGTTTTAAGGCTTATGGTACGCTTTTAGGTTGCCATGGTGGTTTATCAAAGGAGGAACCCCATACTACTACAATATATAATAAATATATACTTATATAACACCAGGACGTCAGGGAAAGAGCTAAACACTAAATAAATAGTGTCCCCTTTTGAAACCCTGACGTCTACCAAAAAATATACGAATAGAGAGTACAGTCGTATATTTGTTAGTTTGAACCACTTTCTAAGTGGTTCACTAACACCTAGCCGATTAAAGTATACTAACAAATATATGAATAGATAGTACAGTCATATATTTGTTAGTCTGTTCGAGTTGACCGGGGACAGCCAACTGACTATAAGGATGTATATAGTTAAAGAACTAGGCTTGTGCTTACAAATGACAAAGGAATTAAATCCACTCACTCAAGCGATCTTGCCAAATATAATGCGCTAGCCTACGAACTATAGAAATAGCAGACTGGCGCGGGGAGAAATGTATTGCATTGACCACAGTAAGAGGAGCCCTATTAAATGGCGGAAACCGCCAGCTAAGAGGAATGCCTTTAGAAAATGGAGACACAAAATGCGCTCCAACCAAGACAAGAATTTACAAATTAAACATAAAGTTTGAAAGGAAATACTAATACGAAATAGATGTATAAAATTTATCTACAAAATCGCGCTAGAAACTAGCAAATTCGGGCAGCAATTGCAGAGCTAAATAAACGCGTGCGTTCACTTCGACTACTACTACTACTACTACTACTACTACTACTACTACTACTACTACTACTACTACTACTACTACTACTACTACTACTACTACTACTACTACTACTGCTACTACTACTACTACTACTACCACCACCACCACCACCACCACCACTACTACTACTACTACTACTACTACAACAACTGCTGCTGCTGCTGCTGCTGCTGCTGATGATGATGATGATGATGGTGATGATGATGATGATGGTGCCACTTCCGCTGCTGCTGCTGCTGCTGCTGCTGCTGCTGCTGCTGCTGCTACTGCTACTACTATTATTATTACTACTACTACTACTACTACTACTACTACTACTACTACTACTACTACTACTACTACTACTACTACTACCACTACTATTATTATTATTACTACTACTACTACTACTACTACTACTACTACTACTACTACCACTACTACTACCACTACTACTACTACTACTACTACTACTACTACTACTACTACTACTACTACTACTACTACTACTACTACTACTATCATCATCGCGTTGGCTCCAGTGCATGGAGTCAACTGGTAAAATATTAGAAAATACAATTTATTCAAAATTTTCTGTGTGTTATTGTTAAGTTCTGAGCGGCTTTTTAGAATAGTTATTGTTTGGCTTACCCTTGAATAACGGACATATTCTACCCCAGCAGGTGATAGCGCCCGTCCTGTTGAATTGTCCTAAAGCTAGCTCCATGTAAAACAGAGGAATACCACCCAGGATCAGCATTAACATGTACGGGATGAGGAACGCTCCTGAGAACATAGGAGAGAATAAGGTGAAACATAGACGCCGTGTCACAAGTATCTTCATGAGTTTTTCCAGACTCCATGCCCCATTATTTGGATGCAAGTACCATCGTGTATTTGAAACGTCATCTCTCATAACAACCGGCGTTTATCACTCTGCTATCAGACCACCTGACTTTCGTGACAACTTAGGGGCAACAAATGAAGATTTACAGTAGATATATTATGTTTCTAGGATATTATAGCCATTGACTAAGCAGGCAACTATGTGTAGGAGGCCACATGGGTGGTTGCTAGAGAGTCGTATATGTATCATATATGAAGGCTTTTAATTTTTACCTTCATCCTTGTTATTTTCTAACCATTTCTCATTATATTTAGCCTCACCCCTCATACGCTCGCGTGTGGTTGGGTGTGGGTGTGTGGATGCGTGGGTGTGTGGGTGGGTGTGTGAGTGTGCGTGCGTGCGTGCGTGCGTGCGTGCGTGCGTGCGTGCGTGCGTGCGTGCGTGCGTGCGTGCGTGCGTGCGTGCGTGTCTGTATGTCTGTCTGTATGTATGTGTTTGTGTGCCGGACATTTATCTCAAAAACTACCAAATTGGCTAAAATATTAACACATCAAAGGAACTTGCCGTTCAGATTTTCGGATAAGAAAACCGGGAATCTGGATCGGATAAAATTCTGGATCTGCGGATATGTCTTAAATTACTGGTCCGATTTGGCTCAAATTTTAACACATGAATGGGTGTAACCCTACACTATGATTCCACAACATTTGGCGTGAGTCAGGAAAATCCCCCAGAATCTGGAAAATCTTAGACACCGTGCACGCACACGCACGCACGCACTCACACGCACACGCGCACGCACACGCACGCGCACGCGCACGCGCACGCGCACGCGCACACCATCTCCCAAACCATAATTTTTAGATTAACCCTTTAAAATATCCATACAGTTCAGCTAATACATAAGTTAATGAATATCCATACAGTTCAGCTAATACATAAGTTAATGAATATCCATACAGTTCAGCTAATACATAAGTTAATGAATATCCATACAGTTCAGCTAATACATAAGTTAATGAATATCCATCCAGTTCAGCTAATACATAAGTTAATGAATATCCATACAGTTCAGCTAATACATAAGTTAATGAATATCCATCCAGTTCAGCTAATATATAAGTTAATGAATATCCATACAGTTCAGCTAATACATAAGTTAATGAATATCCATACAGTTCAGCTAATACATAAGTTAATGAATATCCATCCAGTTCAGCTAATACATAAGTTAATGAATATCCATACAGTTCAGCTAATACATAAGTTAATAAATATCCATACAGTTCAGCTAATACATAAGTTAATGAATATCCATACAGTTCAGCTAATACATAAGTTAATGAATATCCATACAGTTCAGCTAATACATAAGTTAATGAATATCCATCCAGTTCAGCTAATACATAAGTTAATGAATATCCATACAGTTCAGCTAATACATAAGTTAATGAATATCCATCCAGTTCAGCTAATACATAAGTTAATGAATATCCATACAGTTCAGCTAATACATAAGTTAATGAATATCCATACAGTTCAGCTAATACATAAGTTAATGAATATCCATCCAGTTCAGCTAATACATAAGTTAATGAATATCCATACAGTTCAGCTAATACATAAGTTAATGAATATCCATCCAGTTCAGCTAATATATAAGTTAATGAATATCCATACAGTTCAGCTAATACATAAGTTAATGAATATCCATACAGTTCAGCTAATACATAAGTTAATGAATATCCATCCAGTTCAGCTAATACATAAGTTAATGAATATCCATACAGTTCAGCTAATACATAAGTTAATAAATATCCATACAGTTCAGCTAATACATAAGTTAATGAATATCCATACAGTTCAGCTAATACATAAGTTAATGAATATCCACCCAGTTCAGCTAATACATAAGTTAATGAATATCCATCCAGTTCAGCTAATATATAAGTTAATGAATATCCATACAGTTCAGCTAATACATAAGTTAATGAATATCCATCCAGTTCAGCTAATACATAAGTTAATGAATATCCATACAGTTCAGCTAATACATAAGTTAATGATTATCATTACAGTTCAGCTAATACATATATTAATGAATATCCATACAGTTCAGCTAATACATAAGTTAATAAATATCCATACAGTTCAGCTAATACATAAGTTAATGAATATCCATCCAGTTCAGCTAATACATAAGTTAATGAATATCCATCCAGTTCAGCTAATATATAAGTTAATGAATATCCATACCGTTCAGCTAATACATAAGTTAATGAATATCCATATAGTTCAGCTAATACATAAGTTAATGAATATCCATACAGTTCAGCTAATACATAAGTTAATGAATATCCATACAGTTCAGCTAATACATAAGTTAATGAATATCCATACAGTTCAGCTAATACATAAGTTAATGAATATCCATACAGTTCAGCTAATACATAAGTTAATGAATATCCATACAGTTCAGGTAATACATAAGTTAATGAATATCCATACAGTTCAGCTAATACATAAGTTAATGAATATCCATCCAGTTCAGCTAATACATAAGTTAATGAATATCCATACAGTTCAGCTAATACATAAGTTAAAAAATATCCATACAGTTCAGCTAATACATAAGTTAATGAATATCCATACTGTTCAGCTAATACATAAGTTAATAAATATCCATACAGTTCAGCTAATATATAAGTTAATGAATATCCATCCAGTTCAGCTAATACATAAGTTAATGAATATCCATACAGTTCAGCTAATACATAAGTTAATGAATATCCATACAGTTCAGCTAATACATAAGTTAATGAATATCCATCCAGTTCAGCTAATACATAAGTTAATAAATATCCATACAGTTCAGCTAATATATAAGTTAATGAATATCCATCCAGTTCAGCTAATACATAAGTTAATGAATATCCATACAGTTCAGCTAATACATAAGTTAATGAATATCCATACAGTTCAGCTAATACATAAGTTAATGAATATCCATACAGTTCAGCTAATACATAAGTTAATGAATATCCATACAGTTCAGCTAATACATAAGTTAATGATTATCATTACAGTTCAGCTAATACATATATTAATGAATATCCATACAGTTCAGCTAATACATAAGTTAATAAATATCCATACAGTTCAGCTAATACATAAGTTAATGAATATCCATCCAGTTCAGCTAATACATAAGTTAATGAATATCCATCCAGTTCAGCTAATATATAAGTTAATGAATATCCATACAGTTCAGCTAATACATAAGTTAATGAATATCCATCCAGTTCAGCTAATACATAAGTTAATGAATATCCATACAGTTCAGCTAATACATAAGTTAATGAATATCCATACAGTTCAGCTGATACATATGTTAATGAATATCCATACAGTTCAGCTAATACATAAGTTAATAAATATCCATACAGTTCAGCTAATACATAAGTTAATGAATATCCATACAGTTCAGCTAATACATAAGTTAATGAATATCCATCCAGTTCAGCTAATATATAAGTTAATAAATATCCATACAGTTCAGCTAATACATAAGTTAATAAATATCCATACAGTTCAGCTAATACATAAGTTAATGAATATCCATATAGTTCAGCTGATACATAAGTTAATAAATATCCATACAGTTCAGCTGATACATAAGTTAATAAATATCCATACAGTTCAGCTAATACATAAGTTAATGAATATCCATACAGTTCAGCTGATACATAAGTTAATAAATATCCATACAGTTCAGCTGATACATAAGTTAATAAATATCCATACAGTTCAGCTAATACATAAGTTAATGAATATCCATACAGTTCAGCTAATACATAAGTTAATGAATATCCATACAGTTCAGCTGATACATAAGTTAATGAATATCCATACAGTTCAGCTAATACATAAGTTAATGAATATCCATACAGTTCAGCTAATACATAAGTTAATGAATATCCATACAGTTCAGCTAATACATAAGTTAATGAATATCCATACAGTTCAGCTAATACATAAGTTAATGAATATCCATACAGTTCAGCTGATACATAAGTTAATGAATATCCATACAGTTCAGCTAATACATAAGTTAATGAATATCCATACAGTTCAGCTAATACATAAGTTAATGAATATCCATACAGTTCAGCTAATACATAAGTTAATGAATATCCATACAGTTCAGCTGATACATAAGTTAATAAATATCCATACAGTTCAGCTAATACATAAGTTAATGAATATCCATACTGTTCAGCTAATACATAAGTTAATGAATATCCATACAGTTCAGCTAATACATAAGTTAATGAATATCCATACAGTTCAGCTAATACATAAGTTAATGAATATCCATACAGTTCAGCTAATATATAAGTTAATGAATATCCATACAGTTCAGCTGATACATAAGTTAATAAATATCCATACAGTTCAGCTAATACATAAGTTAATGAATATCCATACTGTTCAGCTAATACATAAGTTAATGAATATCCATACAGTTCAGCTGATACATAAGTTAATAAATATCCATACAGTTCAGCTAATACATAAGTTAATGAATATCCATACTGTTCAGCTAATACATAAGTTAATGAATATCCATACAGTTCAGCTAATACATAAGTTAATGAATATCCATACAGTTCAGCTGATACATAAGTTAATAAATATCCATACAGTTCAGCTAATACATAAGTTAATGAATATCCATACTGTTCAGCTAATACATAAGTTAATGAATATCCATACAGTTCAGCTAATACATAAGTTAATGAATATCCATACAGTTCAGCTAATACATAAGTTAATGAATATCCATACAGTTCAGCTGATACATAAGTTAATGAATATCCATACAGTTCAGCTAATACATAAGTTAATGAATATCCATACAGTTCAGCTAATACATAAGTTAATAAATTTCCATACAGTTCAGCTAATACATAAGTTAATGAATATCCATACAGTTCAGCTGATACATAAGTTAATGAATATCCATACAGTTCAGCTAATACATAAGTTAATGAATATCCATACAGTTCAGCTGATACATAAGTTAATGAATATCCATACAGTTCAGCTGATACATAAGTTAATGAATATCCATACAGTTCAGCTAATACATAAGTTAATGAATATCCATACAGTTCAGCTGATACATAAGTTAATGAATATCCATACAGTTCAGCTGATACATAAGTTAATGAATATCCATACAGTTCAGCTAATACATAAGTTAATGAATATCCATACAGTTCAGCTGATACATAAGTTAATGAATATCCATACAGTTCAGCTGATACATAAGTTAATGAATATCCATACAGTTCAGCTAATACATAAGTTAATGAATATCCATACAGTTCAGCTAATACATAAGTTAATGAATATCCATACAGTTCAGCTGATACATATGTTAATGAATATCCATACAGTTCAGCTGATACATAAGTTAATAAATTTCCATACAGTTCAGCTAATACATAAGTTAATGAATATCCATACAGTTCAGCTGATACATATGTTAATGAATATCCATACAGTTCAGCTAATACATAAGTTAATGAATATCCATACAGTTCAGCTAATACATAAGTTAATGAATATCCATACAGTTCAGCTAATACATAAGTTAATGAATATCCATACAGTTCAGCTGATACATATGTTAATGAATATCCATACTGTTCAGCTAATACATAAGTTAATGAATATCCATACAGTTCAGCTGATACATAAGTTAATGAATATCCATACAGTTCAGCTGATACATAAGTTAATAAATTTCCAAAGCAAAAGGTAACATAAATGGATTGGGATCAAATCTAGGCAGGACATCATATATTTGTATCTTACCGCCGCCATTCTTGTAGCAAAGATATGGGAATCTCCAGACGTTGGCCAAATCAACAGCAAAACCGATGACAGAGAGGAGGAAGTCGATCTTCTTGCCCCAAACCTCGCGCTCCCCTTCGTTCTTCTTTCCAGCCGCTTGCCCCATGAGCGGGACGACTGTTCCATATCCAAGCATGTTATTCTCTGAGAAGGAATTAAAACAGGGATATAGTGTAAAGAAATATAGTCAAAGATAAAGCGCTACTAGAGCAAGTTTAAGTGTAGTGTTAGATACACAATGGCCAGAAACCACCTTGTTCTTATCGCTTCTTGGTTCCCGCAGTTCCATATGACATTTACTGTCGGTGAAACGAATTAACCATTGACATTTCGAGAACATCTACCGACTACTTATGCATCTCTCCACATGAACAGTAACCACCCAGCGCCAATGCCGTAGAACTGCTGTGCTCGTCGTCGCTTGGTAATTCAACCCCGCATGGTAAGTGCATCAATTGATCTTATGGATGGATGTACAATAGCATTACTATTATTCTATAGCATTCTGTCATTAGCAAATTATTCGGAATATCAATGGAGGGATTCTGCCAATGTTTTAGAGATGATTAGTTTGTTTACGTGTTTGAATCTATCAGCCAGTTCGATTAATGGTTAAAATAATTATAACATTCACGCATGCACTGGTATGTAGTGGTAGGGTGGATGGTGGAATGTGGCGTGATGTGCTCCGGGAAACAGTAATTATAGTGTATCAATGTCAAGTTATGCAATTGTGGTGTATACAAATCTGTATATCCATTGTGTCAGCAAAACAATGTCCATCATATGAGGAGAATAATGTAGGTTTATAAAAGCGCGCGCAATGTCCATGACATTCCATTCATCTTGATCTGTCGCTATGTCTCCTCTAGCTGCCTCATTCACTATCAGCGCAGAGGTCAGCGACACATCATGTTTGTTTTTCGTCGTCAGATCGTGTTTGTTCTGTAAATTGGAATCTGCTTTAAAGCTGATCTAGAACAATTAGGAACGTAATCCGACTAAGCGCAGTCTATTCAAACATCCTTGTTCAGTGGTTCTTCCAGCACGGATTCGAGGAATAGCTAATTCTTCCCCGTGATTACCCCGATACTGATCGTCTTGCTTGACGCAGAGGCATGACGATGGGAATCGATTATGGTCACGTTGAAAGAGGGTAATGCGCATATGGCTGTAAATGAATATCATTATTGAAAACATTATCCCTTTGTTGAGAAGTTCATAACGACGCTAAATATGTTAAGACAATATTTGCCTTGGAGCTGACTGTTACTGTAAAGCGTGCCTTGTAGACATCGCGCCGTTAGTTCGTTTGTCAATGGTTTACAAAGCGATACTGCAAGCGTGTTTAAATCGTTCATCGGGTAGAATGTGTCAATGTTCAGCCCGTCATTTAGGCAGATAACAAACATCACATACAGTACACGAATATTTTAATTAACCCACCAATGACTAAATTTAGCTAAGAATGTCACAATGTTTGATTATTCAATTTACATTTGCGGGCCAAGGGTAGACTAATATTGAAACTGGCCCGCATTCAATGTATGGCCTTCAGGATGATGCGCAGATTGTAGCATTGTACAGCCCGCGGTAAATGGCGGTGGTCATCCTACATCCCGGTTTACAACAACAACGGGTGTGCAAGATGTAAGAGCGTTAACTAGACACATAAAGCGTTATATAAGTGATTATTGACCTTTCATGGGCATTTAATCCACAACTTCCAGAAAGATTGGAAAGTAGCGTTTCCAGATGAAAAACGAATTGCAATACGAATTGATCTACAGAGGAGTGAGCCAGGTTTCTGCTCGGCCTCCACGTCTCCTCTCCTCGGACTGACGTACGTTCGTCATTCGCATTGTTTCAGACGGACAGGTATACATGTATGAACTCGGGGGTGGGGGGGAGGGGGTTTGGTCCTTCGTTTTCTTACTCTATTTTTCTTCTGGGTTTATCCATATTATCCTAAGTGTGCACCACTGCTTCGGAGAACTTGGCTGCACACCTCTTCCCATCGACCCCAATGATGTTACCCACAGCCTATGGTTATGGGGGAATACATCACATTGTCAAAAGCCTTGCCTGTTTGGCGGATATGGTCTGGACCTTGAAGCTCATAGGTACAGCGGCCTTGAGGTTGCATCGTTAATTGCAGTTTATGGAGGGATACGTTAATCTTAATTTGCCATGTCCGTTCTGGATATTGCGGGTTGACATCTGCTTAGACAGGTAATAGTGTCATTGGGAAATTTGCTCGCGGCATACATTTCCGGTACCATGTTTCTTAACAAATGTTACTCTGGATTGTCTTTGACAGACACTTTTCGACAGTAGGGTGGACATTTTGATGCGTGTTTGCTTAATGTGTTTCCTCTTATAACACAATTGGATGGGATCGACTGCAATACTCTTGCGGTACATTTCAGTAGATTGCTAATCTACATCAACGTTTGTATGGGCGTGGTTTGCAAATGTGCGCCGCTCCAGAGCCATGTTAATTTTGCTATGAAAGGCACTTGGGTATTTATGTGCTTACCAGGTGTTTCTAGCATTAGCTCGGTGGCTGAAAAGACCTACATGTATGCTTCAATTACCTCTTTCATGTCAATTTCCCTTGTTGACCTGGCAATTTCTAGAAGATGTGCCATTATTGAGTTGGAAGTTTGCAGACTGGCCTGTTCTGATGTAATGTTAGTCTTTATTGGCTTCCGGCGAGCACTCAATCCAAGTCCTTTCATCTTGTTCATTATCTTTGCACAAGGCCTTTCTTTCACAAACAACCTGAATGCGTTTTCTCCTCGCGATTCTGTTACGCTTTCTAGAAGAATGGCTTGTCCTCACCTCAATTGAACAACTTAGGTTCAATTCCATACCCAAACTCCTCCACGATAAATGGATTTGTGTTGGATAGTACTTTTTTTAGTTAGCGTTCTAGCTCAGAAAGGCATGATATGGGAAAGCTGTAGATGTCTTAAGATTGAAAGGCCCACTAGTACTTTTCTTGGTCATATTGCCAATGGAATAAATCCGCTGACTGAAACGCTATGTAACAACTATGCCCAGATCATGAGAAATACTCTGGTATAATCTGATATAGATGTGGATGAGCCCGTACACAGCCTGTTATACAAGTTTGTGGAAGGGCCGTCCTGTTATACAAGTTTGTGGATGGGCCGTACACTGCCTGTTATACTCGTGGATGAGCCTTACACTGCCTGTTATACGTCTGGATGAGCCGTACACTGCCTGTTATACTTGTGGATGGGCCGTACACTGCCTGTTATACTTGTGGATGGGTCGTACACTGCCTGTTATACAAGTTTGTGGATGGGCAGTACACTGCCTGTAATGCATGTGGCTGGGCCGTACATTGCCTGTTATGTGTGTAGATGGGCCGTACACTGCCTGTTATGTGTGTAGATGGGCCATGCACTGCCTGTTATAACTGCGCCAGTTTTAGAAAAAGCTTTAGCATAATAAGCATCAGTTTACTTTATAGTCCAATAAAGCGTCTCTGTTGCCAATGCCTCAATCAGTAAAATCGCTATCGCCATTCATAATTTCTGAAAATTACCATTGACTTAACTACCTTCAATAATTGGAAAATTGTGTTCCGCTCCTCGTATTTCAGCCGTCCAGTAATGGCGTACTGTAGTTATATATACCCGGGCTGACTGGGTAAAGCGGAAGTGACTTAGTTAAACCACTGGTGCGTGTGAGAACTGCATGCTGGGATCGTTGGCAATTGCATGGATATGATATAATGTAGTATGGCTGCATTGATATAATGACGTGGTTGCGGAGTTCCATTTTTTCCCTTCATATGGTGCACTTTCAATATTAGATTTTCAATTCCTGACTGACGCTGTCTGTTTGTGTCTCGCTCCATCTCTACTTACCATCTGTCATTCAGTAGCTTGGTAGCGTGTTCATTCGTGGCGCCCTCCACCACCTCCGTGTACAGGCGCATTTGTATATCCGTTAGGTCGGTATTTTGGGCATCTGTGCATGTGTTCGTCCGTCGCAAAAGAAAATCATGTGTTTGCCTTACATACTGTCGCATGAACATCACTCAATTGTTCGGGCGGGCGGGTGGGTGGATGGGCGGGCGGATAGGCAGGCAGGTAGCAGGCAGATTTCGATTTACATATAGCAGTCTGTATCATTGATTAATAAAGATCATCGCTTAGCTAATACCGTAGACCAGTGTTTATATGGCGGCAAATATGCAGGTTTAACTGATTAAACCAGTGCCGTGTTCGCAACAATATAACTCTCCGCTAAAGAATGGTATAAACAACATGCGCCATACTATGCAATATTAACCTAGCCACTGCTGAACTGCTAATGTCTATTATCCCGTGTGTACCCAAGAGAGCACCAAGCTTTCGTAGCCAAGTGACGGCGATTCCGAGAGACATGTAATAGACTGACCTGCACGAAAGACCACCGTCATACAGAACTCTAGAATCTGGCTCCAAGCAGGAAATCGCCTGCTAATAGTGTATGGCCTGCATGGCGCTCGCTTAATATGATAAGAACAGGTTACAAAAGCATTTGTTCATTGTTGTCTGCCGCATAATGGTTGCAGCTTTGTGCTATACCATCTGCCAGACATACGCAACAATATCAGAAATATATCCGTTATGACTGCTAAAATTACAAATTACGTAAATTCCATTTAGGAATAAGATTTCATTATCTCTGCGAACTGCATTAGCGTTTTAGTCGTGTTCGTACCAAGGGGCACCCATTAAATAATTAGCTATAACATTTTTCATGTCACAATCAATTCTGCTGTTATATGGGATTATTTGCACGGTTGCTTGGAATCACGCTGTTGACGTCAAATCGCGTGACAACCCGCATGGCCTCGACCGCAGACACCCCGCGCCATTCACCACGAGTATCTAACCATCCAGTGATTTCACATGGAAATATTTGGACGACATAATAACATCTTATGACAGTTTTAAACAGAATCTTCCAATCATCATGATAACAAGTAGATCAGCACAGTTGCATTAGTCAACCAGGCACGTTACATGACTTCTAATAGGTTATATCAATAGTATCGCATCGTAGTAACATACATGATAGCAGGCAAAATCTGATAGCCTAACATAAGATTCATTTTAAACGGCATGGCCATTTTAAGCATCAAACCGGCATTTTTAAGATCTGTGTTGCATATCTAATTAATTTAAAGGAACCTCAAGAACCTTAACAATTATTATTCCCAACCTATTTAAAGGAGCTAATAGAATTTGTCACCCATATTCCATTCCTGACATTTTAGATTTTTATCGCGCCGACAACGACTTTAGTGGCCTAATGTAGACACATTTCTACAGCTTAAGATTGCTGTCATCATTTACTTTTCAACCAATCAGAAAAACCTGGCGTGTCTGACTCGATATATGCCCTCAGTCATAGCGGCGCCACAAATAGTTTGGCAATGTGGTGTAAAAGCAATTTTACAGGAAAGCTGTTGCATATTTTGAAACTAATTTGACTTAGGCAAATTAGTTTCAAAATATTTAACAAGATGAGTATTACATAATAAAAAAATGCAACGAATTGGCACTTACATGACATCACGCACTATCGCTTGAGGAGACAAAATGGTGGAGATCACTGTTCAACATTTACGTAATATTACAAAGCAGGTAATTGTGATACAGATCAGGGAATGTGACATAATATGAATAATATGGAATCTATGAACCATAATCTATCTGTGCAATACAAAAACTGTGATGAGATTAGCATCCCTTTTAAGAATACATCATAAAGAATACAACATAGGCGTCTGTAACGGCTACATGATTGTTATAGTGCTTTAACCCATTGAACCCGGGAGATCCCTGAATCACAATCTCTAGCTGTACACGTAAGCTGTTGAATATTTTGAAACTAACATGCCATAAGCAGCAACAGCTCCCGGTCAACAGAATATTTATTTTGGCCTTTCGGGTTTAAACGGTTAAGATGCGTGGTAGTAAGGACGATACTCCTAATAAGGAACCATTATATGGACATATCAAATGAGGTGTACTAGTCTTTTATGAGCACCTTCTATTCAACTTACCCTATTTAGCATACATAATGAGTATTTACCGCAACATATAGGTATATTACATGGACAATATTGAAGGTCCTTCCCTTCAGACCCACACATCTTCACTTTTCAAGTTCACCTCGCGTTAATCAAACCTGTTTATCACATGCTCTCGGTCCAAACGATAGTGGTTCTTTAATGCCGTCACTCTGGTTCCCACATCGATTCAGGCCAGTCATCACACAAGGACATTGAGGTGAGTTGCAAGATTTACCATATTAGCATAGTGCCATTTCTTGGACAGTGCTAGGTACCGACACCTCATACATACAATCAATGCAATGCCAACTCATCAGATTATGTAAGCATGTGTCATGTACGGGGTGTAGGCTGTGCATTTCTGGATTACTCATTTAACTTTTTTTGCAAATGGTAGTCTGATAATTTGCACGCTGTGGGTGTTAGTGGCAGCAGTCTGTACAAGGGGTAGTCGGTGCGATGGTATTCCTCGCTTCCTGATGCACAACAGCTGGCATCAGAACGCCGTTTATTAATATAGGTTATAATCTGAAAGCATGCACAGCACAGGTGTGACGGTGAAACTGTAGTAGAAGAATCCAATTTATCGATCAATCATATGACGTCATAATCAATAAAGTCACCTGTAGGCTGACGTCAAAATGAATTGCGGTATGAATAATGTAAAATAAGTCCGTCATAAGTGCCTAATAGTCCGTCAAATTTAATGAATTGAATGTCTTTACTATTTAATAACGATGTTGTTGGATATTTCTAAACTAATTTGACGGGGGGGGGGGGGGGGGCCCCGGTCAAATTATTTTCGAAATATTCAACAGCTTACCTGTATAGTTTTCTGGAAATTGAGATGCAGGAAGTCCAGGATTCGATCGATTCCAACACGGACACATTGCGGATGAAGCTTAGCTAGAGATGGGCGGGGCATAGCTATAACTGGATTCATCCATCATATACCTGATGGAAGAAGCACATTCTTTCAAAGAACGTATTGTTTATATGAACATCAGCCTTCTGCAACTGTTCTCAAACCAAACAGCAGCTTCATGGTATATAACATAGAATAAAATAAAAACATACCATTCAACAACGAGTTTGATATGCTTGATTGTCAAAAAGATAAATTTCCAAAAGTTGAATCTGATAATTTCAAAGGTAACGTTCGATTAATTTTAAGGATTCTCCAACTTGCTAAAATATCAATCTTAATGTTTGCATGGAGATGAAATATCAATATTTCATTATAATGTCTCTGACATAATCAGAGTTGAAAGCTTCCTGATGTAAGTTACAACACACACTATTTGGGCAGTGTAATCTTAAGCCAGACAGCATATATTCTCCTTCACTACGTAATCCTTGCTCGGGGCTACAGACACGCAGATGAAATATGTATGACTTTTAATATTCCTCAAGACCGACTGATCATCGGGATAACGTTAGGAACTCATTCACGAGCATCGACTGATTATAATCTGGAGTGAGTGGAGACTTTGACCAGTGTCGGGAAGTACGGATCCATTTCTAGTTATGCCCCGCATATATCTGGATAAGCTCCGCATACTTTTCACTCGTGTAGGAATCGATTTGAATTCCCAGAATCTAAATTTCAACACTACTATACTGCCTATATGGCACGACATGTCGCAGTCCAATTAGTTTCAAAATACTTAACATAATTTTTATTAAATTGTAATCTCATCAATGACATACAATTCGTACAGTGGCGGACTTGACCGGGGAATATCGATACACATATTGGTGTGCCACCCCCCCCCCCCTCACCCCAACCCCCACACACCCACACACCCATCCACCACACCACCACCCCCCCCCTCCCGCACCCACCCCCACATGATTGGACTCGTTAAAAGTCATCTATATGGAAGTTTTAATAATGGAACAATCAATGCATAAACATTATTTTTACATGGCAATTGTAAGATGTCGATTTCAATAGTCTAGATGTATCAATCTTTTTAGTTCGGCACATGCTATATTATATAACCACAAAAATAATAATATGGGTGACACGCCAATACTCACAACTACTCTATTCCGCTGCCATGTATGGGCAGATAAGACATAACCTACTATGGAGCAACGATATATGTTAACACAGCCCTTTCAAACATAACAACACATGCGCAGCAAAGTAGACACGATCATTAATGACAGGCGCTGACATAGGCATTGCAAACTCGACAACCCGATGTCTCAACTCTAAGCTACTCTAGGTAAGATGTTGAATGTGATAACGCAAATTTGACCGGAAGCTGATACCGTGATATGCGTCGATTATTAAAGCGTTAATGGATCCATAGATCATACCCGGCAGACATTTCTCCATCCTAGACCAAAGAATTCTTCGCTTCCTTGCAGATCCCAAGTGAACGGCTCTGTGTAAAAGCTGGTTTCACAACTATATATCTGCTATGCCAAAGTGTCTTCATTTTGTTTGGACCTGAGGCTCAAACACTCAAACACTATTAGTTAGATGACCATGTCTGCCTGCGTATCCGTGTAGCTAAGCTCGGGCACCATGCTTGCATCATTGGCCAAGGCCCGATATTGTTAGAAAAACAACACATTCCTATCGCATGTATCTTAATTATATAAACAGACAGTTGAAATATTTATGTTCGCTTTTCTTTTGACGTATAGAATAGAAATCTGTGTTATGATTTGTCTTTCTATAACAATAACAGACGGTGAAAGAACGACATGAATATTTCCATCTAATTCAGCACTGCGTAGTGCCTACAAGTGGCCTGTGTGGATGATGTGGGAATGCCATCATAATACGACCTAATCAATAAAACTATTTCTTAAATTCTTAAAGGAATCGATATGGAAGATCACGTGGAAGATATACACTGCTGAATATCTTTAAATTAATTTCATTTAAAGCTCTTGTCGTCTGAAGCTGCGACAGAATCAAAATCAGTTTACAACTTAGTTTTAAAATATACAAGTCTACTTTTATTATGTTGCGATTGATCGATCTCTGAACTCCCTGAATACCACTTTCCAGGCAAACTACTGGATATTTTGGAACTAATTTGATTAGGCGCTGTTGCTGCCATAGTTTCCAGTCAAATTAGTTTCAGAATATTCAACAGCGTGTTTATTAAATGGTAGAGATATACAATTCGTACAACGTGTCGGACTATTAAAGGAAAGGATCAGGGAACTAACATATTCTCTTGAATGATGTCTTTATATAATAATAAACCTATAGCCATCAGTGACAAACCGAAATAAATCAGAATAATTATAAAAAAGCAGCCAAATACCATCTATTGCACTCTGGCGGGGAACCAATTAGTGACGCAGCTGGACCTATGTGCTCTGCTTGTGATTTTCGGACTTCGATCTCAGATTAAATGATCGCTTAAATGATACTAAGATTATGAACTGATACAGTCTTGATTATGCAGACATGCTGGGCCTAATTCTGACTGCAGAAGATCCCCTCGTGGTTCGGGAAAGATGGTGTATCTTTCTCTATCACAGTTTAGAACAACGCTTGATTGTTGATATTGCACCATACTGCCGTCATGATGTTGTGATTCCAAGCATAGTTTCATGTTGCTGTTTAGCTTGACAGCTTGGCCACAAGCTTCTATCTGAATCCGTAGAATTCGCTCATACATGGATTATTTATTTAGGCATTGGTAATATAACGGTCCCAGCACCACAGAACCCCATCACTCAGTGATCTCTGACCCAGCAGGTACTGCGGATAAGGTCACGGAAAAATCCGTAGCCCACGCAGCATGTGAGTCGGCAGCACCTGACAAAGTTCGATCGTACTAGAGAACCGGTCATTTAACCATTGCCTCTACTCACAATATTTCCAGTCATATGTTCTCAAAAGATATCATTTCCTGCTATAACGCCGCCGGGCATTGACTCTCTAGATAACCACGATTGTCCCTAAAACAACCCCGTATCGAAACAGTCAATTCCTCGCCGCGTTTTACATACAACCATTAAAGTGCCAGTCATCAAAACTTATTCAGTGATACAAAACCAGTATTTCATATAAGCCTACACACCATGCTTGGATTCCGGATAGAATATATAACACCATCATGAAATATGTTCAACCTTTAGTAATACGATAGTTTGCATTTGTTGTTACGAAATGACAAAAGTTTGCGTTTGTTGTTACGATAGTTTGCGTTCGTATTCAAAATAGTTTGCATTAGTTGCTGTCTAAAGGTGAGTAAATATTTCATCCTGTTTATATCTATTCATGCCGCATTTACTAACAGTAGTGATCGCTGCCTTCGCTATAGACCCGCGCCATTGCTAATGTAAATATTCATTCCTCCTTCCACCATTCTATCCTTCCTTCTCGTCTGTTCGTCAGTCCTTCATTTATAATCTAAACATATATCATATTCCAACACGCAGCATCAAACGGGTTATCGCATCACGAGCTCCTGACTAGGTCATCTCGCTCATGTATGTATACACCTGTGCAAAAGTTAAGCACCACCCTATTTTTACGCACATGCGAGGGTATATTCATGTGCTATGAAGAAAGCAATAGCATAAACATTTATGTACCCATCCATCTTAGTGCAAGAGGTAATAATGCAACTAGAGGAATGCTGATTATGATGGTGGGGAAACACTGTATGTTTTTGTTTGAACTTGAAAACGAGGCCTGAATATGGTTACGTTGACACAACTGACAACTATTGCCCTACAGTTGACACACGTGGCTAGATTGTCATTAATGGTGTCTGAAAACGAAGTTTAACATCTGTGCACGAGTTTGAGACTGTCATTATTAATACCGGGTATATCCACCTTGTGCCTGGATGACGGCCTGGACACGACGTCTCATGCTGGTCACCAACCAACTGATACGCCATTGTGGTATTCGTTGCCATTCAAGATGGAGTACGTCTGTTAATTCCTGTAGGTTCTGCACAGGAGGATCCCTCCTTCTCACCATGTTTCCCAGAATGTCCCAGATATGCTCAATAGGGTTCATTTCAGGGCTCCTTGCTGGCCATGGTAGGGTTTCGATGGCATTCTGGCGGAGGTATTCATGCACAGCTCTAGCACGATGTGGTCGGGCGTTGTCATCCATGAATATAGGGTGGGTTCCAGGTGCATGATTTACAAAATGAGGGACCACAACTCTATCCAGTATGGAATCTTGATATCTTTGTCCATTTAGTGTTCCGGGTACAGTCAATAGATCCAGCTCACAATCAAATGAGATGCACCCCCATATCATAACGGAACCTCCACCAAATGGAACTTCTTCCATGATGTTACGTTGGTCTTACGCCGTGCGTCTGGACCTCCATACACGAGTTCGACCATCTGTGGCATGAAGCAGGAACCGACTTTCATCGGACCAGTGTACCCGTCTCCAGGATCTCATGTTCCAGTGTCTTCTTTCGTTGCACCACCTCAGACGCTCCTCTTTGTGGTGTGCAGTGAGGAGAGGACGTCTGACAGATCTCCTAGCTTTCATTCCAGCAGCATACAATCTCCTTTTGACGGTAGACATTGACAATCTATTGCGCGTTTCCCATTGCTGGCTGAGCACTCTGCTGTTGGTGAATGGAGATCTCCTAACAAGGCGTACTAGGGCTCGATCATCACGGGCAGTAGTCTTCTTCGGTCTTCCAGATCTAGGCCTGTCCTTCACCTCGTTAGTTTGCCCATGTTTTGCAATCAAACGACTGATTACAGTATGGTTAATGTTCAGCTGTCTGCCACTCTCTCTGCATGACATACCAGTGGTATGCATGCCTATGATTTGCCATTTCACACGACCACTTAACCTTCGTCTTGCCATAGCGGTTCACAATCAAGAGCTAATTCTCTCTGTACAAATAAACCACGGTCATGAACACAAAATTCCTAATCTTGTCGCCTAAATCTGTATGTAATGTTCTACACCTCAAACTGGACTTTTACATAACTGAACATGTGTGCTGTTTCCCGCCACGCACGGACATCAAGCGGCGTGAAGTCATGCATGCATGTGCATTTCGTACCTGGAATTATGTCAGCTAACGCGGGGACAAAAAGTATGGCAGCCTAGTTGTACCATCATGTTTCTACGTTCTATTATTTTTGCTGGTGCTTAACTTTTGCACAGGTGTATATATACATAGTGTCTGCTATATAACCATACATAACTAAAAAAAAGGTTCAAACTTCAATTTTAATTGCGTACCTGTTCAAAACACACACGCATACACACACGCGCGTGCACACGTACATATACGGTTCTCATAAATGATATGTATAAATCACGATGACGTATAAATCACGATGACGTATAAATCACGATGACGTATAAATCACGATGACGTATAAATCGCGATGACCTTGTCGTGACTTAGAGAATAACCATAATCCAACAGACTAGTACAATGACGTAACAGAAGATTTAGGCTTCAGGCTCGCCAGGCCAAGAGGTCAAACGCAAACAATGCTCAAGACATGAGCCGGCAATATTGAGGCTAGCTACTTCCTCAAGATCCACAGATCCGAATCCGTATATCCACATGGTGTATACCGAGCGAATAAATAATACCCGCTATAGCAGGCCATATAGTGGAGAACTAATAGTATTTTTCAAGGAAAGAAATATGATAAACTGGATTTTGAGTTCCTCCTTGAGGTAAGGAGTCAGACATTGGTCAAATATGGCATCTATCGAAAGGAAATAACGTATAGAGCTAAAAAAAAAAATACCAACTAAGATACAAATTACGGCATGGCTTATTAATTATCTAATTAATTAATATTATTCATGCAATAAAATAACATAAGATAGGGTTCCTCTCAAGTGTATGCTGAGTATGGTATCTACCGATTGGAAATCATAGACAGAGCTAGTAAGTCGCATTATAAATATCATATCACCAATAGCTAATTATCTAATTGGATAATTAGCTAATTAGTATTTCCAAATAATACCAAATTTTCAACACAGCTCACTATATCTAGTAATAAACTACAAAATCGGGGACGTTTATTATGTTGTTACTAACGTGTTAATGAAGCTATCTATACATATCTAGTTTTAATATATTTCCTTCCTTAGTTTGTACACAGACGTTGTAATTGAAGGAAAGGTTTCCAAAATAATCCTACAACAACTATACTAAAAGAGGTTACTGGACCATTCATAGGTCACAAATTCTGGAGTGGTATATTTTCTGATCAAATAATTGAGCAATACTTGATGCGACTCATGAGCATTTCAGAAGGTAGGACCAGAGGCTGTGGGATGTCAGAATCTACCATAACCATATGGCTCCAACAAATTGCATACCAATGTATGATGCCATTGAAAATTGAGCATGCTTCCTCATCTGAGCGGGACAAAAACCTGACTGAATGAAGAGAAGATTGCCAGAGATATGAGAGATATTGAAAATGTGTTTTCTGGGTTACAACACACGCTCCAATCCTTGCACGGGAAGGAGGATTGTTGGTGTCTATTACGGCCGGCAAAGTTGCTGGAAGTGACCTTAATTGTGACCACGCATCAGGAATCGGAAGACAGTTGGTAAAAAAATGTGGCTGGACAAAGTTTTGCTGATCTGAAGTTGCATCGCAATGGTCGAGTAAAGACTTTGGCAACCCCCAAAAAATCGCTGACAGTTCGTGGTGAAGTGGTAGACGTTAATCCTGACGTTCTTATTAGTCGAATATGTGGTGTCCTTGATGGGAGCACCGAATTGGACAAATTCCTCTGCTTTGAACTGTCAAATTCCCACCGTCTCTTTTCACTGACTGATTAATGAGAAAATTAACTAAAACTGTTTTGGGCGCTCTGTTAAAATCACAATCTGGCATAATCACAGCTATGCCAACCAGAAGTCGCTTCATTATGGATAGAGGGCGGGGGCAACTTCTTCACACACCCACATGGCCAGTTAGGACTGATAAAAATCCCCATCTGCTGCATACAAAGATATCTGTGCAACATATTCAGGTTATATAACACACTATTACAAATATGCAATAACCTTTTTCGCTGGATATGGTGCTTTGTCAGCTAAAGCAAGCGAGCACAATAGGAGCTCGTCAAACGTGACCTCTGCTGACATTGAAGTTGCACCAAACAATGACGTCACCGTTTCACAAAGGGCTTTTTGGGAAATGGGAAGAATAAAAGCAGCTTAAAGTACTCATCTATTCATAAAAGATGCATATCCTAGCTAAATTTAGGACTGTTTGTTACTTTCTGGACACTTTAACCAACTAGGAGCATAGCTGCCATTTTAGATAGTTATTTGCAGGCGCCATTATTTTAACTTCTATTGTCTTCGCCGGGTTGCAATTGTTCGTATAAAACCATTCTCGTAACGCTCATGCTATTCATTCGTGTTCTGGCATCCGCAGCGAGCGCACAGTAAGTGCCTATCAATACTAGTTGTATATGTCCTATGGTACAAGTAGAAGTTTACTGAAAACTGTTGTTGGCTATAGCAGCTACAATTTCCATCAGATTGTTGTCAATATAATGAGCTGATAATAAAATTGTCACTAAATAAAGATTTAATAACAATTTGGCTGAAAATCGTTGACGCAACAACTTTCAATACAATTGTTCTCAAAATAATCAACTTGGCAGTCAATGTTGCAAGACTTGCTGAAAATATTTCGAGCAACATTAGTGGGAGTCATTTCTGACTAGGCAGCAACAGCGTTGTCAAAACTTTCTCAGAATAATCAGCGGGCTTTGTTTGGTTACCTAACAATGCATGTCAAAATAGTTAGGCCTATATGATATACGGAATCGGGACCCAGTCTCAGATATGCTCAAACAATCTATTCATTTCATCGTCAATCAGGATGTAAGCCTATTATTCTATTCACAGTATGCCGACGTATGAGGCGATCGTGCACGTGCTGCTGGATTGCAGGATATTTGTGAATATATTTCACACTGGAATTACACATGATATATGTCTAACTAATTGTATATGGACTTGTCAGCTAACAAACCAGAAAGCCAGCTGATTATTCTGAGAATTTGACAACGCTGTTGCTGCCTGAGCAAGAAATGATTGTCAATAAAGTTGCGCGAAATATCCTCAGCAAATCGTGCAACGTTGACTACACTGCTCATTATTTTGAGAACAATTTGATTGAAAGTTGTTGCGTCAACGATTTTTAGCCAAATTGTTATCAAATCATGCTCTAGTGAGAATTGTATTAGCAACTGATTATTTTGACAACAATTTGACGGAGAGTTGTTGCTGCTATAGGCAGCAGCAGTTTTCAGTAAACTTGTTATAGATATATTTGTCGTCACTTGCACCATAGGAAATATACACAACTGGTACTGAACTACGCTATGCACATCTACGCGCTCAACTTGAAAGCCAGCAGAAGAATGACTAGCATTAGCGTTACGAGAATGGTTTTATACGAACAATTGCTCACCGGCGAAGACAATAGAGTCTGAAATAATGGCGCCACCAAATATCTATCTAAAATGGTCTAGTTAGTTAAAGTCCCCATAAATTAACAAATATTCATAAATTTAGCTAGGAAATATATCTTTTAAGAATAGGTGAGAACTTTAATCAACGGGTTGGCATATGAGCTCGTGCCATCCACATCCAAACAATAACAAAAGCCTGGAAACTGATGCACTCAAATAATGAACTAGGTCTCGTAATGGACGTATTCTTGAATGATAAAAGTACTAGTGCTGAAGCGGCGATGCAGGCGAACTGTTTTTAATAAAACTGTATGGCGCGGTTCCAAATGTGAACACTTTGAACAAATACCGTTTCGTTTCATACAAACGCGGAGTGAAAAAAACATCACTGGCGGTGAAATTTAACTTAGCATCTTTACCACCAACATATGCGGCAGCTCGTCAGCATGCACATCGAGTATCCCACCAGGTTCGGGCTTGGTTTGGGAATGATTTGGCTCTCACTGAATGGGGCTGGGCAGTGACAAATGAGTTATTAACCACAATACCATCTTACCAACATGGATGTTCAGTGCGGTTGATGAACGCAATCAGCTGTGGGTGCAAACAGGTTGTGTTAAGAACTATAATTGCCGATATGTCAACTCGTTCTGCAATGTCCTGTACAAATATTGTATGCGGTCAGACTGTTCAAATACTGAGATTATTGATGATACTGATGATGGACAGCGATGAACTTCACGATATCTTAACTTGATACGGGGATTTAATATATTTTGAAAGCATTAATTAGCTGCTTAGACAGCTAGTTACTTAGCTATTGGATCTCATCTATCCATATTGCAATTCACCAGTTCAGTTGATGATTTCATATCAATAGTTACCATACATAACATACGTCTGAAAAAATGTATTTTCATGTCGTTTATTATGCCAAAATTAATATAATTAATTAGTTAATTAATTAGCTATGAGGGAATTTTGATTTTATTCATTATTATTTGGCTTTATACAGTATTCCCTTTAAATAGATACTATAGTTGATCAATTTATGCAAAGTCTGGTATTTTAATTATTTTTGCCAACTATTGTCGAAATAATTACCAATTATCATATTTAATTGATGTCAGGATTTAGCTCAATGAGGAATGTCGGGGACTTATGGTATGTAGTTGCTAATGATATAGAGAAGATGTATGCAAAAGTCCAGCTTTATCATATTTTTTAGCTTAATTTAATCTCAGGGATCTATAAATCTTCTACTCAGTTATATTCGCGTTAAGCTACTCCCTGAAGATAAAATACTGTCTAGTTTTAAAACAATTTGACTGATAGCCGTTTTGTCCATAGACAGTGTCTACATTCAGTCACACGAAATTCAAAATATTCATTTGGCATCATGCTGCGACCTTGGAAACCAGCAGTGTATTTTTAAATCATTTTGACGGAAACTCGTTGCTTTCACCAGAAAAAGTGACTTTCAAATGTAACGTTTTCAAAAGGATCTATATAGTGAATTAGCATTAGCAGTTAATCGTCGCTCTACATCGGCGCCTATAGAGAATACTATTCACACTGTTTACAAAACTATATTCAGGTGCACTCTCGTTATATTCAGGTAGGCCTATGCTGCATACCTGCGCACACATTTGACACACGGCGGAATGAGAATCACCAGCTTGATCACAAATTGGCTCCAAGTTAAGCGCTCCTAGATTTAGTAAATGCCTTTGCGGAAATAATCCCCATTCATTTCCATTTCTACCGATGGTAGTTTATTTAATATTGATGAAATTAACAATAAACATCATTCGTTATTTCCCTTTTCCGTTCCTTTAAGAGTTAACCCTTTAATGAATAAATTTGTTCAAAAATTAAAATATTTACTTATTGAATGTCCATTTGCAGGTTAAGAGAAGACTATTTTTGAAAATTTACCACTGGAATGACTGGCTCCGTTATCGAGCCAGTCATTCCAGTGGTAAAATTTCAAAAATAGTCTTCTCTTGACCTGCAAATGGACATTTCTCAAGACACCTGCAGAGGCCGGTCTTGGCCGACTTCGTCTTGAAATGGTTAAAGACTGGCCAAATATAATCATTTATGACGTAATGATTAATACGTCATCCTCCACGCCGCCTAGCTGATTATGACGTCATATGACGTCAGATGATGGATGGATACTCTGGAAAGCTGAATTGTACTGGTAAGCTGTTAAATATTTCGAACCTAATTTAACCTGGTGCTGTTGCTGCATATGGCAGAAAAAATGTCCAGTCAAATTAGTTTCAAAATATTCAACAGAATGTTTATTAAATAGTAAATCCATCAAAGACATACATACATACACATGACTAATTTCGGGGTTTCAAGACGGAGTATTCTCTGTCAATTATGATTGTGACGTCAGCCTACATATTATGTAATTGATTATGGCGTCATATACTTGTGTGACAAATCGGATACATCCATTATAGTTGTGTTCCTCAGCGGATAAGTTTCAGTATGGAACCTATGAGCTTTCGACATAAACTAAATGTTCAAAGACTTTTCTCATAATTTCCATTTCACCTAAAAGTGCACTAGATACGGTCATTGACAGCGGGATTGTCCTGCTTACGTCGTCCAGTCATACCTTTCAGGCCTGGCGGAACTCCTGCCATACACTAAACTTGCCTTGATTGGCGCATTAATACTGCGCTGATTAAAAACACATTAATTGATCTCCAGATCGATTCGTGTGGAATTTGATTTAACAATTGTGATAATTAAACCTTAAAGAGGCTCGCAATGAAGCTTAAATGTAGTATGCTTATTGTACCCGCGCATAAACTTCATCCGGCATCCGGTTCGTACCCGGTGTCATGTAAGATCAGTTGCCTCTAATGGAATTTCGTCGACATGTATTGATTGATCATGAGAGCATCTTGGGCATTGTGTAGTTTCACTTACAGCTTCAAGAGATATTCTATTTCTAACACCTAATGGATGGGGGGTGGTGGAGAGACTGTCATTGATTTTAGAAACTGCGTTGCCTGCTCTCGTCCGAACGAACAACGCCTTACGGTAACACCGCGTTTAAAATGAACATGCATATAACCAAATACAATTAGGCAAGTTGAAATTTCAGAATAAAAATGGTACCCGATAGGAGACCGGTTCGTTATATCCCGAGCAAGGCAGGCCTCTCTCAATGCTCAATCAAGATCTCAATGTAGACCGGGACCTGATCCGAGCATGATCAGATCATCTTAATGCCGAATAAACAGCTCAAGTCAGACCGGTACCTGATCACTAGCGGAAATTGACGTGACATGTCAATAGCTGAGCGCATTTCCGGAAACGTTCTTAACTACTTATAGTGCCAAAGGTCGCGTGGAATTCACTTAGCGCCGCACTCATGGCATCCATGCGCACGAAAGGTGAAAGGGGGAGATCTCCTCCGATATATTGCAACTCCGGAGCAATATTCTGAACCATTATTCACTTTTCGATTGATGGACTTCCTGATCGACCAAAATAATCATTATAATCGATTATGATGATATAATGGCATTTAGAATCTATGTTCTATAGAGGGATCCGACCGGTTGGTCACGTATATGATGTCATAATCAATTGTGCCACGTGTAGGCTGACGTCACAATCATACTTGACAGAGAATACGCCGGCATGGAGCTGAAGTAGGCCGTCAAGTTTACGAATTGTAAAATGAGATTTTGGGAAGTTAGGGTTCAAAGTATATGTATCGATCCAGCGGCAGCCAACGGGTGTGCTGAGCATAACTAGAGATGGGTGAGGCATAGCTGAAAATGGCTCACTCTCTTCCAGTACCACCTTCGCTAAAGCATTGCATGCATATTGTACATAACAGTCCGGATACCTGTACCCTTAGATCGGTATGAGAGATTGTCTGGACCATTAGCTTCGTTGTCAAAAGTACCTTTGTGAGATGAAGGGGTATAAAAGACTTACGTTCTGATTTAGGTGCTAGATGTTGGAACGATGATGTGCACTGCATAAGGCAATGAGGAGGCTTATAGCGAGTCTCCTGATAGCAAAACATGAAGAAAGCTCTTGTATTGTTTTCAAGAGAAAATTCTATTTACCTGGGAAATATGTCCGATAGTATATAGCTAGTAAAAGTACCGACACCCAACAGCGGAATATCGATAGAGAGATAGCATTTTGAAAGCTATCTTAAAAGCACATACTTTTATTAAGGTCAGATTCGTTCTGATTGAACACTCACCTAGATATTGTTAATTGGGGTTCAAATAGCGTTTGATGAAGTATAATTACGCTGAGATCAATGATAGCATCACAGCTGATCTAAAAATCATTATTTATGATTATTTGACGGATCAAGGCATATAATCGTATTTATTATGCGTAAGAGATACAACAGAGCCGAGCCATGGAGCGAAATCAGCAGTATATGTGCAACGTTCGTTCTGTTACTGAATTGTGTTGTTCAGTTCCTTTTAGGCATGTCACGTGGTAGGTGCTGGTTTGTCAAACGCAATCGATACAAGTTCTTCTTTTCAACATCTCAGTGAATGTGTATTAACGTCGTTTTCTAGATTGACGCAAACACAGCAGTCGCCAGTCCATAAGCTCTTACAACCTTTGAGTTTGTGTTGTTTTGTTGCTGGATGTCTTGGTTAGGCCTACTTCTCACCGACCCGAATAAAAGTATTTAGGATGTAGGTTACCATACCAGCTTACGAGGGTTTAGTCAATTACTTATATTAAATACAAATTATGAAGCATTGAAAAGAGATGCACGTTGTAATTGGATATAATAATAATACAATTATCTGGTATGAGTGCATGTGTGTGGTGGAGAGATGACGTTCAAAGGCCGGTTTTAGCTACAACCATGTTAGTAATATCGAGGGGGGAGGGAGAGAGAGGGAGAGTGCGAGAGTGAAAGAGAGAGCGAGAGAGAGAGAGGAGGGAGAGAGAGAAAGAGAGGGAGAGAGGGGGAGAGAGAGGGAGAGAGAGAAAGAGAGAGGAGGAGGAGGTGGAGGGAGGGAGGGATGGAAGGAGGGAGAGAGATGGTTGAAGTGAAATGGAGATAGGGTGAGATAGATATGGAAAGAGGGAGAGAGGGAGCTGGGAGGGAGGGAGGAAGGAGGGAGAGAGGGAGGGAGGGGGGAGGGAGAGGAGAGAGAAAGAGACAGGGAGAGAGAGAGGGAGAGAGAAAGAGAGAGAGAGAGAGAGAGAGGGAGGAGGGAGGGATGGATGGAAGGATGGATGGAGGGAAAGAGGGAGAGAGAGAGAGAGACCCACTTTTCGCAAGATGAGCACCAGTCTCCCTCCATTATTCTCACGGATTCCCGCAAATGTTACCAAGTAAGCTTCATTTGTTTGAGATAAATAGCTCTACAAATTCTGACTAGTTCTGCAGCTCGTCCATTGTGATGTCTGCTCGCCAGAATAAAGTGATCCAGTCACTGGTGTAAGCCTTGATAGAATCCGGAAGATATTTCCAGGAATAGTCGTGCTATTTATTTGATATTTGTCGCTAATTGGCTGATGCACCACGGGAGGTGGGTAGTAATGAGACACAAACGTACACTTTAGGTACGCATGGCACACTCTATATGACGGAGCACATAAAGAATCGCCATGCTACTCTCTAGAATGTCACTATGGAATATGCGCAATGTTCGTAGAATATGTACAAATATAATTATAAATAACTACTTACTATTTGCACAATAATTCCATAATGCCGCGATTGATACTTCGGTCGCGGTGTCGCATAGCTTTAAACACAGATGCTTTATTTCATTATTGTCACATTTCGGTTTCTGGCCAATCACAATGGAGTCAAACCTGGATATTACGGCCACCTGCTTTTTTGGCAAATGGTGTCCGTTTCAACAACCATGGTAGATCGTGATCCTTATATCACCGCTATTATGCAAATGAGATGTAATCATATGTTCTCATCCTCCTAATTTACATCTACGATACATTAAATATTTCAATAGAGCACACTACACTCAACCCCACGCCCGCCCCCCCCCCCACCCCCTCGTTATAGCAGCGCAGCACATAATTTCCTTTCTTCTCTTGCGAGATAGCGGTACCGTAAGACATACAGTCCTCCAACAACCTATCTTTAGGAGTCATTATCGTGTGGCCATAAAATGTAATACTGTTTTTCGTGTATGTCTGGTTGTATTTCTGAGAAAAGGGATTAAAATGTCACTTTCAAGAAGATATAAGTCTAATCTATATATTATCTATTGATTTTAGGGCTTGGGACCATGTTCAACCTGTAGTTATATAATAAGGATGCCCATGGATACTCATTTTGGTTCACAGCCATGGATCAATGAACATGCTGACTCCACAAGAACTGACCAGACTGACGTTGCCAGCGATCGTCAGTTAGTGCTGAAGATGTGACCGAGATGGTCACGAAAGCTACACTCAAACAATTTCTACATCCCGGAGAGGTAATTAATTTTTCCTTATTATGAATCATCCTGGGATCGGGACCAACTTTTTCGGAAATATTATGCTATTAGTTCAATATTTGGAAGCTGGTGCAGGCTGTACAGCTTATCTTCGTCAAGCTCGTCATCATCGTTCGCATTGTTATTTAGTAGATCGTCTAACTAGTGCTAAAATTATCATCTCTTTTATCCTTTACCCGAGTAGGCATTATCAAGTCTTCGGAATACTGTAGAAAACATTTTTGATAAAGTCCTTTTGCAGGAATTACCATCGTGATTCATAAACAATCACGCTTGAAAACCTGGTCTTCTGGTGCATGCCTCGATAGAAACCGAAGATATTCCAAATGTCCCATTTACTGGTACTGCGCTCACATTTATTGAGCATTAGAACTGGGCATTACGAAAAGCTATGTCTTGTGACGAAAGCTGACATGTGCTGTAATTGAGTATGACGTCATATACTCGAGCGACAGCTCGAATCCCCCAATTATAACAGAAATCGGGCATGGGCATCTAAACGGCAAGGCTAAATTTCATACAATGGTAATAGCGAGGGACAGCTTCTAACCTCTATAGACTGAAGAGCTAAACATAAACCGGGAACCGATCAATGGCGGAAATTGACGTGATGGCGATAGTTGAGTGGATTTCCGGAAACTGAATCACTTACTGCAGCAAAAGTCGCACAGGTTCACTTAGAGATGCAGCCGTGGATGTCTCGCGCGGGAAAAGTGAAAAGGGCAAAATGCGATTACATTTTTCGCTATAATACTCCTCCGTTCCATTAGTCATCTTTCAATTGACGCTGCCACTTTGCACAGATCGTCCTGGAATCGATTGCTAAGATGTGTGCTATTTAGACTTGATGATTAATGTCAAGATTTATATCCGGGGTTCTGGCTCATTAGAGGCTGGTACACGTATTGTCCATTGGAGGGTACATGTCTGTGCTATTATCTATAGGCTTCTAGCAAATTATCTTATTCATTGCTTTGACTTTAACGAGATGGAAACCCTAGTACCAGCCATCCCTAGGAAACCCACGCGGTTACAGTCCACTGGTAGACAAATGAAGAGATCTTCATCATGATATAGAATTTATAGTTTCCTTCCAGGCCTATATGCTTGTATATGTAGGCTAACATTGGTGCCTGTCTTTCCAGTTTTATATAAGGTGATGTAGAGACATAGTGGGTGAAAGAGGATTGGAAGCATAGCGAGGGGTTAGATGGGTGGAACAAGAGAGAGAGGCAGAGAGAGAGAGAGGGGAGAGAGAGAGTGGGGTGGGGGTGGAGCGCGCGTGCGTGCGTGCGTGCGTGCGTGCGTGCGTGCGTGCGTGTGTGCGTGCGAGCGTGCGTGCGTGAACGATTGAAACGTTATTTATGTTTGCAAATAAGATTATAAATTTCTTTAATTTCAAATTTCCATTCATCATTGTATATTTGGATGACGGAAACATTTTCTCGTTTCATGAATAAAACCTAAGTATCATTTCGTTCACCAGAATGACACTAGAATGCCACTAGAATCTCACTAGAATGGCACTAGAATGACACTAGGATGGCATTAGAATAGCACTAGAATGGCACCAGGATGGCACTAGAATGACAATGGAATGACACCAGAATGGCAGTGGAATGACACAAAAATGGTACGAGAATGGCACTAGAATGACACTAGAATCGCACTAGAATCGTGCTAGAATAACACAAGAATGGTCCGAGAATGGTACGAGAATGGCACTAGAATGGCAATAGAATCGCGCTAGAATGACAGTGGAATGACACTAGAATGGTACGAAAATAGCACTAGAATGACACTAGAATCGCACTAGAATCGCACTAGAATAACACAAGAATGGTACCAGAATGGTACGAGAATGGCACTAGAATGGCAGTGGAATGGCACTAGAATAACACTAGACTGGCACTAGAATTACACAAGAATGTTACGAGAATGACATTAGAATGACACTAGACTGGCACTACAATGATACGAGAATGGAACGAGAATGGCATTATAATGACACTAGAATGGCACTAGAATAACACTAGAATGACACTAGAATGACACTAGAATGGCACTAGGATGACAGTAGAATGCCAGTTCAATGACACTAGAATGACACAGAATGGCAGTGGAATGGCACAAGAATGGTACGAGAATGACACTAGAATAACAAGAATGGTACGAGAATGGTACTAGAATGGCACTAGAATGGCACTAGAATAACACTAGAATGACATTAGAATTACACTAGAATGACACTAGAATGTCACTAGGATGGCAGTAGAATGGCAGTTGAATGACACTAGAATGGCAGTTGAATGACACAAGAATGGTACGAGAAGGGAACTAGCATGGCACTAGGATGGCACTAGAATGGCATTAGAATGAAGCCAAGATGGCACTAGGATGGCACTAGAATGGCACTAGAATGCCACTAAAATGAAACCAGGATGGCACTAGGATAGTACTAGAATGGCACTAGAATGTCACTAGAATGAAACCAGGATGGCACTACGATGGCACTAGAATGACACTAGAATGGCACTAGAATGAAGCCAGGACGATGCTAGGATGGCACTAGAATGGCACTAGAATGAAACCAGGATGGCACTAGGATGGCACTAGAATGGCACTAGAATGAAACCAGGATGGCACTAGGATGGCACTAGAATGACACTAGAATGACACTAGAATGGCACTAGAATGACACTAGAATGGCACTAGAATGGCACTAGAATGAAACTAGGATGGTACTAGAATGGCAATAGAATAACACTAGAATGGCACCAGGATGAAACTAGGATGGTACTAGAATAACACTAGGATGGCACTAGAATGGCACAAGAATGGCACTAAAATGACACTAGAATGGCACTAGAATGAAACTAGGATGGCACTGGAATGGTACTAGAGTGACACTAGAATGGCAATAGAATAACACTAGAATGACACTAGTATGACACTAGAATGGCAATAGAATAACACTAAAATGGTTCTAGAATGAAACTAGGATGGCACTAGAATGGCGCTAGAATGACACTAGGACGAAACTAGAATGGCACTGGAATGACACTAGGATGAAACTAGGATGACACCAGAATGACACTAGGATGGCACTAGAATGACATTATAATGACACTAGAATGGCACTAGAATGACACTAAAATGGCACTAGAATGACACTAGAATGGCACTAGAATGGCAATAGAATAACACTAGAATGGCTCTAGAATGACACTAGGATGGCACTAGAATGACACTAGGATGGCAGTGGAATGACACAAATATTGCACTAGAATGGCAATTCTTAGCATGTTGTTATGAACGAATGATCAGTTCTGGTCGGAAATGGCCTTGCTCCCTTCAATCTAGGCTACCGTAATTAAATTGAGACATTTTACCGTAACATCCTTTTCAAAATGAATATATCTTTTGCTTTGTTGAAGTGAACCGAATACAAGAATATCTTAATTCACTTGCACATGGTTAAGCAGAGTCAGAACGTCACCTGGAAAGTGGAAATGGCAGCGTAAGTCCACGTTCTGATTCAAGAACCACACTTTCTGCTAATTTCTTAAATTAGAAACAACACCTTTGCTGATATATTATTGTGAAGAAGATCAAAAAGATAATTCTGGGTGGTATCATCATCAATTATCTCGCATTACCGGGTAGAATTATTTATGCCTAACTAAAAGCAACAAATAGTTAGTAAACATCTGGGTCAATCTCCATAGCTATCAGTCATGATATTGCGCGTACCTATGTAACTATGTTTCCATTTTCAGTGGTTCACAATATTAAGCAACCTTCAACGTTAATGTAGGCTGATAAGAGCGACAAAAATAATGTGCAGATGTACCTCTAAGTATGCATGCTCTGTAGCAAAGTCAAACGCGTAATGGTGACGTCTTAAGAGTCTGAAACGCAGAGCTTATTATACCATCTGTAGATGTTTAGATTGCGTTACATAGGCTGAGAATGCCGGTCTGCCTTTTCACTAACATCGGACAATATCGCAAATTATCGGTGCTACCCATGATGGCGTCCTTAACCAGCGACCCTGTTTCGTGTCTCTGTGCGCAACTACCTCACTATTAGCGGAAAACAAGCAATCTCAATCACTTCCCGTGGCCTCTCTCCTCTCTTAAAATGGGTACCAGTGTAAAAACTGTGGAAGTTAGCCGTAATGATGTACTAGACTGACAATATCACCCGCCTAGATATGGCTTGAATAAGACCTAGATATTACGGAGTCGAAATAGGCCAACTAAGGCGATCACTTCTTCGTCCATTGGACCTTTCCGTGACGTGTATGATGACGTCATAATCATTACATCATGAATGACTTGATTTAGTTCCTCTAAAACGCGTAATAGTCCGACATGTTGTAAGAATTGTACGGCTTTGCTATTTAATAAACATGCTGTTGAAATATTTTGAAACAAAGTTGACTGGGCGCTGTTTCTGCCATAAGATTTGTATAAGTTTCTGGAATTTGAGATTCAGAGACTGCAGCGATCGATTAATCCCAACACGAGCGAGGTGTGGGTCGACCTTAGCTAGAAATGGGCGTGGTATCGCGAAAACGGAAAGGTGCATTCTTCGTTGCTTAGACATTTGAAACGGAATTCCCTGATCGCAGCTGTCAGCTCATTATAACACCTTGACCATCGCGTTAATTCGTTAAATGGCGTTACTTTTGCAACGTTGCTATCAAAATGAATATTTGTTACCGTATGTCAGGTGCTAGCAATTACCTGGAGTAGTTAATTATTAACCATGTTACGGTGTTAGTAATAATCTGGTCGTATAATTAAGACCAAATGTAGATTGAGAAAATATGAGAAAAATCATTATGTCTACGCTTCGTCTTATATTGTTAATTGAGCGTGTTATGTGCCGCGTGGATGCTTCCGCGGTTAATTTAAACCGTCGTGAGAATGTGGTTTTAGCGGTAGCATTGCCAATGCCGTATGGCAGAGATAGGGCGAGAGCAAGGAAGAGGTGGGAGAAAGAGATTGGAGAGGAGGTATTGAGGGATGTGGGAAGGGAGAGAGAGGGAGTGAAATCGAGGGAGGGGTAAGCGAGAGGGGTTGGGGTGGGAGAGATGTGGAAGATAATTTCCATTATTTAATTGTATTATATCTTCACGGATATTGACTATTCTAAGTTTAAAAAGCACAGGTAATGCATACATTTCGAATGAAATTACTTGAGTTTTAACAATGGAAAATGTGGCTAGTGGCTAGTATTAACAGTCCGTGTATACAACGTGCATGAAAGCTTCTGAGAAGCTGATTTAGAAACGCATTGCTGGCTATCTTGGTAATATCTGAGATGCTCTTTAATGTCGATCGTCTGCTCATGGCTCGCGTTTTGGAAATAAATTGAATGCAACTTCATCCGTCAAATAGTAATCGGTTATAGAGTATTATTCCATGTGTCGACTTATGCTGAGGGTTTAGATGCTGGAATAGTGCTAGTCGCTAGTGATTCGTTAGCGTAGCACGCGTGTCGAGATCAAGCAACCAGAATCGCTCCTTGTTTTTGCTGTAAAGCTAAGTAAGTAAGAGTAACATAACATCTTCTTAGCGAATCATTAGATGAACTATTTCTATGTGCATTGCTCTTTATTTCTGAATCTATATTTAAGGGTGCATTACTGTATGCTGAACAATTATTACCCATGTCCCTGTAACGGCTAATGTTGGATAGAGCTTAGCATTATTTAATTGTACATAAATGGGTACCCACATGTGTGCATAAGGGCATGCAGGTGTGCGTAAGTCACTTGTAGTCTGGCGTCACATTCAAATAAATTCATAAAATGACGTATCTAGCGCCTTCATGAACAATGAACAAGTCCCCGCCAAATGTAGGAATAGTTCCTTATATCTTAAGGTCGTGTTCACGCTGGAGCCAATCCGGAATAACACCATACATCAGTAAGACGTTATTCCTGATTGATTATTCACTAAGAACACGGCTTAAGCTGCTATACGCAACAACAGCAGTCCGGACAAATTAGTTTCGAAATATTGAACAGCTTAACCGTAAAATTGCCTTGAAGAAAGAATGCGTTTGAGGTAGATTGATTGTCTACATGTCTGTCCGTTGTGTATGTGTGTGTACGTCCATGCTCGCGTAATTGTGTGCGTAAGTGTCTGCATGTAAGTCCGTAGATGTGTTCGTTGATGTGTGTCTATATGAGTGTATGTGCGCAAGTTATAAGTAGGCAATCATAATATAAAATATAATAATGCTATTCTTCTTCTTATTATTAATCTTGCAGTAATTTTAGTATTTTGTATTTTTCGATATTTGTACAAACATTCAGTGTATATTATATATTATTGTACATAGTGTATATATATGTTTGAGGGCCTCGTTAACATCAGGCAACTGACGATTTACCCTCGCAAAATAAGAAATATTATTATTATTATTATTATTATTATTATTATTATTATTTTTATTAACCGTAAGAGGGTATTACGTTCGCGTCTGTCTGTCTGTCGGTCTGTCTGTCTGTCTGTCTGTCTGTCTGTCTGTCTGTCCGCGGGCGTGCAAACGAACTGTAGACGCACGCATCAGGGGCCCATTGAAATAGCAGCAATTATTATTAGCAGTTATTATGTGTTTAATTGTATTTATTAGTTATATTAACAATTTCGTATAATTGACAATGTACCTTATTATATATGTATATATGTGTGATTAGCTTTCGCACCTGTTTGAACCTGACACCAAAAGACACTAATTGTCACTTATTAACATCTTCGTAATTTGTCTGAGGACTGACACAACTAGGCGATGATACCCTGGTATATTAAAAAGCGTTGGTTACATGGAGTTTTAAGGTCCGTCTAGAGCCTTGTTGTTTGACGAACTTGCTGCAATTACCAACACATCAGAAGCAGTAGTATAGGGTGGGGCTGTACGTCATTGTTCTTTTCGTTGGAATGTGGTTTTAACCAATCAAAACGCTCCATTTCAGTCGCTATTGTTTGGAGAACAATGGCGCACAGGGTCACACACATTCTAGAGAACAATGACGTACAGAACGCCACGTTTTCTCGATAACAATGACGTACAGCCGCACACGTAGATTCTGCAACACTGTGGAATGTTCTATTTTTTTGAAGTGGTTAACCCTTAAAAGTTTAAAAGTTGTGTATTTTACGTTTAAATGTAGTGGCGGCGCTCCCCCCTCCGTGGTTATCTACCGTTGTAAAAATAATAGAGTTTGATAATAGTAAAATAGTAGAGAGTGTTAATAGTAAAAAAAATAGAGTTTAAGATATGGTCTGATAATGGAGGTCGTAGGAGGAGGCGGAAGAGGAGGGAGTATGAGGCTGAGGATGGGTGAGGAATTACGGACCGATATTGATGTTTGAAAATAATTTGACTGTTTCGTCGGTAACGTTATTAGTAAACTATTTTTGTTGTATATTTTGAAAACGTTTTGACTTTTAACCGTCATTACACGCAAATTGTTTTAAAATACTTAATATTGCGTTTGCAATAACGTCAGTCGTTTTAGATTTTGGGAATATGGTCGAAGTGCGCAATATCGGTGTTATTTTGAAAATGTTAACCCTTAAAAGTTGTGTATTTTATGTTTTACACATAAAACCCTCCGTGGTTATCTACTGTTGTAAAAATAATAAGAAAGTAATGTAAAAGAATAGAGTTTAAGAGGTGGTCTGATAATGGAGGTCATAGGAGGATGATGAGGAGGAGGAGTTTGAGGGTGAATGCTATGGAGGCCGTCCGGTCTCTGCCCGGCGCTGTTTTCTGTGCGTATTTAAGCGGGCCTGTCTAGTTCGCTGTCGCTATTTGTGCTTTTATAAAGAAACGTATAGAGATTTTAAGAGAATAATTTTTTAAAACATTTTATATTAACGGGGAGTAAATTGCGTTAAAGACATAACAAAATGGCAGATAATTTAAGCGCCGATATTAAAGAATGTGAAGATGCTGTTAATGTGATTTTGCAGCAGATGCGTGATGCTGATGCGGCATGATTAAACGTGGATCTATCCAATTCGCCTGATGAAGATGTGGATCACCTTTTAAATCTGGGTTCTATGTTTTATGAAACAAACTTTTCAATTCTGCACTTATCTGATGAACATAATGACGTAGCATTACGCGAAGTCATTCCTGAACTGTCTGATACCGATGCTGATTTTTTCAATTATTTGGACGATTTATACGATTATGATGTAATTCTACCTGAGCAACCTGCTTCTACCGCTGATCAAACCGTACATACTAGAACTGAACTATCTATTCCTGATCTGAGTGCCGTACCATCATCATTTGTTAATTATCCTCATAACGTATGTGACGTAATTGATTCTAATTATTCGACTGATGTACGTGATGGACACGATCTAAATTGATTTGACGTTGTACCTTTCACTAATGACCTATCTCAGGATGTAGTATGCCTTGTTAATGATTACGATGTAAATTTATTCGACGATGCATCCCTTCTTGACTTTCTAGTGCCTCATCTAATGACCTATCTCAGGATTTAGCATGCCTTCCTAATGATTCTGACCGAAATTTATTTGATAACGCACCAGTTCCTGTACATATTGAGCCTACTGCTAATGGCATATTACAGGATTTAGTATGCTTTCCTAATGATTACGACCTAAATTTATTTGATAATGCGCCAGTTCCTGTACGTATTGAGCCTTCTACAAATGACAATATCACCGGATTTATCATGCCTTCTTAACGATTCCGACCTAAATTTATTTGATGCTATGCCAGTTCCAGACTGTATTGTGCCTTCTGCTAATGACATATTGCTAGATTTATCATGTCTTCCTAATGATACCGACCTAAATTTACGTGATGATGTGCCGGTCTGTATCGAGCCTATGGCTAATGGCTTATCTCTGGATATAGCATACCTTCCTAACGATTCCGCTTATCGCATCGATGATCCTACTCATCAATATCTTATTGACACGTGTGCAAATCATATGACAGATAAAATTAGTCTCATCACTGATGAAATCAGTCGATGTATGTCAGAAAATATAGTGCTTACAGATGATCTACTTAATCGTTATTTGCAACACTATGAGCATGCACAAATCGGAGGGTTGGTAGTTGATTATACCGACTATATATCTGTGAAGACTGTTCGCAAATACCGCAGTAAAAAGTTTCATCTCAAAGGTACTGAATATAATGTATCTTTTAAAAGTTATCCTATAGCCGATACACCACTTTCTCATTCTGAGTTCGTGTCAGGCATCTTTCAATCTTTGCTCGATACATATAGTGAATATAGTAATGTTCAGCTGAATGATCACCTGAGAATCGAGTTGATTCACCCTTCTTTGGAAATGCCGATAGCGATGGATTTTATGCTACGGAACGAAATTATGCCTGACATAATTTTAGAATCAGTGGAAAAAGTCATTCAGTCAAATACTGATTGTAGGTTATCAGAGGGTTTTGAATTTCATGTTTTTCGTGTAGAGGACTACAACTCGGTTGGTCGAAATGATACTCTCCTAGGTGCAAGCGATTCTAGACATTTAAATTGATTAAATTTACATTCATGCGATTTAGATGCGTACATGCGTATAAAAAATGTATTATACCCGTATGCGTCGAATATCCATTCTGTTTCGTGGCAGGAATATTTTTAGGAATAAAATATATTGAGAAAATGAACAAATTAATCTCTGCAAAAGAATGGAATAATTTGATACGTAATAAAACATATTTGTCGCATATGGCACGTGAACATCATACAGATTGTAGTATTCCTGTACACGAAATTAATAGTACTGATTGGAACAAATTACAGGAACATTTTCGCAATCAATTTTCTATTCAAGTCTACTCAGAGTCAACGCAGGAACGACTATTCGGTAGCGATTCCCCGAGTTTACCATGCATAAATCTTATGCATTCAGAACGTGATAATCATATATCCTTAATCACGTCTATGGCTGCATTTCTTATGGTACATAATTACTGTACGCAGTGTAATGCGTCATAATCTAATGATCACTCATGCTCTGCGCGCTGTCGTAGTTGTCAGACACTTTATTCTGATAAAGGATCTTGCACTTCTACAGATGCTATGCATAAGATAATGTGTACTGATTGTCATCGTAAGTTTTATAACCGTCAATGTTTGTCGAACCACCTCTCTAATGGGACCTGCGAAATGGTTAAGGTGTGCCCCCACTGTTTCAGTAACATACGTAAAGATGACGATGAACACGTATGCGGTATGACAAAAAGTCATGCATGTAAAGAAAAGTATGTTATTACCGAAAATCATACATGTTATCATAAAGTAATTGAAGAACCTATTATGTCATTATCCCACGCACGCACTATGCATACGAATGCTGACAATTGTAGTTACGAATGTTTTTAAAAATACATCATTTACGATACAGAGACATATTTATCGGCTATCGACAGTAGCAATACTAATATTCTAGCCAAGCATAAAGTCAATCTCGTGGTTGCCAACATATGTTGTGATGCGTGCCTCGAGCAACCACTCGAAGACGATTGCACTACATGTCATCGAGGCGCGAATTATGGATATGTTCGCTTTCATGGGTTAGACATGGTGGATCAGTTCGTTAGATGGCTGACACGTGCTAAGGCTGTGTCGGTAAAAAAAATCGCTAGAAAATATGTTTTCTCTGACTACTTGGTGATCGCTCACAACGCTCGTGCCTATGATTCCCTTTTACTCCTTCAATGCATTTGCAAAACAACTAATCTGCATCTTAAACCTACAAATATTACCATGCGCGGTCGTTCAGTTCTCTCATTTGATGTAGGTACTATTCGGTTTATCGATTCAATTAACTTTTTTCCCCTTTCATTACGTAAGGTGGGCCATGCTTTTAATCTTTCTGTTCGAAAGGGGACATATCCCCATCAGCTCAACATGCCTCAATATTGGGGTACGGTAATACCCTTTCCCGAGAGGGAGATATTCTGTCCACAAAATATGAATGCGAATGAATTAATCGAATTTGATCGATGGTATAAATACCAGATATCTAGACACGAGTGCTACGATGTCGAAAAAAATCTCATCGAATATTGTAATGATGATGTAACCATCTTACGTTTAGCCATGTCCAGATTTAAGACTTTATTTTCTGAATCGACGGATGGCCAAAACCCATTTGTGACAGGGATAACGCTAGCGGGAGCATGTAATGCGGCCTATCATGCTTTATGGCTTCGACCTGAGAGCGTACAGACTATACCCGATTTCTCCCTAAGAGCAAAACGGGCTTATAGTGTTTTGGGTGTAGAATGGATGGAATGTGTCAGTCAATGCGAGGGTCGCCAAATCGCGCATGCGCTAAATGGCGGTGAACACAAAATATGCGGACATTATGTGGATGGAATTGATGTATCTGAAAATATTCTTTACGAGTTCTTAGGTTGTAAATTCCACAGACACGAGTCTGCTTGTTGTGGTGATAAGCGTGATACGACATATACACCATATGGTGATCAGACATATGAAGAAGCATATGCCGCGCTTCAATGTCGCATTTCTTTAGTTGAATCACACGGATATACGGTGAGAATTATGTGGGAATGCGACTTTAAGAAACAAGTCGCTGATTCCTCCGAGCTAAATGATTTTATCACTGAATTGGACTTAGCACACCCAATATCACCACATGATGCGCTATTCAGTGGCCGTACATCCGTGATTCATTTATTTATGGAAGCAGATGAGCTTACCACACTCGAATATTTAGACTGCGGTTCCATGTATCCTTCAGTGATGAAACAATGTTGGTTTCCAGAAGGGTCATATACGGTTCTAAGAGGCGATGACTTGAGTGATAAGATGGTGCATGACTTCGCTAGCGACTCGCTATTCACTCCCCTGCCTCCTCCGCATGCGTTGGTATGCCCACTTTTCACTTGACAGAGGCACTTGATGGCGCGTTCCATCGCTATTCTTTAGAGAAGAATGGTCCAGGTGAATGACTGATAGTGTGAGCTGAATAGTGCATACTTAAAAAAAACACTGTTAGACAGTTTTTTGTTCAATTTCATGACAAAATATTCACTGAATATCGTGTTTATTTTTGTAACTATTTAAAGATGTTATGGATTCGTCGCACAAGTATATGATGTCATAATCATACACTTAAATGTTCATAGCATTTCTGCTCTGTAACGTGTATATGATGACACAATTCTTAAACGTACATAGCATTTCTCCTTCATCACCAGTATCTGACGTTACAATCATAGCATTTCTCCTAATTTTATGATACAATTTTTAAATGGACACAGCATTCCTCCTACGTCTCGAGTATCTGAGGTCGCAATCATAGTATTTCTCCTAATTTTATGATACAATTTTTAAATGGACACAGCATTCCTCCTACGTCTCGAGTATCTGAGGTCGCAATCATAGTATTTCTCCTAATTTTATGATACAATTTTTAAATGGACATAGCATTCCTCCTACGTCTCGAGTATCTGAGGTCACAATCATAGTATTTCTCCTAATTTTACATAACAATTCTTATATGTACACAGCATTTCACCTACGAGTATCTGACGTTGCAATCATAGCATTTTTCATAATTGTACATCACAATTCTTAAATGGACATAGCATTACTCCTGCATTACGAGTATCTGACTTTGCAATCGTAGCATTTCTCCTAATTTATGGGACATTCTTAAATTGACATAGCATTTCTCTTACGTCACGAGTATCCGATGTCACAACTCGTAATGTTCATTAACCAGTAAGCATTGATAAGGTATTCGCAGAAGAGTAACTACATATTACATCGTAGTGTCTGTTCACATGCGTCCACATATGCCTAAGTTATATATATATATATGCACATGAGCATATACCTTCTTAGTCGTACATGGCCGCACATGTGCCAATGCAATGGCATCAACGTTTGACTGCAATACGTCGTTACATCACCCATTTACTATGATTGTCTGCAGTCCAACACAGTGCGGCGAAACTGAGATGATAAAAGCACTAAAAAGAGATCCCTATGCCATTACTCCCCATCCACAGAGGATTGTGTACTGCTACGGTGCGTGGCAAGATGGGTATAACGATTTGGTGAAAGAAGTTGAATTTAAAGAGGGTGTGAATGTTGAACTAGACAGAAGTTGCAGAACATTGGTGGTGCTCGATGATTTGATGAATAAATGCGACGAGAATGTAGCTGACCTATTTACAAAACATTCTCACCATGAGAATTGTAGAGTAATATTTGACGCACAAAATCTGTTTCACAAGTCTCGCAATCAACGCGACTTATCAGTTAACTGTCACTACATGGTATTGTTTAAGAATCCACGTGATGCGTCATCCATTCGTTCTTTATCTAATCAGATGTACGCAGGCAATACAAAGTATTTGATCGAATCATATAAGGACGCTGCACGCGAACCTCACTCATATCTACTCCTAGATGACACCTGACAATATCAGACTCCGTTCATCTGTTCATCCGAAGGAGGGGTGCTACGTTTACATACCTAAGAAAAATGGCATCACGTAAAACGGAACGCCATTTACCTATGCTGCAATATTTGGCTAAAGTAAAGCCTTCAATCAGAAATGATGTAATCATAACAGTATTCGAACGAATTGGTGGATGTACTATGCGAATCATGCCTAAACGTATGACGTTGGAATATTCATCTCACTAAAATATGATACAATCAGCTGAGTAAATACAAAGCGAAAATGCGTACGCTGACTAGTCGTGGTGTGCCATATGCATGTAAAAGAAAATTGCTACAAACAGGCGGATTTTTAGGCAATGTGCCTATTTCCGTATATGCTGATGCTTTAGTTACAAAGTGTATAGACATAATGTTCCAGTGGAGAAGATTAGAGAACTCTACGCTCATTAAAATAATTCGTCAGGAAATTAAATTTTCGAAAAAGAGAGTTTCTGATCAAGAAGTACATAAGGAACCATGATGCCTAGATGCTGAGGATAATGATGATGATTCTGTTGGTGATAGATCTGATCCATAAGGAATCAGCCATCGATAAATGGATCTCCAGAACATTGACTATTTGTTTATGCTACAGAAACTATACATTTTATGATATGTAATATTTACTTCAATGTAAAAATATGGATAAAAAAAAAGCATTGGTTTATTATGCCTGTGTTTGATGATTGTAGCTTCCCAGCCGGGTCCCCCCCCCACCCACATCCCTCGATATACAAATTGGAGTGCTGTTGTACTTAGTGGTGGTGGCGGTGGAGTTGGCGGTTGATGAAAATAGGTGTTGTGGTGGATGCTGGGGTAGGGTTAATGTTTGGTGGTGGGTGTTGGGGCTTAGTGGGTGGTGGTGCTGGAGGTGATAGAGGGAAGGTGATGGTGATGGTGGTGGTGATGGTGATGATGGTCGGTATTGGTAGTAGGTGGTTGCGGCCGCAATGTCCAGACAATGGTTAACCAACTATATTATTTTTGTTGTCGGGGTCTCATTGACTAGGTACTCATAATGCATTCATACGGTGTGTACCCGGCCATGGTAATTTTTCCTAGTATTTTTACCTTTAACTGGCTGACTGGCGAGGTGTTTCAGACATTCCAGGGATCTACTTCCTAGCAAAATATATTGGAAACAATTTGAGCAAAAGTTGATGCAGACAGTCAAATTATTTTCAAAATATTCACTAAATAACATGGAAATGATTTGATAGAAAGTTGTTGCTAACACTGCAGTCAAATTATTTTCAAAATATTCGTACAACACACATTGCCTACCTTGTAAACAAGTACACTAGTATACCTCATCCCTCGTGCCAGCCAGCACCGCACTAGCATACATCATCTACCTCCTCCTCACTCGTTCGACCTCAGTTATGCGACCACCCCTACACTCATTCCAGGGATGTTATTTTCTGATTTTTCAAACCTAAATTGTGGTGCATAGGTAGTTTAAGCGAATAGTTTTGATACTAATTTGACATAGGAAGCTACAATTCGCACTAGCACCTTCGTGCGCACAAACCCTTAAAAAAGTGCTGTTCAATGCGACAATTTGACATAGGAAGCCACAATTCCGTTTAGTTTCAAAATACTTTTTTACTACAACCACGAGGTACCGCAACGACCACCTAATACGTTAAACGATACAAGATTGTTCGTCATTATTCGTCAACGATGACGACGGTGGACATTGTTCCCACCATTTTTATAACAATTTTTAAAATTTACTAATTAAATGACTGCCACTTTAAAGACCACTCCTTAAATACGAGATGCATGATTATTATCTTTATAATATTATACATACAACATCGCTTGGCTTAGCTATATATTACCCACATAGAGATGTACTTTGCTCTCTTTTGAAAAAATTAAATGACTGGTAGGAAGCCGCTTAGTTTCATGTTTGAGGGTTTTAGATGAAGGTTAATGTGTTTGCATACAAATTGAAAGATTAAAAGCCAATCATAGATGCTTTATGCACAATAACGAGGTGGTCAGAGAAAACATATTTCCCTGGATACTTTTTTTAATGCACACAGATTTTTATGCGCATAAACCATTTAACAAACTGATCCATCATGTCTAGCCCGTGAACATATCCAAGATTTACGCCTGCATGTATGTGTCATTATATGGAGGCCAGTATGCGACAGTTTTTGATAGGATGCTAGTCATCTCACGCGATATTCATTACATTTTTTTAGTAGAGCGATGTAGTATAAATGTAAATGTTAATGTACTTTTGGCTAAAATGTGTTGTGGTTTTGCGGGCATGTGTTGCGGATGGCAACAACTATATGCACATGCCTGAACACGCATACACGCCAAAATGCATGCGTACATGTGCGGCCGCATGCGGTCCGCATGTTGGGGATTTGCGGGCACATGTTGCGGATTGCGTGCGCATGTTGCGGATTGCGTGCGCATGATGCAGATTTGCGGGCGCATGTTGTGGATGGCAACAAGTATATGTACATGCCTGAACATGCATACACGCCAAAATGTATGCATACATGTACGGACGCATGCGGTCCGCATGTTGTGGATTTGCGGGCGCAGTACATATATTCCCATAAATGGTACAAATTCAATCCATTTTCTCATTCCAGTTTAAACATCGCAAAGTGGTTGGATGTGTAACTGCAGAGTAGTTAGGTAGCCTTAGGCAGTCAGATTTCATCTCACGGGATATTCCTTATATATATATATATATATATATATATATATATATATATATATATATATATATATATATATATATATATATATTTTTTTTTTTGTAGTAGAGCGATGTGGCATAAATGTAAATGTTAATGTACATTTGGCTAATATGGCCAGCAGTACAAACTTTGATGGATCAGACACTGGGTATGTGCGATGTCGTTGGTGTTACATCGACATCCGCGACACCATATGCCGATGGTCGAAACACGAGAGGGTCTGTAGGCATATGATCAAGGAAACAGAACCTAAAGAGATGGTGTACACCTGCAACGAGTGCTATTGTCTATTACCAATCAAACAGTATCTGCATGGGTGTCCTGTAATCGGTGATACTCTGACTGATATACAAAAAACAAACATGATGCGGTTTGTTACCAAACTGACAACCGCGCCTGTGCGGATCTGTGAAGACTGAGACCTATTTCAAAACACGGCCCTTTTCAGGGCCCACAAATCATTTGAAAGAGAACTCTTTATCTGTTCAAAAAATTAAATAATGTAATAAAGTTTTTACACACAACAACCCACTTCACACATGCATACGCAAGCACACATTCTGATCCGTCAAAAGTGGTCGATGTATGTTACTGTTCTAAATGGCCATCTGTACGCTATTGTTCGTGGACGATTAATGCATTGCCATTGACTAGGAACGCATTTTGTTCATATTTTTGAAAAATTTATAATTAAATGACTGCCATTTTAAAGACATAAATACGATAGATAACACTATCTATATAATAGCATAGGAAAACTTACTGTGTATGAGTCTGATTTATTTTTTTTAATTTAATGACTGGAGAACACATTTTGCTCATATTTTTGAAATTTTAATAATTAAATGACTGGGAGTTTGTTCATGTTTAAAAAAAATTTAATAATTAAATGATTGACGCTTTAAAGACATAAATATGGTAGATAAAACTATCTATATAATATTATACGTCATCGATCGTCAACGATGACCATTTCCATATCAATTTTGAAAATTTAATAATTAAATGACTGCCATTTTTAAATGACTTAAACCAAGGAGGAGGTTAATGGTGACTAAACCGCCAGCGGCTTACAATCAATTATTTTCAAAATATTCGTACAGAGATATCGCGCAAGACGTTGCCTCGGCGAATACGCTAGCATATACGTCAGCCATCCTCCTCATCCCTCGCGAAACCTCTACAAGCGACCACCTGCATTTTCTTAAAGGACCACCAGCCGAATAAAGGCACGCTCATGCACGGAGAACAATGCCGAGCAGAGGGTGTCCGAGATAGCATTCCTCCCTCCTCCTTCGACCTCCGTTATCAGACCATCTCTCTTACCTAACAACGCATAATAAGAAATTAAAATTTACACAGTCAAATCGTTTTCAAAATATTCAGCAACCAATCAATTTATTCAGCAACCAATCAAAATATTCAGCAACCGATTATCATAATATTCAGCAACCAATTATCAAAATATTCAGCTACCACTCAAATTATCAAAATATTCAGCAACAAATTATCAAAATATTTGTACATCGTGCATACCTTGTAAACAAATATGCTAGCATAGCCCTCATAATCATCTAGCAATATCAACTGAGGAGGAATGCTATATCATTCCACCTCAACTGACACAGACAGTCAAATTATTTACAAAATATTCGTACATAGAGCATTGCCCTGTAAACAAGTACGCTAGACCCTCAAAACCAACTTCTACTGAGCAAGAGTGCTAGCCTCATCTAACAGATTATTAACAAATATGTTGAATACATTTGAAATAGAGGATCTATTATTCGGCGACAATAAAACGCGTGAACACTTTCTCGGTGTTTTTCCAATTGACAATGTACCCGCACATATTAAATATTGCCCGGCCTCATTAGTAATAAACACGCATCCCAGTAATAAATCCGGACAACATTGGGTGACAGTTTATTACAGTAGAAATGGAAATGCTGAATACTTTGATCCATATGGAAGACACCCTTCTGACGGAAGAATGATATCAAATGTACATAATGGACACCGTGCCGTGTTTATTATTACAACAATGTACGTGTTCAACCTGCCGTGATGACAACTTGTGGATATTATTGCGTATATTTCTTATACCATCGTTCGAGAAGTGTACAAATGAAACACATATTATGGGCCCTAAGAAACAGAGACAAAAATGATGCAATAGTGAAACGTCTGACACGCAGGATTATGAAGAAAAAATGATCATATTTAATGTATAATTATTTATGTACTACGTTTTCTTTTTAATTATCGTGAATAAATGTCACTAATATTCATCATACAAATGCATGTGTCAATAAAAAATACATTTATTTTGTCAAATATATTTTTATTTCTTCGTGTTCCCTTCTCACCCCTCACCCATCCCCAATTAAAGCTATTTTGATAATTAAAAAAAATGTAATGGTACACTAGGCACGCGAGGCATACCACAATTATCCAAAGATCCGTAATTAATCATATTCACATCGTGACAATGGTAAAATGGGGACATATTTGAATACATAGGAAACCGTATGACGTAATCTGTAATTGAACCCTGCATATCAATTCCAGTTTTCTATAACTGGAATGTCATTCAAACATGGTGCGATAGTAATGTTTTGTAAACCGATGATGTTAAGCGGTGGAGAAAAAAGACGTGACCGAAATAAGGGTGTGTTCAGATTGGAAAGATAGTTTTACTGACAGCTCATATTTTAGCTATAAAAGCGAAATGCGCGCGACTAGTAAGGCATACAGCTTTTTTGAATTTGCCAAAACACGTAAAATGGAATCTCAATTATGTGATCGATGGAGAACGATAGGTTCTACACCTATTAATGCGGATGCATCGAATGGAACCAATATAAAGAGGTTCCAGTATGGCAACCATTTGCAATGTCATTGCGTGAAATCCGTAACCGCTGGAGAGAATATCTAGCAGATCTGGACGAACACAATTACAACAACTGGTTGCATGCGAAGTACCAACTTCGTAATGATTGTTGTATGTGTATGTGGTGCAAACAAAACAGAAGTTATCGTTTGCATTAATTGAGATAAAAATATTTACGTTAGCAAAATAAAAAATAAAAAATAGGCCTCTTTTTTAAGGGGCCACCAAAAACCAAAATTATGTTACATACACCCACACACAAACGGGTGCATAAAAAAGACGCACACCTGCACGACGTACATGCATAGGGGACATGGAACACGGGTGACAAGAGGCAACCATGTAGAATCACTCGCGCATCATCACGCGCATATCGTAACACGCGTGAGGGTATGCGCAGTACGTGCGTGTGTTGCTGCATCAGGTGCATATGCATGTGTGGGTACATATACGAAAAAAGTAGGACACCCTTGTGGATGATGGATCAGTAACAGATTTCCATTGATACAGACGCATTCAAACACATATTCCACTTAGAGTTACGCCTTTCATCATGGTACATACCAATGCCATTATTAGTTTGCGGGGAAACAGGCATTGACAAAATCTAACATCGCATGACCTTAAAGCGAATAAAGTGGACATGTTTAATGGTAATATGAGTAATGCGCGAACACACCATAAATATGCATAAAGCACTCGAGCACCAAAACGCGATATTCTAATAATTACCCAAGGGAATTAGTACATATGTCCACTCGGCTAAGAACTAGGAAACGATACGATATTGTATCCAGAGCACAAAGCTGTATACATTCGCAACTACAAAGTAAAATCTCCTAGCGAGTAGGTGATAATTCAATAGTAATTTTGAATATTTCTAAAAACCATGTAGTACGAAACGTGAGGTACTAACACGTACTTTCATTATTAACACATGGTATGTTTGTATCTCGATTCAAGCTTGATCTCATGGCTATTCAAGAAATATGGTTAAATCATACACAACAAATAATCTTTTTAGCAAAAGTACAGTCGACATACAATTCTATAAACGGAACCCACAGAGATATAATGACCACATTTTAACCATCGTACAACATCTAAAACGATTGACGTTATTGCAAAGTATTTTAAAAACAATTTGCGCATAATGGCGGTTAAAAGTCAATCAAAATATTCAACAAAGATAGTTTTCTAATAACGTTAGCATCATCAAATCAATTTCAAAATATTCAACAGTTTTCCTGTATGGTATCGATGAAAATGAGATATAGATTCATCGGTGAAAGGGTTAACTATTTTAACCCAGGATACGATCCATCACCACCAAGTCTTGGTAACCATTCCAACCGAACATACCATTAATACATTATTTTTAGTATTTTGTTACTAATCTCTCTGGTAGCTGTTGCTAAGACAGTAACAGCTTACAGGCAGTCTCTAAATATTCTACATAATAGTTTACTAATAACGTTAGCGACGAAACAGTCAAATTATTTTCAAAATATACAACAATCCCGTAATTCTTCATACATCCTCAACCTCCTCCTCCTACGACCGACCTCCATTATCAGACCACGTCTTAAACTCTATTCTTTTACATTACTCTCTTATTATTTTTACAACGGAGGGGAGCGCGCCGCCACTACATTTAAAATGTAAAATACACAACTTTTAAGGGTTAACATTTTCAAAATAACACCGATATCGCGCACTTCGACACTGTTCCCAAAATCTAAAATGACTGACGTTAATGCAAATGCAATATTAAGTATTTAAAAACAATTTGCACGTAATGACGGTTAAAAGTCAAAACGTTTTCAAAATATACAACAAAAATAGTTTACTAATAACGTTACCGACGAAACAGTCAAATTATTTTCAAACATCAATATCGGTCCGTAATTCCTCACCCCTCCTCAGCCTCATACTCCCTCCTCTTCCTCCTCTTCCTCCTCCTCCTACGACCTCCATTATCAGACCACCTCTTAAACTCTATTTTTTCACTATTATCACTCTCTACTATTTTACTATTATCAAACTCTATTATTTTTACAATGGTAGATAACCACGGAGGGGGGAGCGCCGCCACTACATTTAAACGTAAAATACACAACTTTTAAACTTTTAAGGGTTAACTAATTCAAAATAATAGAACATTCCACAGTGTTGCAGAATCTACGTGTACGGCTGTACGTCATTGTTATCGAGAAAACGTGGCGTTCTGTACGTCATTGTTCTCTAGAATGTGTGTGACCCTGTGCGCCATTGTTCTCCAAACAATAGCGACTGAAATGGAGCGTTTTGATTGGTTAAAACCACATTCCAACGAAAAGAACAATAACGTACAGCCCCTCCCTATACTACTAGTAACGATTGTATCCTAAACAATAATGTATGAAGACAAATCGCTAAGATTAACGTTGTGTATAAACAAATATGTATAAACTGGATTTAAACGCATTAAATCATTGCTAACGAAAGCACAAAATGAGGAAATCAATACAATTGAACTTACCAACACACACGCACGCACGCACGCACGCACGCACGCACGCACGCACGCACGCACGCACGCACGCACGAAACGCACGCACGCACGTACACACGCACGCATAGTTCTAACACATGAGATACGTTAATCTTGCTCTCTTTGTAATCCATGTTTCGCACAAGGTCCCATACAGTCGGGATTTTACCTTTAAAGTGTCTTAATGACAGGAACGAGGACATATGCAGGGGATAACTAACTGTTTCGATTTTTAAAGTATGTTGTATTTCTTTCCAGATTTATAACTAATGTAATATTAATCAGTATATCAGACATCTAATCTTAAGGTGATACTTGACACATTTACGTCCAATCAATATAATCATTGTGTTTTGACAGTTTCTGTGCGTCAAAAATTCGTAAAAATGTTGATGAGAAAGTATGTATGCTTTGAAAATTGGCACCAACACTTTTCTTAAACAGTGTAGTTTTCTGATTCTAAAAATGTGTCATGTCATAGATTTTCAAGAAATCCACAGTACTTGGAAATAACTACGTATGCCCGACAACTCACATATTCAAAGGTCTTATCATGTCTTATCCTGCAAGAAAAAGTCTGCGCGAGCCTTTCCGTTATTGGTGAATGGCAAGGTTTGAGATGTCCGGTTACAAGTTCCATGATTCTCTATACGTCCATGGTATCTTTGTGCCACATCAGTCCGGAATGTATATATTATGCACCGCTGATGTCTATGGTAATCGATTATAAAGCTATTATTTACTATAGGCCGAAAGACCTAATTTAATATAATTGTACACTGATAATCGGTTTTATTCAGCTGCTTGGCTAAACAAAGGGCACATACTTAATTTCCTCGTTAGGGCATAGCATGGATTAACCAGTTCGCTAAGGCATTCGCATGGGCATTAACTGTATACAAATTCTTCACTAATTAACGGATATCTGAAAATCACAAACAATTGGCTCACAAAATGTATGGTGACTAAAGGTATACAGACAATCTCTATATTTACAATCCGTGCTACTCTCGAATAAAATCATCAATTCTCATTGAGCTGAATTCGCTGTTTATATTACTCGCCTGTCTATTGGAGCGCTTAGTAAACAAAGTCACATTTTATATTTATTACCCTAGTAAACAGTCTGGAATCGACAAAAGCTTCGGGTAACATAGTAACCACTTTATAAACTCGATCTATAAGCAATAGATGAGGGATGATTATGAATATATCATTGCCTCCACTGTTCTTTTCCTGAGTAGCCTAATCATTGTTAGTGCGCCGGTGACTCGGCTATAATTTAACCATTTAAACTTTGAAATTCCAGTGGCTCAAATTACAAAACAGGTGTACAACAACGCCTTTTGATAATTTGAATCTAAGTTAACTGGAGCCTGTTGCTACCATAGCAACAATTCCCGGTCAAATTTGCTTCAAAACTTTCAACAGAATATTGCTTACATCATAAACGATTTGTTGTTTCTGGTGTGTGGGTGTTAAGTGGGTAACTGACTTCTTCTTTACTACTTCGGGTAAATGTACCGTAATTTGAAGTAGAAAGGTGTTGACTGTGGTAATTCTGCTGGTGTAGGGCGTTGCTATAACCAAAAAGCAACAGCATCAAAGACCATCGTTTCAGTTTAAATACCAATTAGCAGATAAAAGTAAGCTAAATATTTGCAATGTGCCAGGTCTGTGTTAATGTACATAAGTGATAATGTATAAACATATAGCTGGTATGAAATAGTTTTACTGGCATTCCATCATAATTATTACCATGTAGTGTTCTCAATGTTGTAAACATTTTGCAGTACGTATAATCGGATGAATAGCTTGTGTGAGAATATGTAGAACTTCGTATTGTTTTATAACCATACTGCGCAAGACACGCATGCCTGAGACAGAATCTTTGCAATCTAGGATATAAGACGCATCCAAAGAGTTTACCTCACCCATTCAAACAAATGTCGATTTGAGGTAATGAGGATAGATTGCCTGTCATCATCTAAATGTCAATCAATGAACATTTGAAAAACAATTGTGAAATATATGTCAGTCTTATCAAGCAAAATCCCAAATTTTGCATATACTCAAATATATCTGATACTGACCTCTAATGTTCTGTAATAGGCAGATGAAGCTTAAGTGGATACAATTGCAGTGCGTAAGGGCATGGTGCGTGCATTTCCAGATTTAGGCAGTGATCCAGATTCAGAACGATGAAATCGGATCGAGTCGTATTCCGGATCTATGAATATCTCGCAATCTACTGATCCGACTTGGAATGTTAGCACAAGAAACGTTGTGAGTCAAATGTTGTTGTGATCTGTATCAACAATCCGAAAAATAGGGAAAATCCCAAATTTATCCAATGTCGCAAAAACCGGAGGGCGAGGGTCTGCAATTTATGACTATCACTGGCATTGTTCCTTTCTGTAAACCTTCGATGCACACGGTGTCGCACATTTGGTACGTTTTACAATAGTCAGATTTAACCCGTAAGAAAAGCTTAGTTACACTAAAGGACAGTCTCAGAGAAAACTGCCACATCATATTGATCAGCAAGGAGAGAACATACCGAAATACAGCAATGGTCTGCTTTTCATGAAATAGATCATCACTATGTCAATATTCAGAAGAAAGCAGGACGATAACGGGAGAGCATCTTACCACGTGTAGTAAGAGGTGGTTCTGGGATAACACAGACATAGAATCCAGACAGGCAAAATGGAAGGGCAAGATATGCATGCCATAGCTACACACACACACCCGCCCGCCCGCCCGCCCGCCCACCCGCCCACCCGCCCGCATGCACACACGCACGCACACACGCATGCACCTCACCTAGCCCACCAACATACATCCCAAGAGGCCTGTGTTCGAGATATGTTAGAGTCTGATTTGTTACACAGCAGGAACCGTCGCTAAAATACTCAGTTCTCTAAGAAGTTATTAACTATGTCTTGCTGCCTAGAAACTGTTGATAGCCTCCTATACATGTCTAGAGGAATGCAACGTAATTATCCCTGGCGTCCTCACCATGAACTACCAGTAACCCATCTGTTAAGGCAACAGCTTCCAGTCACGGAGTTACAAACTACTCACCGGGAAATGGCTCTGGCAGTGTGTTGCATTAGCGTTCACCATATTAGTGATGTTGCTGTATCAGTAGTGAATACTTACGGTAACATAGTCCACGGTGTCATTACAAGTCATTTGTTCCCAAGGAACATTAACACGGAGTGCAATAAAGAGCCAGTTCCAAGCGATTACATCAGTGCACAAAGTGCAAGTCAGGCTGTGGATTAGCTAATGAGAGATGTCGTTTGTGCTCATCTCGTTAGTGGTTTACTGAGAGACTCTGGTATTCTCGGGTCCTGGGTAAGCCTATATGGTAATTATTTTACTAAAATCTCCTAATAGTACTATTGACCGTTAAGGTAATGGAGCAGCTCATTTACTGTACATGTCTAACATCACAGGTGTGTACTACTTGATGGACGATGTTGGTGATATGTGACGCTAACGAGCCAGAAACCGGACATACACCCGGACATTGATCACCGAGTCTAAATGCCATCATCTCATTCCAATCAATCATTTGAGACTATTTTTGGCGGCTCAGGAAAATGGCATTTATCAATCGAAGAACAGCCCTCCAATGATGACTGTGAGTTTTACATTAGTGTTACACTGTGTGTTGGAATGTTTGCCACCTTTACATTACGCGTGGATAGCGTATGTTCCTAATATGTGAACGCCTTTAAGTGAACCTCACGTGATTTTTGCGCAGTAAGTGGTTAGGAAGGTTTCCGGAAATCCTCTCTACTATAGCCATCACGCCAATTTCCGCTATTGACCAGTTCCCGGTCTGGCTTGAGCTCTTCGGTCCGCGGAGACTAGAAACTGATGCACTTACAATAGAGCTATATGGTAATTTAGAGTCGCTGGTGCGCGTTGCTTAGCGAATCAATGACTTATGTACTATATTAGTGCTATAATGTCAACATGCATTGTTCAGTTTCATAGCGGGGACTGGGCACGGCTCTTAAAACAAGGCAATGGCGTATGCTGCTGCTGCTGCTGCTGCCAATGCAACCGCAAGCATAACAAAACCAATGCCAGCATAATTATCTATCCACTCACTCTCGTTGATGAAAGAAAATGTTATTGCATTACCATAATTACCAATATTATATTAACAATAACTGTTTACACAACTCCAATAGCCGTCATTCTGCACTCCTATCTTATATGGCATACCGTCATCAGGAAAAAAATCAGACACACTTCTTGTGTTGATGAAATGCGATATGTTCTACAAATTTACAACAGTCAAGTATAAATGGATAGGTTGTTAGTTCAATTAATTGGCTAATCTTTGGTCTGTAATTCTAGTAAGTTCCAGATTTCCTGTCACTATATGCACTTTTCTGAATTGTTGATTTTATTTTGCAGCTGTTTCGAACAGGAAATATGCAATGCACGCTGGGGTAGAGAAAATGAAAACTGGTGATGTCCAACTTCGTACATTGGTCTGCTTGAGTCAAAGTTATATCGATGAAGGTAGACTTATTGATGTTCTTGACACACTTCCTGACTCCACGTTGTGCAGTACACTACGACTAGACAGAGAAGAGTTTGGCAGATTATTCTGATACGACGATAAAAAATATATTTAGCCACAGCATACCACAGTAACATCCCTAATCCAGCTACACCGTCATTATAATGTTTACTAACAGTAGAACAGATAGATCCGAACTGTCACTCAAGTATGTAACATCATAATCATCTACGTCACGTGTAGACTGACGTAACAATCGCAATCATGTCTGTAGCTCCATCATGGACATTGAACACTCCGTCAAGTGCACAAATTGTATGTCTTTGATCTATTTACTATTTAATAAACATTCTTGTTGAATATTATGAAACTAATTTGGCTGGTGCTGTAGTTTCGAAATTCAGGGTTCAAAGTATAGAAATCGAACCCAACAAGCGCAAAATACCAGGGGAGCTTAGCTAGAAATGGGCTGGCACAACTAGATATAAATCCCCCTATTCCCAACTTGAGGTACCATGGAAACAAAGTGATTTGTGCAAGGCGATTTCTATGGACATAATTTGGCGATACACATACGGCAGCAGCGTGGATGGAAAAGAGTCAAGGCACTTATCTACAGATTTCTCGGAGTTGGACAGTCAAGAAGAAAGGACACAATTAGTAGAAGCAGAATCCTTGCGAATGCCAGATTACCAGATTGATCACATTATGGTTAATGCTTTGAACGATCCATGGATGAAACGGGTAGGTAGCTCACTCTCTCCATCACCACCACCTCAACATCCCTCAATCCCTCCCTCCGTCCCTCCCTCACCCTCTCCGTCATCTTCCGCTCCCTCTTATTGTCCCTCGCCCCACCCCTCGCCATTTCTCGCCATCTCTCTCTCTCTCTCTCTCTCTCTCTCTCTCCATTCCTTTCACGGCGAAGCCGGAAAAAACCGGCCTCTGCAGTGGTCTTAAGGAATGTCCATTTGCAGGCCCAAAGAATACCTTTTTTAATGTTACCACTGTAATGACTGGCGCGATAACCGAGCCAATCATTCCAGTGCTAAATTTACAAAAATAGAGGTATTTTGGCCTGCAAATGAACAGTTAATAAGCACATATTTTCATTTTCTTTAACAAATCTAGGTATTACGTGGTTGAAAAAATGCTCTCAAATACCAGCAATGCCAATATAATAGTGATCTCAACTTAACGGGAAGTGAATATAGCAATGCGCGTGCGTGCTATTGTTTATTTGAATTGTCAGATAATTAACTGGTGCATCATGGGAGGTGGTTAGTATAATTATATTATCAGTCTTCTCCCACACCAAAGGTAAACACTGAAAGAGCCACCCATGCGATTGTAAATATGATTAGTAATATAATATGAAGATTATTTCGATAGAATGCTTCAATTTCATAACAATAAAATTGGAAACAATCTGGATACAAGTATTCCGAAAAATTCTGAGTCCCGCCATCTTGAAATCTTAGTTGACCTTTACCTTTGACATCTTGACCACAAAATTAGGTCAATCCTTCGGGCCTTCAAGTGAAACCAGGCGCCGAGCATGGATGAAGATCTCAGTAGAACGTGAGTTTTCAGCCTTGAGACAGGCAGATTGATGGGCATACGAACGGACAGACAGACGGACGGACGAACGGGCATACGGTCAATTGGATGGATGGACAGACAGTCATGGCTATTGCAATAGTCTCGTAACACCTTGTGACGGGACTAATAAGTCATTATCGGTTCTAGACCCCGTAAGTCAAGCCCTCTGTTAAGCTCATTATTTTGATATGAGAGAGAGAGAGAGAGAGAGAGAGAGAGAGTCTGATAAGTGCTACCCAGATTTCAAAAGAAGTTATCTGTTCACCAAAACATGACAGCAATCTTACTATTGTGCTGTCTAAATGCTTGAATTGTTATAGCTTAAATAATTAATTAATTCACGTCCTATGCCTTTTCCCAATGCCATTGATGTACACAAACACATGTACATATGTTTTGTTGTTGTTGTTGTTGTTTTTGTTGTTGTTGTTGTTGTTGTTGTTGTTGTTGTTGTCGTCATGGTATATCCTCCAGGCTACACCATGCTATATACACTCTGCTATATCCACCATGTTACACAATACTATATACACATGCGATATCCTCCATGTTACACCATGCTATATCCAGCATAATACGCCATGCTATATCAACCATACTAAAACATGCTATATCCAGCATGATACACCATGCTATATCCACCATATTAAACCATGCTGTATCCAGCATATTACAACATGCTATATCCTCCATGTTACACCATGCTATATCCACCATGTTACACCATGCTTTATCCAGCATGTTACACAATGCTATATCCAACATGTTACACCATGCTATATCCAGCATGTTACACCATGCTATATCCAGCATGTTACGTCATCCTACATCCAGCATGTTACACCATGCTTTATCCAGCATGTTACACCATGCTATATCCAAAATGTTACACCAGGCTCTATCCACCATGTTACACCATGCTATATCCACCATGTTACACCATGCTATATCCACCATGTTACACCATGCTAGTAGCCTCCATGTTACACCATCCTATAGCCAGTATGTTACACCATGATATGTCCACCATGGTACACCATGTTATATCCACCATGTTACACCATGCAATATCCACCATGTTACACCATCCTATATCCATCATGTTACGTCATCCTACATCCAGCATGTTACACCATGCTTTATCCAGCATGTTACACCATTCTATATCCATCATGTTACACCATGCTTTATCCAGCATGTTACACCATTCTATATCCATCATGTTACACCATTCTATGTCCACCATGTTACACTATCCTATATTCAGCATGTTACACCATGCTATATCCACCATGTTACACCATCCTATATCCATCATGTTACACCATTCTATGTCCACCATGTTACATTATCCTATATCCAGCATGTTACACCATGCTATATCCAACATGTTACACCTCCATGTTACACCATCCTATATCCAGTATGTTACACCATGCTATATCCTCCGTGTTCCACCATGCTATTGACCCAGTTTCATACAATTCCATCCCCTCAGCTGGTATTGACCCATGTGGGTGCAGCCGGCCACGCCTAACATAATACTATTGTTTGAAACCAATTAAGAGAATATCAGGCCTCGTCGCTCTCCTCCACCTAAACTCAGATATACAGCATGATCTGATTGACAGATAACAGCCATGATAATAGATATATCTGATCTGTTGCTCAAGAATCACAATCAAGATTCGTATTTGGCATATTTGTCTCCATCATGAACATGTAATAGCCCGTCAACTGTACGATTTGTACGGCTTCACTATTTAATAAACAGTTTGCTTAATATTTTGAAACTAATTTGACTGAGCGTTATTGTTGCCATAGGCAGTAACAGCATCAAGTCAATTTGGTTTCAAAATGTTCAACAGCTTATAGTTACCTTGATATTGGGATCCAAGAGGTTAGTGTTCCATTTATCCCAACATGATGTTGGCGGAGATTAGGTATAGATGGGAGGTGCATAGCCTGACATGAATCCCTCTCAGTATTACACGTCTCTCAGCACGGTAATGGCTTGCTAGCACGTGCACAAGACCCTTTCTCCGCGACAGATGGGTCTTTTACACTTGATACTAATGCTGAGTCAGTAACCGCTTGCAGCATTATCGTGTTCTAGTAAAACTGTCATTTAATTTCCACTATAAACTAAATACCGTAAGTTACAATAATAAACTGCACAAGATATTGATTGACTGACGATTGCACACTCAATAAATAAATTTCCATAGAGTGCCATTACGTGAAAATCAGTGTCTAATCTCTGAATCCTAGATAACTCAGGCGAGACGGGGAACTGGTCAATAGCGGAAATTGCTGTGATGGCTATAATAGAGTGGATTTCTGGATACCTTACGAATGTAGTGGCAGCTGTGCGCGCGCGTGCGTGTACGCGTCCGTGCGCGTGATATGCATTTAATTTCTCATTTTCGCATGATGCATTCTTTCGCTAGTTTCAAAAATGGATATTCTTCTAGTTGCCATAGCAACCGCATTCCATAACATAAATACACATTGGCCATTATATATGCCAGATGGTGACGATCAGACTTTTACAACTGTTAGTGCCAAAATATGGCTTTATCAGCTAGTTCTTAGGCTCAGATATGCACAATTGACAGATGTTAAACAGCGGTCAAAATTGGTAACCTATTGACCTCTGGGGCACACACAGTTAGGCTTACTGAACTGACTTGCACATAGCTTATAGAGTGATGTCGAGGCTGCTACATGTAACATGTTGAGCGGTGATACATTAGGCTACTCTACGTTAATTAGATGCGATGTTATGTTCATTCAGTTTTTTAGTTCTCCATGATGCATTGCCCCGATATTTTGAAAGATGAACATTCCGTCAGTTGTCATACGCGTCATGAACTAAATGAACATTGTCTAGTTAGAATTGTTAGCTGGTGCCTGCCATTCAATTTTCTAGATGTTAATACCAAAATGACCGTTTAATAGCACTTTGCAAGACAATACAATGCAGAGTTGCCAAATCTAAACAGCTTGCAAATTCGATAACCTTTGACCGCTACTGATTAAATTACTCAACTGGTTTGCTTAAAACATATATAAAATTGCAAAGTCTATGACAATCAAGATTTCGAGTTGTTATTAATTACGCCACATTAGGCAAATCCGATCTTATTGTGATTTGATTGCTCAGTTACACATAATTGCATTTCCTGTTATTTCCAAAAATGAAGGAATTTAGTGAAATAAATTAACATTAAATCTTTTTGAGATTTGTTAGATGGGGTGTATCTTTCACTTTCCAAGACGCTAGCGCCAAAATATTCCGTTATTAGCACATGTCCAGTCACAACAACGCGTGGTTGCCAGTTTTTAACCAGCGGCCAGAATTGGTGACCTTTTGGCATCTAGTGACACAACTCACCTTTCCAGAGTACCCACCCATCATATGACGTCATAATGAACTGCGCGATGTGTACAATGACATCATAACGAATGACGTCATGAATGACGTCGATAAGTACGTCACGAACGCATATTTGAAGACGGTCTATGCGTTGTTGTACAAATTGTTTGCTTTTACTATTTAATAAATATTCTGTTGAATATTTTGAAACTAATTTGACTGGGCGCTGTTGCTGCCATAGGCGGCAACAGCACCCAGTCAAATTAGTTACTAAATATTCAACAGCTTCCCTGTATAGTTTTCAGGAAAATGATAGCTAAGGCATTTGGGGATCGATCAATCCCAACACGGCGAGGTGTGTGTGGAGCTTAGCTAGTGATGGGCGGGGCATAGCTAAAAATGGAAAGGTCCATTGCTCAACTAATTTGCATATCACATATAGGAGATGCGAGATGGCGCGCAAAGCAATATTTAGAGTGGTTATTTTCTAGGCGACTATGACTGCCCCTTTTTCGTTCCGGTATCCAGTAATATGGTCAGCTTCGGTGTGTGTGTGTGTGTGTGTGTGTGTGTGCGTGTGCGTGTGCGTGTGCGTGTGCGTGTGCGTGTGCGTGTGCGTGTAACTTTGAAACATCGCAAAAACCCGAGTAAAAGTCAGTTTACCACATGTTAGCACATACAATCCTAAAACGGACATCGAGATCTTTTAAAGAAAAATAAAATATAAATATAATTTAGTCAATTTGTGGGCTGATGGGAGTGGGGTGGGTGCAACGTGGCCGCCTCTAGACCACATACTATTTCTGTAACTCATTTTTAAGAAAGCACCAGAATGGCCTTGACATCAAATCAAATCAAAAATTATTTTTTTAACAGTAACATGATTTTGCATAATTGAGTCCAAGTTGTCCGCCGAAGGCACAACCTATAGTTATTGTGGACACCTTACATATATAGACAGAACAGTAACAATACAGACAACAGAAACAGTTACATATCAGCATACACATGGCATATAGTAGATATTATTACAAAACACATATAGGGAGGGGGACGGGGATGGTGTGGGTGGGAAGGCTATGGCGGTGTTTTATATACCAATAGATTTGATATAATAGTCAGTAGCGGTATTGGGTAATGGTAATAGCAATTGGGTTCATGTAGTAGTAGTAGTAGTAGTAGTAGTAGTAGTAGTAGTAGTAGTAGTAGTAGTAGTAGTAGTAGTAGTAGTAGTAGTTGTAGTAATAGCGGTGGTGGTTAGTAGGGTTAGCGGTAGTAGTAGTAGTAGTAGTAGTAGTAGTAGTAGTAGTAGTAGTAGTAGTAGTAGTAGTAGTAGTAGTAGTAGTAGTAGTAGTAGTAGTAGTAGTCGTAGTAGTAGTAGTAGTAGTAGTAGTAGTAGTTGTAGTAATAGCGGTGGTGGTTCGTAGGGTTAGCGGTAGTAGTAGTAGTAGTAGTAGTAGTAGTAGTAGTAGTAGTAGTAGTAGTAGTAGTAGTAGTAGTAGTAGTAGTAGTAGTAGTAGTAGTAGTAGTAGTAGTAGTAGATATGGTAAATGACGCTCCTGCCAAATGTTACTTAAGTAGCAATAATCGTCATAAAGAAGACAATAGCTCAGAATCTGAGATTGAAGTAAATGATATGGATGATGATACAATGTCAGTTGCAGAATCAGATGTGTCCATTCAAACACAGAGTTCACAGAGGAAAGATGAAATGGTAATGTACCGATCAGAAGGGGGTGAAGTGTTAGTGTCATATGTAACGGCGAGAGGCGTGAAATATCGTAAACTGCGCCATGATTATGACATTTCCAAATATGAATATTTGTCTGTGGTAGAACTAGGAAATATTGAATTCGCAGGAAAATTAGGTAAATGGTCTAAGAAACGAGCTAAAAAACCCAAATCTAGTTAATCTAATGATGGCGGTTGTAAACATCATTTTACAAATTATGATTATCTGCACCATCAATTGCAGAGGATTAAATACCGAATTCAAGCAGCGCCACTTGCTTGAAGAATTAGCAAATGAGAGAGTTGATATTGCTTTTCTACAAGAGACCAAAATTCAAAAAGCTGAAGTGTATGAATCTCTAAAAGATAATTCAAAAGGGAAGTTTTTTTTTTCTTTATCACAAGATAATAGTGCGGGAGTGGCCATTTTTATCCTGCCCCGCTGTCTCAACTATGTTGACGTTATATCATCGTCATCAGCTCCAAATGGACAATGGATTTGTGTATCAATTGATGTACTAAACACAAGTTTAAATTTGATGTGCCTTTATGCACCTACCTCTCATCAATTGCGCCGTGAATTTCTAAATGATGTTTCCACAATAATTCAAGACAGAACGCCTGAAAACCTAATTATGGGCGGTGACTTTAATTGCATATTAGACAAGGCTAAAGACAGAAACTCTAGGTCTAATTTTAATGACACATCGCATAATATTTTGAAACACATTTGTGAAAATAAAAGCTTGTTAGACACTTATCGGATTGAAAATCCAGAAGGCCAGGAATTTACTTGGTTTTCAACCGATGGAAGGTTAGCTTCAAGGTTAGACAGGATCTATGTAGAACGTTCATTGAAAGGTTACATGTGTAAAACTAACATAAAACCAGTAACTTTCTCTGATCACAATATGTTTTCCATCACATTAGACAATGCTGACTGGGTCAAACGAGGAGATGGATTTTGGAAACTTAATGTAACATTGCTACGTGATAGTTGATACCGCAAATGTGTGGAAAGTTGTTGGAGGCATTGGGATGAAAGAAGAGGTTCGTATGAATGTATAACAGACTGGTGGGAAGATGCTAAATCAGACCTGAAATATATTTCAAGGCAGTATTCCATTATGAAAGCACGTGAAATACGAAAGCGTAAAAAGGTGCTTCAGAGGTCGTTGTGTAAAATTAATAAGAAAATTAATGATGGGGAATATAATTATTACGAACTATTAGTTAAATTAAAAGGTAGACTAAATGAAATAGAGCAATATCAGTTTGATGGCGCCAAAATAAGGTCAAGAGCACAAATGCACACTGAGGGTGAAAAGCCTACACGTTACTTTTGTAACTTGGAAAAAGCAAGAGGTATAGAGAAATTAATGCGCTCACTGAAGACTAATGATGGAGTATTAGTGTTCTCAAATGCAGAAATGATTGAAACAGTATCCGAATTTTACAAATCATTGTATAAATCTGAGGGATGCGAGGAAACTGCAACTAGAGATGTTTTAGCTAATATAACGAAAAGACTTCCAGATTCATGTCGCGAAAGCTGTGACCAATCAATAACAATTGATGATTTGACAAAATCCCTCAAAGGTATGAAGTTAGAAAGGTCTCCTGGATGTGACAGACTTCCAGTTGAATTTTATCAAACATTCTGGCACATATTTGGGCCAGTATCAGAAGAAATAGCAACCAGCATTTTTAAGCAAGCGCATCTCCCTACATCGATGGCCCAAGCATATGTTCGGCTTATATACAAGAGGGGTGACAGAAATAAAATACAGAATTATAGACCAATCTCTCTACTCTGTGTAGATTATAAGATTATTACTCGGGCACTAACATTAAAACTTGGCGCAGTCCTAGGCGAAGTCATTCATGATGATCAAACCTGCTCTGTGCCAGGAAGATCAATATTAAACAACACTTTGCTTATACGGAACCTTATTCAATTAGTTGAAAAGGATTGTATCCCAGCAGCAATAATAGCACTTGATAACGAGAAGGCGTTTGACAGACTAGAATGGGATTTCTTGTTTACGTCTTTAGACCATATTGGCTTTGGTTCAAGATTTATTAAATGGGTCAATATTTTATATACTGATATAACAAGTTGCTATTTAGTTAACAATCAGCTATCCAAACCTGTAGTGTTGGAACGAGGTGTCAGACAGGGTTGCCCACTGTCCCCGCTTCTATTCGTCATAGCTATGGAATCGTTGGGGGCCACATTGAGGCAACGCAATGACTTTCAAGGAATATGTATACGTGGCGTAGAAAGGCCACTAAAGGTTTCTCAATATGCAGATGATACAACTGTGTTTGCGGGTAAAATACGGATTTTAGAATTTTAAATGGAGTATTAACAGATTTCCAAAAAGCATCAGGACTTAAAGTCAATAAAGATAAATCTAAGGGATTGTTTTTGGGCGATTGGAAGGGCAGAACTGATAATGTGATGGATATTAACTGCTCAAATGATGTCATAAAAATTGTGGGTATTTACTTTAGTAGAGAACAAAATGTATTATTAAACTGGGAAGAAAGGATATCCAAGCTAAAGTGTGCATTACTAAATTGGAAACGACGTCGCCTAACTGTCTTTGGCAGGACATTTGTCCTTAATAATTTAATTTTATCTGGACTGTGGTATACCGCTTCTGTAGTCCATATGCCCAAATCAGTAGAGTCAAAGATCAACACGTTACTTTTGTCCTTCTTATGGGAGGACAAAGCCCATTTAGTATCACAGTCAATCCTCACCAATGAAAAGCATGCCGGAGGCCTGGATTTGGTTAATGTTTCAGCAAAGTGTGCTTCTTTAAAATTGAAATTCTTGAATAAGTTACTTACTTCAAACTCATCTTGGTCAAGTGTTTCAAGGGCACTTCTCCAAAGGTACGTTGACCCATTTCCAGTAGAATGTTTATTTATGTGCAATAAATTGCCACCTAATCATCAAAAGATTCCAAATGGAGATAAAGAACAGCTCGAAGCCTTACAAATATTTACACGATCAATGCCACAACCCAATTGTTGGGAAGATGCCTTAGAGCAGCGTCTTTGGGGCAACGAGTTGATTCGTGATAATGATGATGTATTATATTTGCCCTCTATGGCCAAAAATGGCATTCAATATTTACGTGACTTGGTAAATCTGAAATCTCGTAAATGGATTGCGATGCAAGATGTAGCAAGAATAACATCAATGAGACATATTGATGCTCAGCGCTTATTTATTAGAATAACGAATGCAATACCTGCTGTATGGTTCAAATTGTCGAAAGCACGTGGCAACATTGATATGTTGCAACCAACATTAGTATTTATGTCAGAACATATAAAATACAACATGGCATCTAGAGACTGGTATGGAATTCTAATGCAAAGTCGGAGACAGATTCCTATTGTGGTTAGGCATTGGAACAATTTAGGATGCACGCCAAAGAACTGGAAAAATGCCTGGAAAGCAATACATCTACCTTGTCTACCAGGAAATGCACGGGATCTGGCATGGCGATTACTCCATCGAAGGCTATGGGTCGGTCATCTTACTTATATGTGTAAAATATCAAGTACAGACCGGTGCTTATTATGTAATACTGAGGAGGAAACGATAGACCATCTATTTACTCAGTGTCGCATAACTACAGGCTTTTGGGTATATATCAATATGCTCCTTGCTAAATTTGGAACCAAATATGTGAATTTAGTGGCTGAAACAATTTTGTTCAAAGATTGCTCAACTATCGGACGAATCATTAATAGCAAGGAGAAAGAATTGTTAATAACCCTGTTATCTGTAGGAGTGTGGGCCATCTGGAAGCATCGGTGTTCAGAGGCCAGAGATAAAACTGGCAACAACCATCAGAGAGCCATACAAGCTATATTTCGAGCATCGTTGATAAACTGCATTCATTGTGAATTTTACAGGCTAGTAGAACATGGGAGAGAAAGTAGATTTAAAGATGTATGGTGCAAAACTGGCCTAGTTTAAATTGAATATGGATATCTAAAAATATCAGAAGCTAGCACACTCGCTGCTTGCTGTATATTGATAAATGCTATTTTAATTTAATTTAATTGCCTTTATTTTAAAATTGTAATGCCTTAGGAGACTCTAATCTTGACGAATATCCTAACCTTGGGATCAGAATATTTAAATATAAAATGAGCATTATGTCAATATTCTGGAGGTGATCCGATTTTCAAGTTAACAGATTGTGATATCTTACAATTAGCTTCATGTTGTAAATATTTACTGTAGGTGTATTTGTTCCAGGGTAATTTGCAAAAACTTACAATGAAGTAAATTTAGAATGTGAACCCAGAGCGCCATCTAAGTAGTCATAGTTTGTATACGTTTGCTTTGTGCATTATATTATATAAAGGCTACTACGTCCGTTGGGTATTTAATAATCGGCTAACTGGCGTCAATGAGTGACTTTTTGTTACTTATTGATGACTCACCTCGCCACTTGTTGGCGAGCTGCACTCGCCATTTGGCCCTACTACTATACGGTGTGCTACGTTAAACTACATATGATCTACTTAGCCTGCCGGTCATGAATCGGCTCAATGGCATCAACGATTAGCAGTAGCTTACTGCTAATTATTGATGAGTGGCTTTACCACTTGTTGGTTAGCTATGCTCGCCATTTGGGCCTACTACTACACGGTGTGCAAATAGCAATGTCTTTGTTGAATTATGTTATGTTATCAGCTCTTTATTAATTATGTTTTCTATGTAGTTATGCCACGGTTGTGGTATATGATAATAGAGTATTTTAGCTTGCACTGTTTTGACATGTTAGGTTTGTATTGTTATTCTATTAATAAAGCCTGCTATTTCAACCGATTTTTTATGGGGGTTTGCAAGCCTTTTTAAAGGAGTTCCTCCGGGAAGTGTATCCGACTGCGTCAGCGTCAGCGTCGGATTTACAACAAAAAAAAGTAGTAGTAGTGGTAGTAGTTGCACTGTTGGTGGTGGCTATTTTGTGTGGTGTTGATTATTTATGCGGGTCCTAGTATATGTCGATTATGTAATTTTTTATTGTTTTCTTTAATGATTTTACTGACATTTTGTCACGTGTTACATGTTTTGTGCTGTTCCATAATTTAGTGGCTGCAATAGATATTCTGTTTTTCCCTATGTCTGTTCGTGCAATCAACCGTGTAGATGATGTCTTGTTCTTGTATTATGTTGGTGAATGCTGAGGGTGTGTGTCACGTATGTGGTGGTTGAATTGTGTAGGGCATTGTGGTGAAACTCTTTAACAATAGTAAACATTTGTGATTTTCCGATGTCTTTGAGTTTAAGCAGTTTTTTAGTTTTAAAAATGGTGTGGCCACTTCCTCGATTAGCGAATAGTTTAATGCTTTATTCTGGAGACAGAATTTTTGATAATTTAACAGCATTGCAGTACGTGAGATGTGGCAGGATCAGCGTCCGGCACAGTGTTTAACAATGTCGTGTGGCATATATGGTTTTAGTCATTGGATGACACCCACTCCTCTTGCTACATTTGTTCACCCTAAGTCAGATTTTTTATATCTAAATAGACTCCTAAAATCTTAGCGAAACGGACGTCTTCAATTTCTTTGTTTTGCTAACATAGATTTGTGTAATATCTTTATTTTATAGCTGTGGATTTTGAAAATAGCATATAGTTTTATGAAAATTTAGTGATGGCTTATTTAGCGAAAACCAGTTAGTAATTTTCTCAATTTCCTTATTTGCCTTCTCATATAATGTAATTATGTCTTCGTCACAACAAAAGGCATTGTTGCCATCGGCAAAAAATATCAGTGGCGTGTGTTTGCCAGTTGTTCATAGGTTATTCATGTAAGCCATGAACAGCAAAGGGCCAAGAATGAATTCCCGAGGAACACTGCAGGTTAGTCTCCTATTATCAGAGCAAACAGCATTAAATTGTACTTCCCCTGACTCCATAATAGGCGAGTTTGTCTAGTAGAATGTTGTGGTTGAGGTTGTCAAACGCTTTCGAAGGATCCAAAAAATGGCTATTATATGTTATTTCTTTTCAATTGAGTCAATAATTTTTTTCTGTCATTTCTATTAATGCTATCATAGTTGAATCATTTTCGCGGATGCCATATTGGGATGTATACATGATTGACTTTTGTCTAGGTAATTTGTAAGCCGATTAAACACAAGGCGTTCCAGTTATTTAGAAAAAGGTGGAAGTATTGAAACAGGTCTGTAATTTGTGAAATCAGATGAATCTTTGGCTTTGTATATATGTGTAACTCGTGCATATTTTAGTTTTGACGGAGAATACCTTGTGTTAGAGATAAGTTGCATATGTGATTGAGTGGTGTTAGTAAGTCTATTATGCAGCATTTGAAAATACTACATTTGAAATTATCACGGCCATCGTTTTTTGCAGGGTTATGTGTGATCAGGATGTTAAAGACTTCTTCATCGCTGACCAGGTTAACGAAAACAGAGGATTAGTAGTTGTCTGTCTGATAATCACTGTATTTATTTCCGGACGTTGGTTTTATTTTATCTGAAAGAGTTGGACCTATATTAACAAAATAAGCATTGAGTCCATTTGCAATTTCATAATCATCGGTTATAATTGTTGCTGTTGTAACGAGATTGCGTCTGCTGTGCTTTGGCAATATTTTTTATTCAAAATAATTTAGTTATTTTCCATGTCTAATTTATGTCATTTTAGATTGTTCAAATTTATTTTCGTAGAAGTTTTTTATCTATTATTATTTGGTAGCCTTCAATCATCATGTTCGCGGCATTGATCTGTTCAAAACTGTACAATACAAAATTTGATAAACTATCCAATGGCCTTTGATACGCTCACAATAATGGATGGATCCGATCTGTCACTACCGTATATGATTTCACAATCTATTACATCACAACGGCACAACCAAAATGCATAATGAATGACGAATCGAGCTCTGTCATGACCATGAACGTCATTTGATGGGAACACGGGGGCATGTCTCCTCCACTTTTTGTGGTGGGTGAGTTGTGGGCGGCAGGATGGGGTGCGGTGGGTGGTGGAGATAACACATGTAATGTCCCCTCCACATTTTAAGCGTTTAAGAAAATGCAAACAGGGACTAGATCATAACATTTGGCTATTGATATTGTTCCGGCCATTTAACATAGACTACCATTATACTGAAAATATTATTATTGTCACTTTTCTGCTGGCATTGTGGAGATATAAACCATTCAAGTTCTACATTAACATTATTCATATTACAGCTAACTCAAGGTCCTTATTTACCTACAGAAATGCAGGAAATGCCATCTGAGAGTATCTAGATTTCAAAATTTTCCGGACCCCCCCCCCACCTTTTTGGTTGTGGTCCCCTCACTTTTTCGAACAAAATGACGCCCATGGTCATGACCATTGCCCACTCTGCGAAGTAGTCCAATTGTATCCATTCTTTGATAGATTTGCAATTTAATAAACAGTCTGTTGGATATTTTGAAACTAATTTGACTGGGCGCTGTCAAATTAGTTTCATAATATAATATTCAGCAGCTTACCTGTATAGTTTACCTTGAAATTGGGATTCTGAGATTTCTGTGTCCAAACTACATAGATCGATCAAAACACACGAAATCCGTGGGTGGCGCTTAGCTAGAAATGTGCAGGGCAACGAACACTGGAGTCAATGCTATCTTAACAATCATCTCTCATCTATTGTTTATAGATTAACTATGCATATAGGTTACTACGCTACCGCTGAAGCTTTTGTCGATTCCTGATTGTTTACTCGGGTGATAAATATAAACTGTGAATCTGTTTACTAAACTCCCAAATATACAGTCGGGTAATATAAATCAGCGAATTCAGCACAATGAGAATTGAGGATTTTATTTGTGAGTAGCATGCATGGTAAATATAGCGATCATCTGTATACATGTTTTCATCATTTTGACGGGCCAGCAGCACATGGTGGTCTAAGCATAGATGAATTCATGAGTTAATGCATCTGTAAATAACGTAGGGGGCTGTTTTAATCGGTAATATCTTCTATCACTGGAATTATGTCCGGATTGTTTTAGCGATGAGTCTGAATAATAGCGATTAACAATGTCAATGTATGAGCCGCATTACTGCTATTCACATATCATGAGCAGGTCTTATTCAGAGGATTCTCACACTTTAATGACCCGTTCCAGTTTAGCCATCCATCATATGACGTAATACTCAACTACGTGGCGTGTAGCATGATGTCTTAGTCAATGATATCATGAATGACGTAGGTAAGTTCGTCATGAACGCATAATGGTCTAAGCGTTGTTGTACGAATTGTATGTCTTTACTATTTAATAGACATGTTGTTGAATATTTTGAAACTAATTTGACTGGGCGCTGTTGCTGCCATAGGCAATAACATCACCCAGTCAAATTAGTTTTAAAATGTTCAACAGCTTACTTGCATAGTTTTCTGGAAATTCATAGTCAGGGCGATCAGGGATCGATTGATTCCAAACGGGCAAATCGTTGGTGGAGCTCAACTAGGTATGGGCGTGGCATAGCTAAAACTAGAAAGGTCCATTGTGATGGTGAGGACAGTTATGTCATACATTGTCAAAAACATTCCTTTCATTGACTATGTATGCATAACCCGCATTATAGGAGACAGCATGCGATCATTGAATATACTAATGTGAGATTACAAGCACAATAACTCGAAACCAATTAACCGTATCAACATGAGACCAGTCTCCAATCAAATTAGTTTCAAGTTATTCAACAGAATGTGTATTAAATTGTCAAAAACATACAAGCCGGACACTTACTGATGAACATTTGCCACACTCGTGACAGACCCGTGTCATTTTATTTTGACGTCAGCTAGGAAGGGAAGTATGTTTATATGACGTCAGATACTTGAGTGGCAAAAATAGATTTTAATCACTTGGTCGTAAGTGATAACCAAATACAAAGAAGATGGACATGCATTGCTGTTCTGCCAAATTTGCAATCGCCCTGCATCATGATGAATTGGATTAAAAACTCAGGAATAATGTTCCCATTGGTATGTACAATCACCAACTACCTTAGACCTCTCCCAGCGTGCATCTATTTATCTGCAAAGTATCTGTTGATTTGCTGCTTGCATTGTTAATTTGATCAAACTCTCAGTTACTAATAGAGATAGGTGTTACAAAATGTTGCAACATGCAAAAAATGGTGCAGCTTCGTGGTTAATAGCAATTTCAAGAACAATTGTAGCTATTATGCTAGATGGGAGGATGGCTGTTCTTAAGAGTTGACATAACCAATGTCTATAACAAAATGTTGGCTAGACTCTCCAATTCATGTAACATATTCATTGGAGTGCACTTCTCACATAGGAAAGTAAAGTGAGTAACCTGTAGTCCATGATAGAAAATGTAGACTGAGAAACTGTCATGACAGTTCAATGGAATGGTAATATTAATGTTCCTACTGGAGCAGATAAACGTTTTCCGATGCTCAAAATATAAACCACAGTAAATACATGTTTCACATGACATCTGGCTCGTACGGTATAATATTAATCTAGTGAAAATCATGGTTATGAATGATATTAAATCTGGTGCTGACCTTCATATGGAAATTCTATGGACAGTAAAATATAATATTCATTAATGATTTATATAAACAAATATTTTCATGGTTCACGTGCCATGTGTCCTCATCACTGTGTGTAGTACAAAGAAATATGATTGCAGCTGTCTATGTATTTCATATTTGGATTCAATATTCAGCTAGACCATCTTTTAGTTGAATTAAGATGATCTTACAAACGCAACCGATTGCTATTGTCCATGCTTCCTTCAAATGTGATGATAGCACTGATCATGCTCACAGGCTCTTTGTTTGTAGTTGATCAGATTGGACACAACACAGTATTTGCAATAAATGAATGATTCTGCTATTTTGGTGTTAGGAAGTCAACTAACACTGACATGGCATGTCTTTTCCTATCTCAGGCCAGTTTCGCGGTACACCATGAGCAGCATTAAGCTGAGACTATTTGCCTTCAATGCTAAAGCAGCTCTGCTATAGGATTGAAAATCTGAAGACACATAACAGGCGCACAGGGTCATAATGTAACATATCCTATAAGACATATGATAACCATATAGATTCACCAATGAAGGCATGCGGCAGGGGAAAAATAAGCATCCGTGGGCGATACAACCAAAACTCTGTAAATGGATATGGATATGGGACACTCCATGTGGAACCCGGATACGGCAGATCATATGTGGAGGAGCCTGGATATTGCACACTCCATGTGGAACCCGGATACGGCAGATCCTATGTGGAAGAGCCTGGATATGGCACGGTCCATGTTGAGCCTGATATGGCAGACCCTATGTGGAGGAGACCGGATATGGCACACTTGATGTGGAGCCCGGATATGGTAGACCATATGCGGAGGAGCCGGATATGGCACACTCTATGTGGAGACCGGATATGGCAGATCCTATGTGGAAGAGCCCGGATATGGCACACTCTATGTGGAGCCCGGATATGGCAAACCCTATGTGGAGGAGCCCGGATATGATGCCCTCCATGTGGCGCCCTGATATGGTAGAACCTATGTGGAGGAGCCCGGATATGGCACACTCTATGTGGAGCCCGGATATGGCAAACCCTATGTGGAGGAGCCCGGATATGATACCCTCCATGTGGCGCCCTGATATGGTAGAACCTATGTGGAGGAGCCCGGATATGGTACACTCTATGTGGAGCCCGGATATGGCAGATCTTTTATGGTGGGGCCCGGATATGGCACACTCCATTTGGAACCCGGATATGGCAGACCCTATGTGGAAGAGCCAGAATATGGCACACTCCATGCGGAGCCCGAATATGGTAGAGCCTATATGGAGGAGCCCGGATGTGGCACACTTCATGTGGAGCCTGGATATGACACACTCCATGTACAGCACCGATATCTCACACGCTATGTGGAGCCAAGATATAGCATTCCTTATGTGGAGTCTGGATATGGCACACTCTATGTGGAGGAGCGCGGATATGGCACACTCCGTGTGGAGCCCGGATATGGCAGACCCTACGTGGAGGAGTCTGGATATGGCACACTCCATGTAAAGCACGGATATGGCGCACTCAGTGTGGAGCCCGGTTTTGAAACACACTAGGTGGAACCCGGATATGGCATACCCTATGTGGAGTCCAGGAAACCATTGCCAGACATACTCTTAACAAACAATGACTAACGAGGGATGTTGAACCCAACGCAATCTATATGTCATGGGGAGTTGAGCATGTAGCCCACGGCAACAATCAGTGGTGATATGCAAATGAAATTGACTATCTCATGTAATTCAGAACGAATCGGTCCTGTCATCCCTCTCGGTGTGTGTGATCAGGTGTTTGCCTTGAAAGAAAGTTCATTCCGGTTTTATTTCAAGCATACGATTTATATTGTTAGCTGCAAATTATGTTTCACATTCAGACTGCAGAAAATATGGGTGTTTTGAAATCTTCTCTAAATCTCTCTAGTATGGTATCTTCTTTTCTTCTTCTTCTTCTTCTTCTTCTTCTTCTTCTCCTCCTCCTCCTTCATTGGTTTACTAAAGGAATCTAGTCATAATCCTCAGTCTTCATATGATATTCAACTATCTTGTACTTTTAATGACGGCGAATATTGCGTATTCACACACGCACGCACGCACGCACGCACGCACGCACGCACGCACGCACGCACGCACGCACGCGACACACACACACACACACACACACACACACACACACAGGTTGTAAATCAGATTTCTACAAGCTGTCAGTTTTCAAATCGTATGATGCTGTTTTTAAGATCTCTGGCCGAAGTATTTGGGCTGATATTTTATCTTTAAGTATCACACCATTAGATCACTGTCGCTGCTTTTATGAATACCCATGTGCACCTTATGAAGGTGATATATCAGGGAAGATTTTGCATGGGGCACTAAATACTGGTGTCTTTCTTTACCGTGCAGGATACCGTCCTAACGATGATTGTCAGTCATGTGCAGAGCGGGAGGACCTTACGCATATGTTTTAAACTTGTCCTCGTCTTCAACCATTGTTATTGGTCGTTCGTAGAACTGTCCTTAAATTGTTAGATATTGGTTAATTTAAAGCTGAAAACTAGATAAAATGTTTCACTTGTCCAAATTGTCCTTCTTGGGATGAACGAAAAGTAAAGCATCGCCTCTCTAATTGGGTAATGGCAAATGCAAAAATTGGCCACATATATAACACAGCAGCGTCTTCTTGATGGTCATGAACAAACATACCCACTTAAAGCGTTTATATCAAGGGCACGATCACGAATCCATATTGAATTTCAGCATCAGCAAAACATAGGATCTATAGAAACCTTTCAGAATGTTTGGGCTATAAATGAACTTCTATGCAGGGTACAAGATGGTGAATTAAATCTCAAGGGACTCGTTTGACCGTGTGTTTTAATTCGTTGTTCGTACCTTGTTTTGGAGTATGGTGACACGTGTTAAAGCTGATGTATTTTATTGTGTCTTTCTATTAAAAACCATTAGATCTAGTCATGAAGATATTTTATTTTTTATTTATATTGTGCATTTTCTTTTAGCAATATGATACGTTATATTTTAATTTTTGTTTCTTAACAGCATAAACTATAACATTTCAAATTTGGTATATTTAATGTGAACATGTGATATCTTCCTGCTAAATTGTTAATAAAGTACCATGAAAAGTCTTCTTCTTCTTCTTCTTCTTCTTCTTCTTCTTCTTGATAATGTAGATCCTGCCTCTTCGATGCGCACGTCGAACAAGTGACTAAGTGTTGTTGTCTATCTAGATAGACAGGGGACCACACGTCTTCAGCAGTCTCGGTCTCAAATAATATGTGACGTATATCCAGTCTCTAGCTAGTTGCCCAATTTCATTGACAAGTGGATTAGATGAATGGATCAGGAAAAGTGGGTCCAGCAAAATTTTAACCATAGGGTCTGGAGTAGGATCATTAACACCAAGATCAGAGAGGATTTGGCAAAACCTTCTGTAGTGAGGGACACGGGTCTCATCAGGCAATCGACGCTAAAGCAGGAAGTGTGTTCTGGTTTCAGCAGCATCCATACACAGCAGGCACGTTGGGTCACGTGAATACTGGTTGGGATTGCCATACGATGCCTGTAGACGTAGAGTGCCAGTTAAAATTCCAGCCTTATATGTGGCTTTCTTAGTTTCATGGGTAGACATCAGTACAGTTGACCAGACTGGGGATATTGATGACGGGTCAAAATCGCCCCCAGACAGATAATGCAGCGAACTTAGCTCTCTCGCTTGACATTCTAGGCTTTCAGACCAAAAGAGTGTGATGGCATAGTTAGCGCGTTTTTCCCAGCCCTTTTTGCTAGAAGGTGCTGCTAGAAGTTCATGTGCGGGTGGTAGGTTATATTTCCACAAAATGTGTGATATCCAGGAGAACCAGCATCTGTCATCCACAGTTTTTAGTGAGAGTTGGCGAAGTGCGAGTTCAAATTCCCTTCTTGTTTGGTCACGGATGACATTGCGGAAGAAAACTAGGGTTCGTCTGTGGATCTCAGCTGTTACTGGCAGCACACCAAGTAGGGCATAAATAGCTGGAATTGCTACTTTATCAGGGAGGCTCTGTAGTTGCCGCAGTAGCTCACGTGCAAAACGCTCTAGTGACGAACACTCCCTCTCAGAACACATCCAGATTTCTGTGAGGCTCAATGTAAGTGATCCAAATTTTCCGAGACACTGTTGTGTTTAAGCCGTTCTTGCCGTGAAAGCCGGCCTCAAAGAGCATGTAGGCTGTCTTTCTGGCTATGGAAATATTAGCTTCAAGGCGCTGTTGCATGATGTTATGAACAGATCCTTGGATAAGGTCGAGATGGGTTGCATGGTCAACAATGTCAAGTTCGTAGCTGGTGTAAGGGATGGCGGATTTCTGTAGATCGGTTTTACTATCACGGTATATGATGACATTCGTCTTTGACATTCCTATAGTATAGCGGTTGTCTGCAGCATATGCAGCGATAAGAGAAGCAACTGATTGGGAATCTGGACTGCTATCCGGCGCAAGGGCTGTGATATCATCCGCTGTTGTTGGAGCCTGTACTGGAATGTCACCAATATGAGCACTGAGGCCAGCCTCTATTATCAGCAGGGACAGTGGAGTGTTAAAGACCTTGTAGTCGATTGTGGAGAAGGTTCTGCCTTGGCCGGTACTCTGATGAATTGGGAAAGGTGTGGATAGTTGGTGGCCCCATTTCACTCTGGCAGACAGCCCTTTGTACCATTCATCCATGTTGGTCCATAATGATAGTGGAAAGGAGCTTGAGCAGTTTCACCACCAGGGAGTCATGCCACGCAGCATCAAATGCTTTTTCTGCATCCATCAGAACCATTACCATGTCTTAATTGTTGTGCTCATGTTCTGTAATTGTTTCGGTCACAAGAAGAGAAGTAAACAGGTAACTGGCACCCTCAGTAAAACCGGCTTGAAGCTTACTCTGAACAGGATCAAAGAAAAGTCTTAGTCTGGTCGCTATAATGATCTCCAGAAGCTTCCCAACAATAGAATACGCCATGATGTCACGGTAGTTACATGGAACGTGCTTGGACTTTGGCTTCTTCAGTATCGGCGTTAAGGTTCCCACCTTGAAAATCGCAGGAACATACTTTAACTGGATGTTGGAATTATAAAGAGTGCACAGGACTGGCATCAGCTCATCAAGGCTGTAAATAATATGCTCTGCACAAAGTCCAATCTAGTCTGGCGCCTTGCGACGATGAGGCTTCTTTGCAGCCAACCTCACCTCTTCGGAAATAATGGGCAGTGGCACAATAGCACTACAGTCACTCAGCTGGTGGATATTAGCGATATCATGATCTATCAGGTCTTTGAAGTCATCATTAAAGTCTGGGTTAGATTGTGGTGTCATAACCTCCTGGTAGTATTTAGCAAATGCTTCTGCAATGGTCTCTGCTGTTGTGCGGTCTGTCCCATTGTGAGTGATCCTCTCTGTTATGGTGGGTCTTGACTTTCTTTGCTTTGCTACAAGTTTTGCGAAGACCGAACCATCCACGGCTGGTTCGATCTCTTGGTAGAGGTCATTCCTGCGGAGTGCATTTCCTGTCTTTGAGCTCTGCGAACTTCATACTTTAATTGTCTGATTTCTGAACAGATCGGGTCATTAGGACATTTACTGTGTGCTTTCCACTTCCAGAAGGTCATCTTAGAGTCTATATACACTTGGAGGACACGCGCAGGGACACATTTCTAATTTCTTCTGCTGTGCATGGTCTTGTGTGGTACAGCCTGTCCAGCTGCTTTGAGGAGAGCACAGTGCAGCTCATTCACAATATCATCTATATTTGTAGTCAAGCTGATGGATGCATCTCTAAGGTGACATGTATTACCCCCAGATGACGGCTTCATAGCAGTCAAGCTCAAGTTGATCCCATTTCCAGATAGTACGTGGTGGACGAGGCTTGCATATCACATTTGCTCTGTGGCAGAAGTTAACAGTTCAAGAGACTGGAGTATTAGCTGAACCGTTTGGGTGAAAATGAGAAAAACAGCTTCTTCCAAAATGACAACCTTTTCGACCAGATTGTTGGCTCCTTGAGAGAGAACATAATCAATTTGCGAATTTGCTTGCTAACAACAATTCTCGGTAGCTATGGTGGCTGCATTGGATAATTTTCTGCCAGGCAGAAACTGTTTTTTCTGTACGAAATCTCAAAGGATTTGGTCGAACTGCCTTGGTGACTCTCTGTGTATGGAAGCATTAAGTTCTCCACACCAGATGACCTGCGCACCAGGATATTTGTTAATGATTTCTGAAACTTCGCATAGGACAATTGATAGTCAGCCGTTTTTGATGAACCGTCACATGGCATATAGTTATTGATACAGAGCAGCTGCTGTGAGCCCCCCATTGAGCAGAATACAGACTACACGCTCACTGCCATCGCTCAATAGCTCAATAATAGTATCCAGACCAGATTTCCATAGAAAGGCTACACCACCTTGACCACGTGAGCAAGCTGAATGATCGACTGGATTATTTTTGTCAAAAGTCTTCAGATGAATAGAACAATTGTAAAGTCTACTAGCTATGGCATCACGCTCGAACAAGTAGAGCAAGTGTTCTTGGATTGCAATAATGTCGTTTCCTTCCATAGCTCGCTGAGAAAGAGTTTGTTGGAATGGAATCATTTGACGTTGTATGCTGCTCATCGGATGATCCTTGATGTAGACCCTGAATAGACATGCACAGCTTCTCTGGTGGTTTTGGCGTCAGACTGGTCTGGTCTAAAAGAGACTGAGTTGAGGAAGTGGTGAGATCATCATTTGGGTATTGGAGTTGGATGTTAATTGCTGAATTACAAGTTTGCTCACTGTGGGATCCTAGCAGAAGTTCACAATTGCTCTTGTTGATGGTATCTAGCAGATTTTCCCCTACTGAGGACAATGAGCTCCGTCAAGAACCATTCTTGTCTCTACCGTTAGGCTATGCATCGTTCCTTTTGGTTACCAGTTCATTAGTTTGTGTTGGTGACGATATTGGGTTGTTTACCTTGTTTGCAGAATCAGCGTCAGCTGAAGAGCCTGGTATATTATAACTTCTGGTAGTTGTAAACCTACAGTTTCTGATGAGACAGAGCTCTCATTGACTGATACTTTTCTGTCATGTTTGGGTTTTGATTGCTGCATAGGCTTTGATGCAAATTGCCTCTTTTGTGTTGCAGGATGCATAGGTTGATGACTCGACCTGGTTGGGTGAGATCCCCTGAATCTACCATCTCCATCAGCCAGCCTTGAGCGACGATGAGGAAGTGAAGGAATCAACTGTCTCGCATCAGGTCCTGCTGCAAAGTTTGACAAAGGCGCTGGATACAGACTCTCACAAAGGTGGTGGAAGTAAAACTGATAGAAGTTACATGGCAATAATGACGCATGATTATACTGAGGGTGTGGTGGATGAAAGTTTGCATTAGAGCTATGGTTGAATGATGGTATCAGAGGAGTCATTCAGTATTAGTAGAGTAGTGCTATGAGCAGCAGCAGGGGTGTCAGGCACCAGAGGCGCTGTGATATGTGTCGCAGTAGGAGCATTTGCTATTAATGGTGTGGCGTTATGTATGACAGTACCACTCGATGTTAAGGCTATTGTGATGGGTGCCACAGGAGATGAAGCACTTTATATTGACTGCGTGGCGCACGATGTCTGTGCAGATGCATTCAGTACTGCCAGTGTGGTGACACATGCCATGGCAGAGGTACTTGACGCTAAAGGCATGGTGTCTCGTATCGGACGTAGAGCATTTGATATCAATGGTGTCACGTTTTGTATCGCAAGATGATTCGTCAATAGCTGAGTTGCATTAAGTACTCGTACAGAAGCATTTGGTGGTAATGACAAAGCGCCACTGGCGGGAGCATCAGGGATAGTGATGGCATTGTCAGCATTAGTGGCGACACTACATACATTGTCACAGCATGCCACACATGTGAAAGATAGCGTTTGGTCCTTCAGGTAGCACTCATACCTGGAGATGGGCATGTTATCGCAAATACGATGTACCCATGTATGACAAGACTAGCACAGTAGGGCATCATCAGGATCTTCGCATGGGTCATCACATACGCTACAGCATTCCTGCGGGGTGTTAGTTGAGTTAGACGTGAATTGGCTAATTAGTTCGCACCTGTATAATCTTTAAGGCGACGAACAATATTGGCAGGGGTTGTGTTCTATTCTGAAGTGGGGACCTCTTTGCAGGCTTGGATCATAATCCACCGGACTCTGTGGCATCAAGTCAGAGTTTTATATGCTCTCGGATAACACGGTTGACTTTATTGAAATCGATTTCTTCGCCATCAGACTAGGATACTGGGCAGGTCGGTATCACAGAAGATTTCAACTCTGTTACCATTTACTAGAAGGCAGTTTGTTGTCAAGTAGAAGCTGGCAGTATAAAGCTTGGTCTTCTTCTTCTTCTTTTCGATCGCTGGTATCACACTTGGAGAGCCGTTCTCAAGATGAAATCTGTGGTTTTCTGCAGTTCTTCCACAGGCCCATACAGCTTTTCAAGAAAAGAGGTCGACAAAGGCCAGATCTCTTCTCTCAGCAGCTGATACGTACTGCAACATTGAAGTATGCGCTCTGTGGTCTGTTCTGCTTCTCCACAAGGACAAGCGGGCGATGTTGTAAGGTGGAACCGCCTGTACATGTGTTGGTGTAGTCTGTTATGTCCAGTTCTGAGACGAAAAATGGTCACTTGCTCTGGCCTCGAGAGATGATGGTAGGCATCTTCTGATTGAGGTGTTCTATAGAGTGACTTGATGATAGTCTTCACATCTGTATGTGTAACCATGTTTTCTGTCTGATTCTCTTCTGCACCCACCTTTGCCATCTTGTCTACTTCCTCATTTCCTTGGACTCCACAGAGTGAGGGGATCCACTGCAATGCTATCCGAAAGCATTTGATGGTTTGTAGTGCTTCTTCAAGTTGTGGCAGCTTACCTTTAGTGATAGCATCAAGGACGGAGCGGGCATCAGATAAAAGGACAATCTGTGCAATAGGGTCTGCTGTTCTGCGGATGGTATTAGCTGCATGGACCAGTGCTTCGACTTCAGCTCTGTAGTTTGTGCAGTGTTTGCCTGTCGGTACTACAGCTGACTCATGTTTGGTCTTACATTTCTTGTTATTTTTCTGTAGTGACACTCGTTAATCAACGAGTAGCTGTTTTTCATCGTTGATGTAGGTTGGAATAGCTAAAACACTTCCATCTGGATAGCTGCTGTAATATAGTTTTGACGCTTCCATAAGAGCCCGAATGACGGCAGGCTGTAGGTTAATAACAAGTCCACCACCTGTCATGGTGGAAGAGATCGGATCTTGTGGATACGGAGCATCCAGCTGCTTGTGCATAGCTTTAGTCGGCTGTAAGCTCTTGTTTCATTCTTGGATTTGCTGCTGGTAGTCGCTTGATGGTTAATTCTCTGAGTGGCACGCAGGGCCCCTCTAGTGCGCATAGGTGATAGGATACGTAGATCAGACAGATTGTTGTTTGACTGGGTCTGCCGAAGACTTCGTGATGCGTGATAAAAACAATCAGACGATCGTTAAAATACTGTTAAAAAACGCGCTGAAAACAGTTGTAGATGACGGTCAAATTTATCGCTGGCCAGGCATGGGTCGAAAACGGTTCGGGGAATGTTATACCATCTACATAAAAGTTATTTTATTATTTTAAAAACAAGATGGCTGCCAACGACACGACCGCATGAGTTCACGAAAACATATAACTAAAGCGAATAGATACAGTTGTTGACGAGTCACACGCTTGGATATATAAATATGTAATTATACGCGATGTGCCTTTCTAGCTGGTGCCGAGGCAATAATTTAAATTAAAATAATAGTTTTAATAGTTTTCCGAAATCCAAAACCAAATTAATTAATTAAGTGAACGTCACAGACGGGATAAAAACGCAACAATCTTTCTGTGCCACTTTTGTAGGTTCTACTAATTACCTTTTTGCTAGGATCCATCAAGTATGACGGTCTTCACTGTTGTCATGTGACAGTTTAATTTTTTTGTTTTGCATTATTAGAAAAACCCTGACAATTTGAATATTTTATCATTTTGATACGATTTACATCATGATATTATATTCAGCTAAAAGTATCTTATATGATTACTGTATTCTGCGGCTGTAGTAGTAGAAACATCATACAGCTGCATTCAGTCTTTCTTCGCTTTTGTCCATTGTGTCTTGTCCTCAGCGGAAATCATTAGCTTGCTCAGGTCTATTCTTGACTTAAGTGTACCGAGTCCTGCTTTCCCGAGGTCAGCTAGTAGCACGCTCAGCAGATTTATGCAATGACGTCCTCTCCTGGTTTTGTATTTGCTGGCTCCGAGTAAGGCGAATTCCAGGGCTCTCTGTGCTGATATGTCGTCTGTATCTCTTCTGGTATCCTTAGCACATGGCCAAATATGGACCATCTTTCCTGGTTGACTTTTACCCATTGGTGTCCAGTGATAGTGCGTAAGTGTTTGCGATGACAGGTATCGAGTTTGTCTAGAACTGCCTTTGGAGCTGGCCAGCTGGTACAGTTATACAGCATCAAGGATACGCATGTTGCATTGTATAACTGCAGCCTTTTTATCAAGGGAATCTTTGATCTATGAATCCATAGCTTCCAGAAGGACTGAAACTATGTTCGCCATGATGCAGTGTGCAAAAATGTCAGCAGTACTGCAAAGCAGTGAGCTCAGGATTTTACTTTTCCTCCATGGTTCGCCCTCACGAAGTGGATCGTCATTTTCTTTAGTTTCATACTTTATAGATAGGTATATGTGGAAAAACTCTGTTTTGGATTCATTCATAAAGAGATTCTCAATTTTTAGTTTGCTTGCAGCTATTGGTTTCTTTTCATTTCTAGCGGCATACCCAGTATCGATATGGTGGAACTTTCTGGCACAGATTTCAATGCAGCAGCAAGGTAACAGGTGAAAAGAACCTGAGATAGACCATCTCCCTGTGGGGAGCCAATTAATCTCTCAAACTCTACAGGCGTCACTGACTTGGCTCGTACTCTCAGCTTCGTGTCTGTAAGCAGTAGTCTCACTACTCGTAGCTCATCTTCATTGCATCTGACCTGGCGTAGTACATCTAGGATCTTTGAACGTTTAAATGTGTTGGATACTCGTGGCATGTCAATGCCCATTTTGTGGAAACCCCAGTGTTTAGACATTACTACCAACACAGGCAGCGTTGAGCCCATATAATGTCTGCGCCATTGCATCCCCATTTGAAGCCACTTTGGCATGATCCTGTGAAGTCATCGATCTTGTCTCGAATACGGCATAGAGTAACATTGGATAGGATTTCCGTATGCTGTTGAGGAGCACAATAGACCACAGATCGGCAGGGGGTGGGGGGAGGGCACGTAGCTTCTTGGGCGTGGGCAGTCCGATAAGGGTGCCTTGGCCTACAGCGTCGATGGGAAGGTGGTGCATACAAGCTGAATTGATTAGGTGCGTGACCGGTTCTGCGATAATATAACTTGCATATTTGGATAATTCATTGCTCATGCCTTCAGGTCCAGATGCACGTCCATTTTTCATGTTTCTTCTATAACTCTGCTGTTTTAATTGGTGTTAGTAATGGCCTGGGGTTTCCTGAGATCGGGTGCAAGGGCTCATCATCGTGGTCAGTGAACTATTTCTTGAACCATTCTCGAATCGCCTCGGCTTTGCCCTGGCCAGTCCCGCAGAATGTTATTGCGCTCCCGGCGTAGTTTGGTGCAGTCTTTACTTTGGCCACTTTGATAGATGTGCAGCCAGAACACTTTCTGCTCTGCTGACAGTTTTACTACTAGAGCGTTGTCAGTATACCTAGTTCGGGAGTTTTTAAGAACACCTATGGTGCTATTAGCTTATGATTCCATAGATTTCAATATTTTGGGTAGGGCTTCGTATCGATCGGAGCTGACGTTGATATTAGCTATCTGCTCCCCGAGGGCCTTTTTGTATGACATGTGAGTGTCAGTGTCGCTGATGAGCTTGAGTAGGTTGTCGGTGACTCTACCGTTTTACCTGGTATGGCGTTTATACATTATGTAGAGGTCGTGCATCTGAAGGCGTGTAATGACTGGCTTTTGGTCAGAATTGAGGTATGTGCCGCCATAGGAACAAGCATTCCGAAGTAGGGGTTTTGCTTCTCTCTTGCATAGTATGAAGTCTATTTGGTTGAAGACAGCTGTTGTAGCCTTAAAACCTTTTGGGGCTTTGCGATCAGCGATGTGTTCGGTAAATGTTATCCGTTGATAGCATGGGGGTGTTTTAAAGCCGTATTTGTGGCAAATAGGACATTGGAACTAAGGAATGCCATCAGTGCATCTCCATTGTTGTTGCGTGTGCCCTCTCCATAGGATCCCATGCATAAGCCAAGTCCTGAATTCGTCCACGATTTCGAGTTTACCCACCTTGGAGTTGAAGTCTCCACAGACGGACAGTTGCCATCTAGCTGGGATTGTAATTGCGGAGCTCAGTTCTGCATAGAAGGAATCTAATATTGCCGTATCCTCATTGGCTTTTCGGTAGTTGGGTCATATGCGTTAACAATGCGGAAGTTAGTGGTGGTGTGTTTTCACATAGGTATAACCAGGTCGATGAATGCACGCGATCACTGACGTATCCAAACCTAATGACATGGTCCAAGATCCTTGGTTCGATTACGAGGCCTAAACCCCGGTATGTGGCCTGTATTTGCTCCATGAATTCTAGCTTTGCCCTGTCTGTAGTGGCTGCTCTGTGTGTTTAGCTACTTTAGTCTCTTGAATGCATGTAATATCGATGTTATAGTGTTCACAGTCTGCACCTAAGGTTTGCCTCTTTGATGTTGCAGTCAGACCACATACATTCAATGTTTCTCTGAGTATGTATCTATTTGCAACAAATACATTTACACCGCTCTGTGCATCGCCACTGAGCTATCTTCCAAGCACATCTGTCCCCACAACCACTTACTCTTACAACCGTCTCTAACCAGGTCTCTACAAACTTTTGAAACAACTGGAAGCGGGGATCCAGGAATGACTTTCATTGTCCATTACCCATCCCTATCACTTAGGAGATGGTACTTGATGCTGGGAGAGGGTACAGGTCACCCAGATTACTACCTGGTATGCAACATGATTTTAGTACTGCGGTAGTGCATTTTAGTGCAGTAGTGAGTTTTTCTGACAAAACATCTCTCTGCGTGCCTTATTAAGACAGGTCAGATGGCTGCTCCTGTCATACAGGACAACTCTATAGCATTCAGGCGGCTTGAAATGCTTAACTTCAACACCCCACCCAGTGAATGGATTCGCCACCACAAACTTGAAAGCTGCAGTTACACCAGGACATGACCTCCATGACCCCCACGCCAATCGCTTCCACTTTTCACAAAATGAAGCATCACATCCTGTGAAACTAGAAGATTGATAAGGGCTGGCTTGTCTTCTCTCCTAGTGCCTGGGCAAGTGCAATAATTCCTGGCACAGTCTTGCTTTCTGATTTGTAAATTTTTACTCTCTTGACTTCCTGGTCATCATTTTCATCAAATATGCGATTTATCAATTTTCAGACCGCGAAAACAAAATAGAAAATCAAACTTGAACTTATAAAATCTGTCATATCGACTTCTGTTTGTGGATTCTTGCGAAAATGTGAAGTATTTGACAGATGCAAGGCTGGGTAAAAGAATTATACTTTTATCCGCTCTGTACCTATTTCATTAATACTCAGTCCTAAGCTGACTGACTTGCGCCATTGCCAACACACGTTCACGGCTCAGATACACGCAATAGAGTAGGGTGGTGGGGTTCGATATATCAATGCGGGGTGCGTTGGTGATAAGTAAATGACTATGCAACAGTATGTCACATTACATTGATGATAGGTTTCATTTTTCCACTACTGTACCGTGTGCTTTGTGTGTTATGGCTGTACAGTCTTTCATCCGTAAATACTCAGGTCCACACAGGTTGCTCTCACTCACATCAATAGCTTTGATCAATCGCATTTATTTGCAAAATAACTTTCACTTAAACTTCACAACACACAGACAACAACAGAACAGTCATCTTCATCCGGATTTATTTATGAAAATAACTCATATCCGTTCAGCTGAAAATACGCCCAAATTCCTGCAATACCTATATAATAGTGTCATCAACCTGCATGAATAAATGCTAGATTATTCCAGTAATGGCTGTGCTATCGTTTATTTGACGCCGTCAGGTGATTATCTGGTGCATCATGGGAGGTGGTTAGTAATGAGAATCCGTCTATCAGAGCGTACGTCCGCTATACTCTATCTAGAAATAAACACTGAAAGAACACCCATGTAGATAGGATTGATAATAAAATAAGATAACTTCCATCAACTGTTCGAATTTTGTACTATAAACGTGTGGACAGTCGGGGAATAATTCCATTAGAGCATTATTGAGTGGAAGTAGTGGATGACTAAATATGGTCAAGCGTACAGTAAGTCAATCCAGTCCGCTAAGCACGTTATTCCGGCTGGAGAATGTAGTCTTCTTGGCGTAGACACTGGAGTTAAAATTATTATTATAGTTGTCCATCAAAGGTTGACGTAGCGGGGAATCGACCTATTGCTGGACTCTCAGGGCTTGTTTCTTAAATAATTAATTTCGCATGATAAGCTTTTTAGCAAAGTATTTAATGTTCACTACCGACAAATTCTTTTTAAGATAATGAATCCTTAGGTACATATAGACGCCTTCGCAGTCGATGGGGACGACATCTGAGATCTAAGTCCCACGTAAACGATGTTGCTATAATATATATTTAACGTAAATCATGATCGTTGACCTTTAGAATTACGCCTCCATTTCGTATGCTGAAATATTAGTAATTCAATTAAATTTAATATTTCATGACATCCAAATTCGACGTCTTTGATGAAAATCTCATGCACCAAAGGAGTTGAACGATCAGATCTGTCATTCAAGTATCTGCCAATTACCTCACAAGCAGCTATCTGACGTCACAATCTATCTATCTTCATCATAAACATTGAAAAGGCTGTCAAGTGTATGAACTATTTGTCTGTTTGCCTTTGATCTTATGAAATTCTGTTGAATATTTTCGAATTAATTTGACTGTACATTGTTGCTGTCATAGCCAGCAACAGCTTCCATTCAAATAAGTTTCAGAATATTCAACAACTTACTTGTGCTGTTACCTTGAAATTGGGATTCTGGGAATTCAGGATTCAAGGTTATAAAAATCGTGGAAACAGTAACAGAGCTTAGCTAGAAATGGGAGGAGCTTAGCTAGAAATTGGCGCAGCTTAGCTAAGAAATAGATCCCTCTATTATTCTCGGCGATATGATTTATCTGTATCAAGGCTTATCAATGACGAGAAGGCATATTCCATATATCGCTGGCATCGCTGGCATTTCCATATCACATATCTCAATAACAAGTGCGACGTGAGAGACATCTGTTGGCCTAAAAAAACAAGACAGACACACTGGCAGGCCACATTAAAATAGTTGTGAATTGTGTCGTATCTGAAATAGTATATAGTCGTGTCATCGAGAATGTCTAACTATATGGTCCGGACCGTGAAGTGTTAGCAAAGTGAACTATGACAAATGCTATTCCAATTATAGATTTGTGCAAATATTGTGATTCCGCATTTAAAACAGACACCTTCTTTATCACTGAAATGTGTAATGCAAACTCCATCAGCACATGAAATCCATCCATCTGACCTTTGTCCAGCTGACTACCAGTGTAGGCTAGCGATACAGCCAGATAGCTAAAGACAAGCATTCGCACATGTCACTCTAAGCCGGCAAACATCGGACGATGCTTTAAAATGGACATGTTCACATTGGTAACTCTTTCAAACTTACAGACAAGAAATTCACAAATTCTTTGTGATGCAAGGAAAGTCTCTGAATATTTGAAAGATGGAAAACTAATTTGATTGCGGGTTGACAGTTCTTGTTGCCTATGATTTCAAAGTTGTCAGCAGCGTTCCTCTATAGTTGTCTTGAAATCGAAATATTGACATCTTCTGGGTTCACTGGTGTAACTCTAAATTGCCAGTGATCGCCACCCCTAGACCAATGGCATATCCTCTTGTTAATCACGTGACTTTATATCCAATGATCATTTGGATGGCTGTGAATTTAGAATACATGCTGCTATATCCAAAGTCTTACATTTTACACGAACTGGTGTGTGTAGATATATGTTTATTTGAGGAGGGTTTCGCTATCGCAGATGCTCGACGAGCAACCCCAGATAACATGTAGACGTTGGGCAAATGTTTGCAGCAAGTTGGCAGATCGCAATTGCCATTACAACGTTGGCCCAACGTTGGCTCTATGACTTGTTTACCAAAGTTGGGCCAACCTTGAGCCAACGTTGGGCCAACATAGGAAATTTCAAAATTAACATAATATTCACCTTTCTAATTTTTAAATTGTTAACTTATGCTTTCTGGTGTTCTATTTTAAATATCTTCATAGATTTATGCCCGTTGGCTCAACGTTGGCCCAATAACGTATTTCCAACGTCGGGCCGATAAGTATTGGTCCATCGTAGTGATAAACGTTGGGTCAACGTTGGGCCAACGTTTGCTTGCTATCAGGGACAGCATCACCTTGTCATAAATCAGAGCAACAGTTAGCCTAGCAACCCCTATGAAAATGGATAGTTCAATCTGGAATTTAAATAATAATCGGCCATAAAATATGTCTCTACCGAGTGACGCTAGACAGCAGCCATGGGATTGGTCAGTGATGGAAATGGTCCTTTCCAGTTTTAGCTATGCCCCGCAAATCTCTAGTTAAGCTCAACCCACATTGCGCTCGTGTTGGGATCGGTCGATCACTGAACTCTCTGACTATGAATTTCCAGAAAACAATACATGTAAGCTATTGAATATTTGGAACTAATTTAACTGGGCGCTGTTGCTGCCTATCGCAGCAACAGCGTCCAGTCAAATTAGTTTCAAAATTTTCAACAGCATGTTTATTAAGGAGTAGAGACATACAATTCGTACAACGTGTCGGACTATTAAGAGTTAAAGACGGGCCAAATAGAATCATTTGTGACGCAACTATTATGAGGTCAACATACACACCACTTGCCTGATTATCACGTCATATGACGTCAGATTAATAGATGGATACTCTGGAAAGGTAAATTCGCGCGATGCATAGGGCCAGGTGGATTTTCGGAACATTCTGAACCACTTAACGTGGTAAATCTCTCACAAGATTTACTTAACAATGCAGCCATGTCAGACACTCGTGGCACTACAAGGCGAAAATGAGAAGGCAAGAAATCATCAAGCATACGGTAACTCTGAGGCAAAACTCCCAATCATTATTATGTTTTCAATAGGTAGATGCCATTTTCCTGATCAACCAAAACACTCAACATGATGGATTGCACTGTACGCATGTCATTTAGATTCAGAGACAAATAGCATCGCATGTGTCCTGTTTCTGGCTCGTTAAGGCCGCATATCATCCATACATTGCATCAAGTAGTACACAGGCATACATATCATATTAGATCTGTACCGTAGATGATTGGCGCTATCACCTTGCCTGCCAAGAGTACTTTTAGGAAATAAATTGCGATCCATTTTTGTTGTATGAATTATCACATGAATAAATACCGGACTCATACTATCAGCACCCATACCATCACGGCACGCGTCAACAATTTATGGAACCGTTTCTAGCTATGCCCTGCCCATTTCTAGCTAAGCTCAGCCCACTTGTCCGCTTGTCGGAATGAATTTAAATATGTTTTGGATCCCAAGTTCAGGGTAACTATAGGTCTACAGGTACGCGTTGAATGTTTTGAAACTAATTTGACTGGGTGAGGTTGCAGCCTATAACAGCAACAACGCCCAGTCAAATTAGTTTCAAAATAGTCAACAGACATTAAAATTAACTTGTAAAGCCATACACCAAACAGACCTTTCAATGCTCATGACGGAGGTAGATACCTCATCCACGAAGCATTTTGATTGTGACGTCAGACTACATAATTGATTATTTATGATGTCATATATGTATACAGATCTGATCTCTGTTAACAGCTTTGTTTTCCAAATAAACTTGATCACAGCCTATTTATGGCATCTGAAAATAACATATTTTTAATTGTATTTGTATTTTAGTGCTATTATTGACCTGGAGGTAATTTTGAGCTAGATATTTACGTATTTACGAGTACATGTGATCATAACATATTAATAATTATGATGAACTGCCAATAATGCAGTTTCACAGCCGATAGATGGTTATACGTTAGCACTTAGGTACATTAATGCAGAATCTTTACATAGCAATTTGTAGTCCATTGTTATATGATACGCAGTCTCAAAACTGAACAGGGTGTTGTTGGAAGCTGTTGCTGTCATAGGGGAAATCACTTTTAGCAGCTCCATTTTAGGATCAACGTTAATCACCGCAATCTACGGCGATGTTGTGAAGGTGGAAAATAGGAAATCAGTCAAATTCTATCCGAAGCAACGGCGCAATCACAATAATTACTCAGATAAATACTACTTGAAGCAATGCTATAGTCATAATCATCCCTCGTCCATTGCTTATAGATCGAGATTATAACGTAGTTACTATGTTACCCGAAGCTTTTGTCGATTCCAGATTGTTTATTCGGGTAATAAATATAAAATGTGACTGTTTACTAAGCGCTCCAGTAGACAGCCAAGTAATATAAACAGCGAATTCAGCGCAATGAGAATTGAGGATTTTATTGAGAATATCACGCATGGTAAATATAGCGATCATCTGTAAACCTTTAGTCACAATACATTTGCAAAGCAATAGCTCGTGATATTCTTACGCCTCGATCAATTAGTGAGAAATGTGTATAGAGTTAATTATGATCCCGCGAACCACTTAACACACTGTTTTAGTGGATGCTATGTTATAACAAATTTCTCTTCGTAATTTACCAGGACTCGCAATGCTGTGACCGAGACAGTTATTCGGATAGATGTAGCCCCTAGGCTGCCGTGTCACCACGCCACCCTGCCATGTACGCCGCCCTGCAGTGTAGGTCCCTACGTCGTTTTTCATGTGCGCTCCTCACATATACAGTACACTGTCAGATACGACGACCTGTCACGTACTTTCAACTGATTTATACAGTAACTGTAGGCATTGATTTCCTAAAATTAACGTTTATTGTTGCATTAAACAAATAAAAGGAGGTCTGCTAGGCCAATGGACTTGGATATGATGGAAATATTCTCATGCATTAAATAACCGTCATCTTGGCGACACAAACATATTTTATTTTAAAAATGGACCTTTCCAAGTTTACCCATCGATCATATGACGTGATATGACATCATAACCAACTAGCCTAAGTGACATGTAGGATGACGTCATAATCATGACGTCATGAATGACTCAATATAGCCGTCTTAAACGCTTAATAGTCTGGCATGTTGTACGAATTTTATGTTTTTTGCTATTTAATAAACATGCTGTTGAATATCTTGAAACTAATTTGACTGGGCGCTGTTGGTGCCATAGGCAACAAAAGCACTGAGACAAATTAATTTCAAAATATTCAACAGCTTACATGTATAGTTCTCTGAAAATTTAAAGTCAGGGAGTTCAGCGATCGATCGATCACAACACGGACGTGGTGTGGGCGGAGCTTAGATTGAGATGGGCGGGACATAGCTAAAACTGGAATGGGCCATTAAGTTGTACGAGGAGGCTACCTGTCATACGAAACATTTTAAAGAGTAGGGTACCATGTGTCAACACGGGCGGACAGATTCTTTAGATAGCTGCCATTGAGTTTTCCTGTATGTATAGTAGTTACATATTAGGAGTTCTAGAACAGCTGACAATCCACGATCAGCGGCTACCACCGAGTTAAACAGGTCAGCTGCCAATCCACGATCCACGGCTATCACCAAGTAAAACAGGTTAGAACAGAGGCGATGTAATGTAGGTGACCAACTGTTTTACTCGATGGCAGCTGCCAATCCACGATCCGCGGCTTCCACCAAGTAAAACAGGTCAGAACAGGTGGGCACATGAACATTTATAATTCGGTATTAGAGAAATTACTTCCTAAGTATATCTTGCAAGATATTATAAAATTGAAAATGTCTATCCTCTGCATTGAAGATATTATTTCACCTTTTCAAAAAGCTGAACAGTCAGGTGTTCCATCAAGTAATGTTTTACAAATCGGCTGGGCCCATATTCGAGCAGGGAAACATAGCGTTAGGTACACGAGTGTCTTTGTCGTGATAGATGGACATCGTTATCCATTACATTACCGTTTTAAGGGAGAAAAGCATGTAGGCCGCCTCGGTCAGCCGGGCCGGTCAGGAGCATCCCATGGTCGGAATTCCTCTCCTCAACTTCAAGTTCAGAAATCTCCAACCTTAGAGTATGAAGGGGTTGCTAAGCCTGATGAGAAAACCAGCAATCTATACACATTGTTTAACTATATAAACAAAGCTTTCTCCGATGAGGTCCATCGGATGAGCCATGAAAAACATATCGGAAACATCAACACACCAATTACAACACCTAACTTGAGAGTAGTCAACATGCTTCAGTATCGAATCTCAGATAAAGCACTCGTGAACAGTGGGGCATTGCTAGGTAACCCTATAGTCCGCGTACCTCATAAATTCGATGAAGCTGGAGGGCCTATAGATTACTATAAATACTATGATAAATCCAACAATAACGAGTGGATATCTACGACTGATGAGAATATACATCTAGTCTGCACATCCGGGTCGATACACTCCGGGATTATTGATGGTTCCGCAGTTGTACTTTCAAGTATGGGAATCAGTTTACCAATGAAAATTCTGGTAGACATCATTGCATATCCTCCTTAAAGAAAAGCGTACGACATAGCTGACTTTTATTAACTCCTCTCTATGCGGATATGGCTGGACAGCCTAAGCAGATGATCTAAATACTGTCTGTCATTGCCATTGCTGCCAGTGGATAGCGTTTAACCACTAACTCGACACCTGGTGGGTTTTTTCGGGTGACTAACTCGTCTACTACCATTGCGAATGATAGGTCAGAAGAAGCTCTCCAGAACTCAAGCGATTTATTTGCATGGTCGCCCACGTCTTGTAATGATCTTGCCACTTTTTCCCGCCGTGCCACGTAACCTACACAATGCATAACTCTTCAGGATAACCCATGATTGAGAATAGTTTAACTATACAGTTGCATTTCTCTAATAGGGAATCACCTGGTGGTGGCCTGTTCTAGAACTCCTAAGATATAACTACTTAACTTCTGATAATGCTGCACCAGCTCGTCATTTAGTGGTATACCGATCACCTGTGATCAACCAAATACTACATACAGAGGCGTGATAACGTTGCAGCAAACAAAACAACTGAAAAAACCCAAAAACTATAAGACTCCCGGACCCCACCCTTCCGAGAGAACCCCCGCATTATCACCGGCCTCTCTCTTTCTCTCGCTCTCCTCTCTTTCTGTGGGGGGGGGGGGGTTATGGTTCCTTCATTGCTCCTATTTCTGTCATTGTACCCCTACACTAGTGCAGACCTTTTTTCGAACTTGGTACCATCTAGCTGAGGTCTCTTATGAATTGCTGTGCAATAGTAGCAAACAGATCGATCGGACTGATAACACACTAATAACTACATTTTGAAATTATTGACAACATTTTATAATTTATGTAAATATATAAATATATATGCTGGCGTTACCGATTGTAATCTGTAGGTATATATTCCCTCTACTCTGTGAAACACGTACGAATTTGCAAATAAGGACTGCATAGCCCAGATAGCTAATATGTTGTTTTGTTTATATGTTGAATTACACTTGAAAATCGCCGGTTCAAATCTCGCTATGTATTATTAGTGAAATATTATTCCCAATCACTTAAAAATTAATACTATCGTCATAAAACACCTACAGACGACAATACTGCTACAAAAGGTATAGACCTAGCCGATGTACATGTGTACAGATTTTTCCTTAGGATATTCATATCGTAGTCAACGTATAACAAATATCAGGTCTAGGTTGTTTTATGTAATGCATACATAGCCAACGAATTACACTTAAAATCGCTGGTTCAAATCTCACTATGTGTTGTTATTGCCGATAGTAGAGCACGCTGGACAACTTGATGATGATGATTGATGTTAATTGACGATGATGATTGATGATGATTATGACGATTGATTGATGATGATTATGATGTTTGATGATTGATGATGATGATGATTATGATGATTAATTGATGATGATTATATTTATGATGATTGATTGATGATGATGATTGATGATGATGATGATTGATAGCTGATGATTATGATGAGTATGATGATTATGATGATGACGATTGATGATGATGATGATGATGATGATGATGATGATGCTGATAATTGATGATGATTATTATGATGATGATGATGATGATGATGATTGATGATCTTCTTCTTCTTCTTCTTTTCGATCGCTGGTATCACACTTGGAGAGCCGTTCTCAAGATGAAATCTGTAGTTTTCTGCAGTACTGCATGATTGATGATGATTATGATGATTATGATGATGATTATGATGATTGATGATGATGATGATGATTGATGATTATGATTGATGATGATGAGTATAGACATTATGCTGGATTACAAATACATACCATGCCTCATGTCTCCATACAAACTAATCAAACAAACACATTGTCACGCCCAGTGTCACATCGGCATGAGGGGCTTACACACAGGCCCTTCCAGCTGCCTTTGCAACGCTCACTTGGCAGAATGCTAAAGTGCCTACCATCTGCACCTCTGCAGACTCTAGCATGCTCACATGTGATACAGAGAATGTGGTGTTGTAGCGGGAGCTGCGGCTGCAGACAACCCCGCCACACCCTTTCTACACCATAGAAGTGGCAGGTAGACTCACTTGGGTGAAATCGGTCATAGAGATATTTTTGCTGATGGTCACTGAAGCGATTGTACTGGGGCTCATCTCGGAAGTGGGTCCACTTGGCATCTAATATCATGGCTGTCTCAGTCGTCCTGGCGTCCGCTCTCAGTACGATGACAACGAGAACAGATACAAGTAATAGTGGTGCTAGCATGTTGGCTCTATATATGGTAGGTTAAACCGAGCAAGGTGAACACCTCGAGAAATATCTGTGTCATATCAAGACCTATGCCGTCCTCGATGCTGATCTTCATTCCATCTGGGGCAGGTCTTAGTTGCTTCACTTTGCCACCAGCTAGAAGCCGAAGCTCTAGCACAACATGGGTTGTTTGCGGACTTATGAGCCCAACATGCTCGAAAAGCTTCACTGAGCCCTTAGCCTTCGTGGAGTGCGACACACCCTCTATCCACAGGACACCATTCTGAATATAGATGGCTTCCTCTGGTCCATCAATGGTGTGGCGCAGCAGGAGCTTTCCTCCGGTGACCCCAATCCTATGGGACACTGCAACTAGGGTTGTGCCCAGTCCTATACAGGTCAGGAAAGATGTCCCCCGGTTATAAAGCTTCCAGACCATGTCAGCCTTCTTCACAATGGTGGAGAGTGGGGTGACCGCCAGGTCAATACACGCTGGAGGTCTATATACTGACACCCACGATCGCCTCTTATCACCAGGTCCAGCGCGATACCACACCGCGTTCTTTTCGAAGACTATCTGCAGCTGTTTCGCTAGGGTCAACACCACACCATCATGTGATATTGGTGGGGCATGCTTCACTGTCAGCTCTAAAACATGAAAGCTGAGATCAGCGTCCAAAGTGTTAACATCCTCAACCTTTTCTAGCGACTGCTCTATCAGGGGGTGGAGGATGAACTACTTCTTTGGGAAGTCATAGCGGAACACTATTTTGTCCCCATCTCTTTCTCGGCCCAGACGTTCCTTCGAGACATCCTTTAGGTCAGTGAGCAGCCCTACACCATCTGTCACTGGTGTTACATCCACCACCAGGAAGTACCTACCACAGCTCACTGACTGAAGTAGGGTTAGATGTGATAGAATATCTACCAGGAGCCACCAGCAAACTGTGGAAAGCGATCAGCCCCAACATGTTCACCCACGTAAATCACCTGTTTGACAGCTCCACCATTAGTCTATATGCCAGCATGGATGGACTATCGGATGCACAATTAGAGTGTATGCTGCTACTACTTATTGGCCTGTTGACACGAAGGCGAGCGACTGTAGCAGGTGAGCTGGTATGAACAAAATGTCAGAGAGGCATGGAGACGAAGGGACTACAACTCTGTCCAAGAATTGGAGAGCCTCATCCGGCAGGAGGAGGGCATCATAGGGCCAAACTTGTATGATTCATGTGATTATCTCACGGGCGACGAGTGTGATAAGTCTGTAGAAAAGTGGGAAGAGGAGAGGGTGCAGAAGTATAAATCCAAGAAATTCCACCAACGGCAGGCATACTACCAGGTGGACAAGGTGAAGCTACTGGCCCCTGACATGTCTTTCTGACAAATGGATGCTGTGTGTTTGAGGGAGGTATGTCTCCACACCAATAAGCTAGTTCGGTTCGCCAGGCTTTCCAAGATGAATCCCACAATGGCACATCAGCAAATACTACAGGTGATGCAGTGCTAGCACGAATTTAAGAACTAGGTATACCAATGGCTAAATCGAGTGGCGAAAGCAGCCTAAACTATATCCTGCATTAGCACCTGGGGAGGGTGGTACAGTACACGGCTGGCAGCTCCAGCAGATTGATACCATCAGGCAGAATCTTGTCCATGAGGCAGAAAGGTACAGCAGAACATGCAGGCGATATAAAACAGTCTACAACAGTCTAGCACGCACAACCGCAGCTGTGGGTGTGATTGGAGCCAGTGCTGGTGTGGCCGCTGTTACCACCCTCGCTACAGGGGTGGGTGCTATCGTCGTAATCCCACTGGGTGGTGTGACCCTTGCTGCTACTGTCTTGGCCACCGGCTTGGCAGTTGGACAGCGTCAGATCACCAGGAAGCTGGAGAAGCATGCTAAGTATGTAACACTAGCACAGAGCAGCCTACGGGCTATCGACGGGTCTGTCAGCAAAGCTTTCGAGGATTGGCAGGTCAGTGATGAAGAGTACCACACTATATTGAAGCTCCAAACCCTGTACCGCACAAAGACAGCCAAAGTGTGCCAGCAATACCTCAAAGACTCCAGTGGGTAGGTGGGCATGGAGGAGTTAAAAAAGAGATGTTGTGGTAGGGCCGCATCGAAGATCTCTACGGTACCAAATAGTATGTTGCATCCGTCGCTGGAACAGTGGCTTTAAGATGACTACTATAGATGGCCTTCTCGACGAACCTCACGATAATCGCCCAGAGCCAACTGCCCCTCCTGGGTACACTCTGGACCCGCTCCTGGATGATATACCGGACCTAACACCTAGTTCCATCACAGTCGACGGGTTGCCCCGCATCAGCTTCTCCATCAATCCACGACGACTGACCAACCTTGCAATCACCATCAAGGATGCGAATAAATCTCATACCTGGATGACAGGCCCGAATCTCTCGTTCTGTAATCAACAGCTGAACTTTGCTGTGTGGTGTTCCACAGCGGGATGCAGCGTTGGCGTGGGTGTGCTGCACTCCTATTCTGGTACCCCCGAAGCTGTGCTCATTGGCAGCTGTTTCAGATTGCATGTGTACTACATGGTGAGGCGAATTCTCCATGAGCTTGGCGCAAGCCTGCCTGATACGAATGATTTTGATCCGCAGATTGCGGGCGTCGGCACCACGGCACCCACGAGCTACAGCCTCTCAGTAGCCAGTAGACTCCAACGAGAGTTCAACGCCCACTCAGACTATCGTTTACGTGGTGGAGACAACAGCGGTCTAGGCATCATGTATGGTGGCCCGAGACGAGACTACTCAGGCTTCCCCTATCAAACAACCCGAAAAATCGGCTGTCGGAAGACAGCGATGTTCTCATTTGATCCAGACTCAGAGCCTGGAGCACTGATGCAGAATATGCATATCACCGGAATCAGGCAGGACCATCCAGAGGCGTGGAAATACTTTATCCCCCACACAACGTCAGGGCTCACACCAGCAGGAATCGTTCGAATCATCCAGTCCTTAGAAGCATTATGTTATTGTCTCCTAACAGCCCAGACCAAGCTGCACCACTCCACAGATGGGGTTGCAGATCCCAGTAGCATCATTGCCAAATTCCAGCAAGCCTTACAGAAGGCCATCGCCTCACCTACGACTTATACCGAGCAATATGATTGTGAATGTCGAGGATCTGAAGATTAGGGGGTACAATAACCTGATAGTCGAGGGGAATTTTCCAGGTGTGCACTTTGGGTTTAACACTGACATCAACTCGGCCACGCATCGTTCCGCTTGTCATTCCGATGGTCATTCCGACCACTGGAACAGCAGTTCCGACCGACGTTCCCACAACAACAGGAGTGCTGGATGACAAACGGTGACCCATGCTGACACCCATCACCCCGCCCAGCAGTGTTTCCGATGAGAGCACTGCTAGCAGGACGATAGCCCTACGAGTGGTGTCAGGTCTGGCTATTGCTGTGCTCACCACCAGTCTTCTCTGCTGCTAGTAGATCCTGCTCACATAGCTAGAGATCCTGCTCTATGAGTGGTGTGGGAGTCATGGCTGAGATTGCCTGAACTAGCTTAGCCTGCCAGACAGCCCCAAACACGCTGTCAGCATACACACCCAAGGACTGTATGGTTCGGTGGTACTGCCTTTTTTCAGCTTGTAGTGTCACAAAGCCTTATCCAACTCTGAGTCGGGAGATGCCATGGATGCCTGCAACTGCTGGAGCACGTCCGACAGATACTCCCGATCCTTGTAGAATCCTTTAGTGCACAGGAGCTGCTCTACGATACTGCCTCCCATAATGAGGTATTCGACGAAGCATATCTGCCCCTTGCAAAATCCTAGGTAGAGTTTCACAGCTGTCAGCCCCTCTGCTACCTCAGCGTTAGAGAGTTGGGCGAGCTTATCTGGTGACTTCTTCTTATAGTCCTTCAATTCGGCGCAGAAGACGTCATAGTACCTAGTACATAGTACTAGTAGGTCGGTGGTTTAAACTGCTATTTATAGCACAGAACTGTATGGATATTCCCCAGTACCAATCTAATTAACTAACAGATGCAGACTGGTCAGATCTTCTTAGCGCTCTCGAGGTAGAACGTACACGTTTAACCTCATTGTATACATGGCTCTATAAAGACGGCTTAAATGATGACGTCAGTACAGATTGTAAAGCAAATCCCGGAGAGTCAGGCGAGTCTCCAGAAGGTGGGAAAGCTGCTCAAAAGCAACTGACAGAGACTAAGCCCCTGGCCAGTCATGTCGCCAGTAAGCTGGCCGCGAATGTGGCCGTGGTGAAGATGGCAGGTGGTAATGAGGTTATTCCTGCCACTAGAGCCGCTGTCCTCGCTACAGTGGTGAGTATGGTTGTCGACCACTGTCTAGGAATAACACATCCCATCCCAAAGATCGCCATCGGTGGCGCCTCCTATACTGTTGCCACCAAGATCGTGTGCAAACGCATCCCTCTCATGGCAGCCATGGTTCGAGGGCTAGCGATGAGTGCTATGGCTGAGATCATCGTGGCCTATGTCTAGGTTTAAGCTGCTATGTATAGCAATATATTGTATACCTCAACAATGTCTCTGTCACTCACAGACCTAGAGAGCAAAGAGCTAGGTGATCTCGCTCACTTGGGAGAGGCACGCCTCTGTTCAGATGAGACTGTTGCCCCCATCTCCTTCCTAGACTTCGATGAGAATGGAGAAACTCGAGAGATCCGAGGTACCATCCCAGCCAGATATCTCATTGGAAACACTGACACGGTAGGGCAATCAGCCATCAACAAAGCCAAGACTGTATACAAGGGGATGTGCATCAAAGACAGGGAAGTGTTGCGAGGTATGCTCGTAGTCGATGAGGCTGGTGCCATCAAGGTTATGGCAGAGTCCTACGCACAAGACCTGGCTAAGGATCTCCTGAAACCACGGAGCTCATTCCAACAAGATGGGGAGAATCTCAAGGTAGGCACCATCAGCCTGAGCCATATCATGGTGGATGGCCAAGCGACTGCAACAGGAAAGCTCCAACTACCCGAGGTGAAGTTGTCAGGATTCTTTGGCCTGCCGTTTAAGATCGCATAATAAGCATGGCTGCTTGAGCTTGCATCATACGGATACTCGAGGTGCTAGACACTGCAGGTACTGACACAGGCCCGCTGCGTTACCTTCTCAGCTGTTGTTGGGATTTCATGCTTGACGCCTCTATCGCATCCTTCATATCCGCCGGCGGTACAACGCTACCCACACAGCAGGCAAAAAAGCTGTGAGCCTCGTAGTACTCATCGAGACTCTCATTGGCCTCGTGGATGTTGCGGGTGGCTTGAGCCTTTTGTTGCCGTCGGCGTGCCTCCCTTTGGTGCATATGCTCGAGTGCCTCGCTGTACTCAACCTTCTCCTTAGACAGCTTCTCCATCACCTGGTTATGATGTTGTCTCTCTACATCCGCTGCCATACGGTCGGCAAAGCTGAGACCCCCAGTTCGCCAATACAAACACGCCTGCATTCAAGATTGTGGATGCCATGAATATATATAGTGAGTTTAAATTCCCCATATAGTCAGTAGGAACTGCAAGCAATGTATGAACTGGAGGCTTTCGAGGATCCAGTTGAGGACTACAATAAGAATGACTATGACGATGACTCGTGCCATCACAGCGGACCACAGTGTATGAGAACCCACAGTGTTGCGTTTTCTGTGTGTTGCTCTAAGCTGGATTCGCCTCTGGCCCCTCAATCTTGGTTGTTAGGGCTTCAAAGTCGGCATAGATGATGAATGTCACCTTGAGTTGATTGTGGTAGTTGGTGAACTGTAGCATCTTCCTGTCCTTTTTAGGCATTCTTATATGCATTGGTCTCTCACTGATACCACAGCACTCTGGTTTGTGCTTGATGAGAAGGTTCTCGCGAGAATAACAGTGGAGACACCGCTCGCAAAAGTGCTTTCTCTCATTACACTGACTCTGATCATGGAGAAGACGATTCAGGTGCTTAGTCCAGGTATAGTGTTGCTTACCGCCCTTCTCAATAAGCAGCAGATTTGTCCTTGGAATGTCTGGGGCAGCCTCACTCGACTACAATGGGTTGACACTCTTGCCATGCCCGAATACATTAATAGCCAAGCCATTCTGCCACTCAACATGCTTAAGCTGATGGAGATGGGTTGGAGAGTCTACACCGCTGAAGTCAAGGGTTTCCTAGTGCCCTAAATACTTCGGTGTCCGCTGGGAATTACTGTCTGCAGGATAAGCAGCAGCCAAGAAAGACCAGCGAAGACAGTGGCCATCATTGTTCTGGACATTAACAGCGGCATGTTTTCGCTTAATCAAAGTGGGGAGATTGATGTAGGACCACCACGCAGTGGTTGATATCTGGCGATGTTGAGGTACAATGCATTAACCTGGTCGACTGCCCAGCCAGACCCCTCGCGGGTGTAGTTCTCAAGGCATTGCAGCACCTTGGCTTTGGCCTCCTTCACAGCCTCGCTAATATCGCTTGCCTTCAGGATGGCGTGCTGCTTAGACCAAAACAGGGGACCTGTGCTGACCTCTGTCCCATCATTCTTCTCCTAGTGGAGGATGATCTTGAGAGCAAGGCAGAACTTCACCCCCTTCAGGTCGAGGACCTCTTCCACCAACTTCCTCTCGATCTTGTCCAGGTTTTTATCCAAAAACAGTTGTTGGATCTTTTTCCCCATGTCCAGGAAGTTCCCATCCCCGCAGATAGGTCTTGATTGCATGTGGGACCTTCACAAATCCTGGGGGTATGCCCTTCTTTTCCTGGATTATAACTTCAAGAAAACTGTCGAACTCCTCATTTGTGAACTTGGGTGGGGTTTCTAGCTTTGGCTGGGGGTGCTTCTCGGAAGTGGGTGGCAGCTTCTTACGTGGAGCTGGGGTTGGCTTTTCGGAAGTGGGTGTTAGCTTCCTACGTGGTGTTGGCTTCTCGGAGTGGCCACTTCCTACCTGGAGCTGTGGTTGGCATCTCGGAAGTGAGTGGCCGCCCTCTTCCTACGTGGAGCTGGGGTTGGCTTCTCGGAAGTGAGTGGCCACTTCCTATTTGGAGCTGGGGTTGGCTTCTAGGAAGTGAGCCGCCACTTCTTACGTGGAGCTGGGGTTGGCCTCTCGGAAGTGAGTGGCCGCTTCCTACGTGGAGCTGGGGTTGGCTTCTCGGAAGTGAGTGGCCGCTTTCTACATGGCGCTGGGGTTGGCCTCTCGGAAGTGAGTGGCCGCTTCCTATGTGGAGCTGGGATTGGCTTCTCGGAAGTGACAGCTGCCATGGTCTCGACATAAGTGGTATGGTTAATAAGCCCCTGCTGCAACAATCTCGCCAAATTTGGAAGTACTTCATCAATGCCCATAGCGGATATTTACCTATACAGTTGCGTTTCTCTAATAGGGGATATTTGATGGTCTGAGCAATGTTAACCATAGGCTGGGGCCCACTGGGGGATTGGGATGCGCCCTACGTTATAAGCACATCGCCTACATTATATCGCCTCTGTTCTGAGCTGTTTTACTTGGTGGTAGCCCCGGATCGTGCATTGGCAGCTGTCATCGAGTAAAACAGTTAATCGCCTACATTGTATCGCCTCTGTTCTGACCTGTTTTACTCGGTGGTAGCCGCGGATCGTGGATTGGCAGCTGCCCCCACCCTCTGTTCTAGAACTCCTAGTATATAACTATTTATGCTCAAGAACAAGATCATCCCAAGAATTATTTGTATTTTAACACTATTTACCGACCAACAAAAATCATTAGGTAAATGACCTCAAACAACAAAAACAAAAACAACAACAACAAAAACAACAACAACAACAACAACAACAACAACAAGGAGTGCACCAGGATCATTTCCTGGAATTGATATATCATTATCTCTACTAAGACAAACAGAACTAAACACGAATGCACACCTCTGAGCAATGTTGGTACAATAGTTACCAGGATGTGGGACTGCTGCACCTATGCTCCCTACAACCGGGATGTAACCACATATCCAGCAATTACCTGCTTTAGTAATCTTTGATGGTATCCTAATGACTGAAATACTAGTAGACGTGCATATGTGGCATGATCCATATATCATAAGCAGTGTACCATTACAACATTAACTAGCCTTTGTCAATCCATTGTAGTCCAATTATTTTATTACACTCTCACCCGCCCTTCTTTATTCCAAAATAATATAGAGGCAGTGGCAATGATTTGAGGTTCTCTCCCTGCCTCACCCCGATCTTGCACGCAACACTGTTGAATGATTCCAAATTGTGAAAAACGAATGAGGAGATTGATCTATACATATTAATAAGTATATTAAAACATTTACCAGATATGCCGTTTTAGGAGCTTGCTTCATAAGCCGGCTCTTCACACAGTATCGAAGGCTTTTTTCTAAATCAATAAAGCAGCAGTACAGTTTCTTTTTTGGTGAAAATAACAATTCTATAATAATAATAATAATAATAATAATAATAATAATAATAATAATAATAATAATATAATGCAAAAATATTGTCTAAAGTGGACCTGCCTTTCCTAAAACCAGATTGTGATTCAGATATAATTTCATATTGATCTGTAAATCCTTTCAATCTGTCGTTTAATTTTGATGTGAACAACTTCCCAATGCAACTTATTAATGTTAATGGACGGTAATTGGATGGGTCTTGTTTACTACCTTTGTTTTTATATATTGGAATTATTTTGCTAATAAGCCATTTTTCAGGTATAATTCCTGTATTGAAAACTAAGTTAAATAATTTTTCATATATGGGTAACATAATATGATTTGTAGATTTTATATTCATTTATTATATTATCTGTCCCAGAAGCCTTGTTGTTTGCGATTCTTTGTATAGCTTTATTTATTGCGTGCCCGCTCCAGCGGGCACGCTTCTATTTATTGCTGCCTAGAATTGCCTATAGGCGCGGCCATTTCGCGCAGGGGATTGTGGGGCTGTGTCTCGCGAGATCTCCATCGATACGAGATCTAATAATTCTCGGCGCGAAGATACGGCTCTATTTTTAGATTGCTGGATATCTCATAATTATGATCTTCATGCTCGTGATTCATGGCGAGTTCTCTTATTTGTTCTGGTCCAACTGTAATAGTGTTTGCGCGGCGATGACCGCTTAATTATTTTAATAAACAGCCAACGGAACTCCAAATAACTACTCTAAATAAGTACTCTTCTTTTGCTGGAGGACTGCGTACAAAACATGTTTATCATTCCTTCTGCAGATGAAAGTACTCAAGCACACGCCCACTCGCGGCGTCTCTTATATGTCCACTTTAGCACTCTATCAAACTGACCACAAATGGCTTCTTGCGGTGATCGTGAGAAATGTCCATTTGCATTAGCTACTCGCCGGAGAACTTGTTTTGAAAGTTTACCACTGGAATGACTGGTTGGATAACCGATCCTATAATTCCAGTAGTAAATTGCAAAAGAAAAACCATAATGGTCTCTTGGACGGCAATTAGACATAGGACATTTTCTATGATAATGGATTTTTCTGTATATGACGTCATAATTATTGAGGTCAGATGTAGCTGGACCTCACAATCAAAATGTGTAATGAATGACGTATCTAGCTCCACCAGGAACATTGAATAGCCAGTCAAGTATGCGAATTGCACGTCTTTACTATTTAATCAACATGCTGTTGAATATTTTGAAACTAATTTGACTAGACGCTGTTCGAATTGTATGCCTTTGCTATTTATTCAACAGTCATTTTCTATGATAATGGCTGGGTTCGATCTGTAACTGAAGGATATGACGTCATAATCAATTACTTCATATACAGGCTGACGTCACAATCCAAAATGTGTAAATGAATGGCGTATCGAGCTCAGTCATGAACATTGAATAGTCCGGCAAGTGTACGAATTGTATGTCTTTACTGTTTAATCAACATCGTGTTGAATATTTTGAAACTAATTTGACCTGGTGTTGTTGCTGCCAGACGCAGCAAACCTTTAAAAGCACCCAGTCAAATTAGTTTCAAAATAGTCATCAGCTTACCTGTATAGTTACCTTGAAATTGGAAGTCTGGGAATTCATTATTCAGCGTATATATATATATATATATATATATATATATATATATATATATATATATATATATATATATATATATATATATATATATATATATATATATATATATATATATACACACACATCGATTCCAACACGCACAACGGGGTGGAGTTGAGCCAGAAATAGGCGTGGCATACCTAGAACTGGATCTCTCTATTGAAATTGTCATGAGCAAATTGAGCATTACATGGCTAATGCCACTTGGTAATGCGTGGCCCACACAATATGGACAACTTGTATTAAGAGACCACCCATATGTATAGGTCACATATTTTAACAAGGCCAATCAAAGATTGTTGCCCTGAATACTATGTACTCGTCCTCTGACGGAGGGAGAATAATTAATACCACTTGCTAATTGGCATTTTCATGTTGTTTATCCATCATATTACGTCATATGATGTCATAATCAACGACGTGACGCATAGGATGACGTCATAATCATGACGTCTTGACTGACTCAATTTAGTCCGTCTTAAATGCTTAATAGTTCGACACGTTGTACGAATTGTATGTCTTTGCTATTTACAAAACATGCTGGTGAATATTTTGAAACTAATTTGACTGGGCGATGTTACTGCCACAAGCAGCAACAGCACCCAGACAAATTGGTTTCAAAATAGATAGTCAAGAAGCTCAGAGATCCATCGATACCAACACGAGCGCGGTATTAATGTATTAATATACCATCCGGATTCAGTGACCGAATGAAAAACGCTAGGCCTATGGAAGTCATTTCAAGCAACCGCCACCAAGATGTGACTTACTTGGGCACAATTGTGTGTTTTTCTAACAAAATCCTTTAGAATGTTTAACACCGAAATTTCAATATCTCAGATAAAGACAACTATACGAATATCTTTTTAATACTTTGACTGGTAGCCCACCCCACCCTACCCACCTACTTGTTGCTATCATAGACCTGTATTAAGTATTGCAACGACAACGACTGCCCATGTAAGCCTATCATCTTCTTTTAATGTATTTTAACCCTTTCATGAGGAGGCCGCCAAAACCGGCCCCTACAGTGATCTTGAGGATGCTAGTTTGCAGGTCAAGAGATCGTTTTTGAAAATTCACCACTGAAATGACTGGCTCGATGTTTGAGCCAGTCATTCCAATAGTAACTCTTCAAAACAGTCGTCTATTGGCCTGAAAATAGGCACTCAATAACCAAATTTATTTTTATATTCTTGACTCAATTTAGGTAATACAGGGTTCATAAATTATGAGGACGACGATGATGTACCATGTCTGTTTAACCTTTCCCGTATTGTATTATAGTATGATTCACATTTGTTGCATTCGAGATAGGGTAAAAATTATAGACTTGTTACAGACAGTCTTGAGGCGTACTATGTGTGTGGTAAATTTCAAAAGAAAAACATGCGTAATAATATTGTAGAGGGCAAAAAAGTAGACAGAGTTCGCTAACAATAATGGATCCAACTAAAAATAAAGGCTTGGCTTCTTCGAAACTACACCTCTAATGTAATAATGATCGGTCAGCTTCTTACGTTATCACAACGACTAGACTGTTACACAGACTCAACTTCGGATACCGGACAGACCAGGACCCAGTCTATCTCCGTAGCAGACTGTAGAAGCAACACTGTGGATCGTGAAATCGCCACGCCAATGGCTACTCAATAGGCCCCTACATAAGAGATAAATTTCTCGGTCTCGTATCGAAAGAGAACTCGCGGGATACGAATGAATAATGGATGTGTGATTATCAGTAGTATCCTTTTGTCTTTAATCCATCCGTGAGAATAAATCCATGAAGGGCCAATGCAATTATGTAGCAGTATTGATAGATTACCAATGTTCCAAATTTCCAGTCAAAACTGCTGTCAATAATATTGTAGCAGATTGTTGAATACAGAAATCAACCGAAAGTGTAGGCCTATGCATGTGCTAAGTTAAGAACGTCTACAGGAAATTCGGCCACAGAATTTCAACCATATAGTTAGATAGGTATATCAATACGCTAGTGAAGTAATGGATTGAGGTTAAAAAGAATTTTTACCATGAAGTAATTTCGTAGTGCACAATTTCATACCGAAAATTTGCTAAATCTCCGGTGATTCAGTTTTCAGTGCCCTATTGTCTGTAGTATGGTTAGCCCCATAATTTCACCTACATAGACTTGAGCCTTAATATACTAGGTATATTCCGAATCTAACAAATTCCAGATGAAATAATTTTATTAGGCAAAAATTGCCTTAAATTTGGGGTTTTCGTGCTTTTCGGTGCCCTACTGTCTGTATGTAATATGGTCGGCTCCAGAAATTCGAGGGATTTGAATACGATAGTTATATTGGGAATTTTAAAAAATTCGACCGTGAAGTAATTTCGTAGTATACGATTTCATCGCGTAAATTCGTTTCAATTTTGTCAGATCTGCGGGTTTTCAATGCCCTACTATTACCTGTCTGCAATAGGTTTGGCCACAATTTCACCGATATGGTGAGATAGCGATATGAACATGCTAATGAATCTTGAGTTTTCTACGACGTAGTAAGTTCGTAATATTCAATTTAGTAGCTACGGACAGTTGTCAAATGCCAACAATTTACTATATTCGGTATCAGAATGTCTGTTCTCGATTTGCAATAATTTTTTTTATATATGAATGTATATAACTCAATATGAGCAAGTGCTTTTGCACAATTCTACCATCAAGTAATCTCATCGTAGGTAGTTACATATTCGCCGTGTGGCCCCATTATAATATGGTTGGTTCACATTCACCGCATTCAGATAGGTGTCGGTATGTTCTGGCATATCGCTCATAATGGGTTCGGCGCCAGAATGTCACCTATAGGTTTAGATAGGTATAGGCATACGCTTACGGAGTAGTGAGATTTAAAACTATCTACCATGAAATAATTTCGGCTCAAATTTAAGCCGATTCATGGGTTTCGTTGCACCCAGTCAAATTAGTTTCAAAATAGTCATCAGCTTACCTGTATAGTTACCTTGAAATTGGAGGTCTGGGAATTCATTATTCAGCGTATATATATATACATCGATTCCAACACGCAAAAAGGGGTGGAGCTTAGCTAGAAATAGGCGTGGCATACCTAGAAATGGATCCCTCTATTGCAATTGGCATGAGCAAATTGAGCATTACAGGGCAATACCACTTGGTAATGCGTGGTCCACACAGTATGGACCACTTGTATTAAGAGAGCACCCGTATTTATAGGTCACATTTTAACAAGGCCAATCATAGATTGTAGACCCTTGCCATCCCGAACGCACGTAGACCAGAATACAATACACTCATCCTCTGACGGAGTGAGGGTAATTGATAGCACTTGCTAATGGGCCTTTTCAGGTTGTCTATCCATCATATTACGTCATATGACGTCGTAATTAATTAAGTGACCCGTAGAATGACGTCATAATAATGACGTCATGACTGACTCGATTTAGTCCATCTTAAATGCTTAATAATCTGACACGTTGTACGAATTGTATGTTTTTGTTATTTAATAAAAAATGCTGTTGAATATTTTGAAAGTAATTTGACTGGCCGCTGTTGCTGTGCAATTTAGTGTCAAAATATTCCACGGCTTACCTGTATAGTTTTCTTGAAATGTATCGTCTAGTAGTTCAGAAATCCATCGATCCCAACTCGAGAGTGGTATGGGTGGAGTTTAGCTAGAGATGGGCTAAACTGGACAGGTTCATTGTATTAATAAACCACCACAGTTGTCAGTGCCCTATTGTCTGTAGTATGTTCAGCCCCATAATTTACCCCACATAGACTTGAGCTTTAATATGCTAGTTATATTCCGAATCTAACAAATTCTAGATGAAGTAATTTTAATACGCAAAATTCAGCTTAATTGATGGTGTATTCGTGGTTTTCGGTGCCCTACTTTCCGTAATGTGGTCGGTTCCAGAACTTCGCTCACATAGACGTATAGGAGTTTGAATATGCTAGTTACATGGGAATTTAACAGAATTCGAACATGAAGTATTTTCGTAGTATGCGATTTGTTCAAATTTGGCAGATCTGTGGTTTTTAATACCCTACCGTCTGCAATATGTGTGGCTACATAATTTCACCCATATGGTTAGATAGGGATATGAATACGCTAATGAATCTTGAAATTTCTACCACGTAGTAATTTCGTAATATTCAATTTAGTAGCCACGCCCAGTTGTCAAATGCCAACAATTTACTATATTCAGTATTAGAATCTCAGTTCTCGGTTTGTAATAATTTTTTTTACATATAGCTGTATATAACTGAATATGTACTACTGCTTTTGCATGATTCTACCATCAAGTAATTTGGTAATATATTGTTACATATTCGCCATATGGCCCCATTGTAATATCGTTGGTTCACATTGACCACATTCAGATAGGTGTCGATATGTCCTGACATATCGCTCATAATGGGTTCGGCCCAGAATATCACCCATATGTTTAGATAGGTATAGGCATAAGCTTACGACGTAGTGAGATAAAAAAATTTCATAACGTAAATAAGCTCAAACTTAGGATAATTCATGGTTTTCATTGCAATACGTTCACCCCCAGAATTTCACCCACAAATACTTATAGGAAATATGCTAGTTGTATTCCGAATTTAAAAAAATTCTACAGGAACGTAATTTCATAGTATACAATTCCACACCGAAAATTGGCGCCAATTCTGTCAGATCAACGATTTTCTGTACCACACTGTTTGCAATAGGTTCGACCCCAGAAGTTCACCCATATGGTTAGATACGTATATGAATACGCTAATAAAGCATCAAAGGTTTAAAAAATGTTTACTATACAGTAATTTCGTCATATGCAATTTAGTAGTGGCCCACCATTGTCAAATTCCAATAATGTACTATATTCGGTACCAGAATATCTCTACATGCCTTGTAGCCAGTTTTCGAACATAAGGCCATGTAGAACTCACATTGTTCTCGTGCTGTGCGAAATATTGTAATAATTCTACCACCAAATATTTATTATAGTAATGTGAAAATATTTCTATATATCCCATATTATTAGCCGCGTGTACTGGTAGAACCTGACTTATCAGGCTAATACCCACTAACATTTGCACATATGGTCAACAAGATCGTCATCATTACAACGGTTGAGGCCGATTTTTGGCCTTTTTGTCGAGCAAAAATATTTGATTTAATAGTTTGTCACTGTTTCCAGTAAAGATATCGTTTAATAGATATGATAGCTAAATGAAACAGATCACGATTGCGGCTGTTTACCACTGGGTCTTGTCAGAATGTTTTCTACTATATCATTTTCATTGGAATAAAACTAGGTTCACGGTATTGGTTCTATCCTGGCCACTTAACTTTGTTGAAAAAGTTATCTGTCGGTACAGATCGGGGTCCTGTATTGCATCAAAAATATACATGCTTTGTGCATTTCACTAGCATTGCAGTGTGTATTTCACCAATATATTTCCGGGTAATAAGCTCTTCACGTCTGTTTAGGAAGGTATCAAGATTTAGGTTTAAAATATTCTTTACAGTTGTTCTTTAATATGTTTGAATGGATGGTAGGGTCTGTACTGCTTCTTGCGCTGCTTTTCTACTGACTGGGTTGCCAGTTCTGCTGATTTCTTTATCTTTACAAGTTGTTGATACCTAATGACCCAAATTTGATCTGTTACGCTCTGTTGATGCAGTAGTGCAATTTTCTCATCACTGGCTGTTCTTAATTTTGTCTGTTCCTCTCTCTCTCTCTGTTTGGCCTGGAGAAAAAGGATGGATTGAAAAATTGTTGGACTGACCAAAAATATAAGCTGTTTTTCCTAGCCCATAGCTAATACTGCCCATGTCGTTTTGCAAGAAATATTCCTTCTTTTGTGTTTATTGTCCGCATCTATTTTAGTCATAAGTGGCTTGTATGCCTTTATATAACTTCATTTTTTCATGAAACAGTTGAGTTTATTCTCAGAATTATAATAAGCTCCGGGTACGCTATTTACCATTGATGCCTTGCATCAATATGTGTACTTGTTTCATCTTTAGATACTTTTATGTCGAGCTTGGGGCATTCTCCTGTGCTTAGTTCTGGCGCGTTGAGTTGGTCTTCATCGTCACCTGTGTTGATTTTTATCAAATACTGGAAAAGGGAATTAAGATCGATTTTTTCCCCATTATCGTCAGGTTTATTTTTTGCTATTGATTGTTTTCCAAAAAGCTTTGTTATCATGCTTGTGTAATCCCCGTAGCTTGGTTTGTATATGTGTTCGTGAAAGTTCGCCATATTTCTTAATTATCAATTTGTATTCTTTGCTAGCTCGTTTCATGCGTTGTGCAGTATGTGGTGTTTCTTGCGCTGTGCAGTGTGTGGTGTTTCATGCGTTGTGCAGTGTGTGGTGTTTCATGCGTTGTGCAGTGTGTGGTGTTTCATGCGCTGTGCAGTGTGTGGTGTTTCATGCGTTGTGCAGTGTGTGGTGTTTCATGCGTTGTGCAGTGTGTGGTGTTTCATGCGTTGTGCAGTGTGTGGTGTTTCATGCGTTGTGCAGTGTGTGGTGTTTCATGCGCTGTGCAGTGTGTGGTGTTTCATGCGTTGTGCAGTGTGTGGTGTTTCATGCGTTGTGCAGTGTGTGGTGTTTCATGCGCTGTGCAGTGTGTGGTGTTTTATGGATAGTATTTTGTTTCTTAGCATCGTGGTATTGTTTCCGTGCTTTAGCACATTCTTTTCCAAACCAAAGTTTAGTGTTACATTTCACCTTTCCTTTATAATTTCTTTTAGTTCCAAATGTTTTTGCTGCACTATTGCTAAGTAATTCACCAATCATATTCACCAGGGCTTCATTCACGTTATTTCGTGTATCTGTATTTTCAGCTTCATTAATTTTATCGTTTACTGCATTTATCGTATTTATGTCTATATTTTGGATGAACTGACCTTTCTTACGTGGTACCCATCCTTTAATAATAATATTATTATTATTATTATTATTATTATTATTATTATTATTATTATTATTATATCACAAGGGATATAGACAGATCCCAACAGAAGATCTTCATCATAATGGGTTAAATCCTTGTGTACATTAATCCACAAAACAAACTTATTTTCCGTATGAACAACTGTGCAGAACTTTGCAATGTCTTTCTTAATTAAAATTGAAATGCCACCAGAAGCTGCATTCCCCTTCCGTATTTTGTTAATAGCCTCATAGTTGTCGTCATGACGTGATTTCAAAGTGGATTCAAAGTTGAAACAAAGTCATGTGCCTGCTGGGATATTTTCATAATCGCTCAAATTCGTTTCGTTGAGGCATATTATGTGGAATCTGCATAAAGATTTTTGTAATTCTGGGAAATTTTGCTTAGACTTTAGTCCACAATTCATCATCATCAATGCATAAAACAGCATACGTATTCCATACTTCAACATTGTAATATAGTTGTTGTTGTTGTTGTTGTTGTTGTTGTTGTTGTTATTGGTGGTGGTGGTGGTGGTGGTGGTGGTAGTGGTGGTGGTCGTGGTGGTGGTGGTGGTGGTGGTGGTGGTTGGCGTAGTGATGGTGGTGGTGGAGGTGGTGATGGTGTTGGTGTTAGTGGCAGTGGTGCTGTCGTGGTTGTTGTAGTTGCTGTCATTGTTGAGGGAGTTGTTGTTGTTGTTGTTGTCGTTGTAGTAATAGTAGTAGTAGTAGTTGTTGTTGTTGTTGTTGTTGTTGTTGTTGTTGTTGTTATTGTTGTTGTTGTTGTTGTTTTTGTTTGCAATTATTAATATTTAGGGCATTAGAGTCAAGAGTTAAAGTCATCATTTTATGTACATTAAATTCATCATCATCAATGCATAGAACGGCATACTTATTCCTTTCTTCAACATTGTAGTATAGTTGTTGTTGTAATTGCAGTTGTTGTTGTTGTTGTTGTTGTTGTTGTTGTTGTTGTTGTTGTTGTATGATGTTAAATAACATCCGCGCTGGGATAGCATCATCTCTGTGAATGTGTGGTACTACTAAAGTTCTATGATTCCGTTCATTTTCCAGATTCTCCCCGCGGCTGTCTTATGACGGTCGTATTTCGTTCTGCCAACTCGAATGCGTCCACGCTTGTTGTTGAGAATCAACTGGGTTACCGGTGGCCATCGGTGCATTTCTCCCGTTACCAGTGTATAACTGTCCGTCGATATACAAACGTTTAAAGACCAGATTAGCTCTGCGATTCCGGCGGCGAGCTTTGATCATGATAGGAACGAGCTGTTTTCTTCGTTCTCGCACCTCAAAGGGAAATTGCTGGATCACTGAAAACTCGGACCTTTTTAAGCAGTTAATTGCCGTACTACGTATCCGCTCCAAATCACTATATAAGAGAAACTTGCCTATAATGGTTCGTGGTTTTTCGTGCAGTCCACGTTCTTTACCTACACGATGAATGTTTTGGAACGCAATGTCATCCGAAATTTTGAGTTCATGTCTTATAAAGTTATCTAGCTTATCCTTAACGTTTTCATCTTGACTCTCCGGTATTCCTAAAAACAGTAAATTGTACTTCATGGATCTCGATCCGTGGTCAATGACACGTTCTCTGATCTGTTCTGTTTCTCGTTGGATTTCCTGGTTATGTTGCTTTAACTGAGCGATTTCCTCCCTCATTGCTGCCATACCGTCATTGTTAGAGAATATTGCTGCATCTTGCTTACCGGACCTACACTCTAACTCTGCCACGCGATGATCCATTCCCTCCATAGCAGCCCTAAAACCTACCATATGCTGCTCTATAGTCTCAAGTCGGTTAAGAGCATCGCGCATTCTGGATTGAATTTCGTCGAGTCCATTCGTTTGGATTGATAACCGTTCGATAGATCCGATGATAGTGTTAAATGTAATGTTCGTTAATTCTCTGTCATTGGGTGGACTTTGAAGCTGTGTATTATGGAAGATAGGAAACCTAGCAGGAACGCTGTCAGATGGGCTAAACACATGTCTAAACCCCTGATTCGGTGGCACAATTTGATAATGTAATCCCACTGGTCTAACGGTTCCGAAATATGGTGCAGCTCTCATTGCTATTGTACCAGGTAAGCGACGTCACGAGTTGATATGTTGATGGTGACATCGTTGCCATAGACGCTGTTACTGTAGTAAATGTAGTAATGGCCACTGATGTAGTTATTGTGGTCGCTAATGTCTGTGGCGCGGGTATGGTGGATAAGGGGCCCACCCCTGTTTGAGGCATTGTATCTTCCATAGACATCCACAGAACAGCATTCGCGTCACAGATCACGTTGCTTATGGCATCGTTATCGAAAACGTCTGGTGAGATTATCGGCAGTATTGGCGGTTGACCGGGCATATCCCTACCTATTGGCGATGTCGACGCCTTACGTTTAGCTGCCATGGACTGTTCAGACATTTTCTCTGTCGGACCGTCTATTCGCGGTTCACTGATCATTGAGTCGGTCACAGTTAATTGTGTTAATAGAGTAAGTAAGTAAGCAGAGGAGGTAGAATTTATCGCCTGATTGAACACTACTCACATTTGGTTGACAATGACTTGATGCAAGTCGTCTCAAGTCGTCTCTAGCCTCAGGCGTGTATGCGATTAATGAGTTATTTACGATTTCTACTCACGGCATTTCAGGAATACTTCAAGATATAAAATGTAAACGCGATTGTCCTTATTAATCAGCAACAGAACAACCATAAAGCACCGTAAACCACTTTGACCAAGACTTATTTATAACGTTTTTACAAAACTACCATAAGGTATGCTCGTTAACTTGCAGGAAAACTGAAATATTTCACAACAGAGAATTCGCTTGTCGACTCTACCGCCATTTTTCTTGATTCCGGGGGTGCTTATATTGTTTTCAAATCTAGATTGATTTCTTGCACGCACATGCTCAATCCAAACATGGCTATAGTTTCTATATATGATAAAAACTAAAATAATTTTAACGTTTTATGATATGTATAACAATCCTTATTCTCATTTTAAACATTAAAGTAGCAGAGATACAGTACAGATCAGAAATAGCCCAACATGCCTCAGAAACCAAATGAATTGTTGAACATTTTGGACCGGATCCGCCCTGACAACGGAGCTTATCCAGCAGATGCCAGCCAACAGCAGGCTGATACTGAATGCGTCGGCCCGGGATCGGCCCGACATCGAGCCATTAAACTGCGTTATCTGCGTAATGCAACAATGGCCTCCAATCAAATCTAATCTAAAATACCCAACAGAACATTTCGTACCTCATGTTCAAAATTGTGCTAACGAACGTGCTTCTAATTTTGCTTTGAATAATACAAAGACACACACGCACGCACGCAAATGTAAGATGTTTCATAGTGTGTGCCATAAGCCTATATAATAATTGCAATCTGTAATTTAACTCACCTTTCTCAAATATGTGACCACCCCCACATGATCATAGGCATAGGAACCGAGTGGGTGGGGATGGGAAATAGCCACCCCCTGGTTTTGTCTTTTCCCATAGCGTATCCCATAGGGCACCCTATGTTTTGGCCCCACCCATATGTTATCTCGTAAGGCAAAATACATTCATACACCCCTGAGAACACAAATTGAATTACTTGCAATCGCTTTTATCAATTGTTTGCTTGGTTGTGTGTTAGATAGCTGGGGAGAAAACCTGAGCGGGTGTGGGGAGAGAGGGGGTGTTAGTGGTGAAAAGGGAGAAAGGAGAAGAGAGATGGGAGGGAGAGAGAGGATGCGGAGAGGTGAGAGGTGAGAGAGGTGAAAGGAAGAGAGAGAGAGAGATAGAGATAGAGAGAGAGAGAGAGAGAGAGAGAGGGAGGGAGGGAGGGAGGGGGGGAGGGAGGGAGGGAGGGAGGGAGGGAGGGAGGTAGAGACTTTGCTGGGTTGGTGGAAGATAAGAGAGGACTGGAATCTAGGAATGATAACATAATAGTAAAAGAATATATGTCAGATTTCTGAGGCTGAACTTCACCCATCCCTGTTCATACAACCATTGTCCTTAGATAACACTCGTTTGGCGCTAAAGTTGTCCAGGACGTATCCAAGAAGTGCATATGGAAGAGTGAAGTGATACAAAGGCCAGATACCTGGAGATTCCAGGTGGAAAATCGTGGAATTGGTCCGTGAGCGTTGAGGGGAGTGGTAGTGGGTCCTCCCTAATTGTCCTCACCAGACCTTGTGGAATTTAGATGCTAGCGGAGATTATCTCGTCTATTCGGTTTGTAATTTTGTAATTTGTTTGAGTGGGAATTGGAGATAGTGGCGATCAGCTGTTGCATCTTGATTACCCTTGTGCATCGTTCATTTAAATCTGTGCATAGCGTGTATATGACATATGCATCTGAATTGCGATCTGGCGATACCAAACATTGACAAAGCTGTAGTATTCAAGTTTCAAGTTTTATTTGATATTCCCAGGTCACATCGTGACATATGGGACACACATCTACATAATACATATTAAACATTGCAAATGTGAGCTAACATCGTCATCATTCGCCATTATTTGTTCACCGTCTTCGCAGAATCAGTTCTGTCCTAAAAAAATGGTAACACGCGCCATGTGCGCAGAGGTCGGCTTGATAATTCGCGTTGTATCGTGTGAACGCTCTTTCAACCTGCATGCGACTGATCGTACGATTTGTCATACGGGAGATCTGATCGTCGAAACACAGCTTAAAGCTGCGACATGCAGTGATTAGAAATGGCATGATTACCAACTGATTGACAATGAAATGAACACAACTACAGCAGTTGCTAACACATATTACAGTGGATTTCGATAATGTATATGACAAATGCTAATTGTACCTACATATGTTAGCTAATAATACTGAAATCCAGGAAATGATTATTATTAGAATAATTTGACAAAGTTGTTGCGGTCTTAGTCAGCAACAACTGGCAATCAAATTGCTCGAAATATCTGTAGTAACTGTTACTACATTGCTGCTTATTCTGAGAACAATTTGATTGAAAATTGTTGCCGCAATGATTTTCAGTCAAATCGGTATCAAAATATTAGTTGGTAACAACCGTATTATCTGCTAGATTATTTTGAAAACAATTTGACTGAATGTTCTTGCTGCTATAAGTAGCAATAACTGCCAGCCAACTTGCTTTACAGATAACCAACCTAGCACACTGCAAACTATCGACTCGACGAGCACGGCTCAACTAAACTGTATTACCTGTCTATTCCGGTATATAAAGAGAAATTTTGACGTCACAATTCGATGTAAGAGTGCAGAGCGGCTCTTAGCAGCAGACCTCTGATCATTTTATTAGCCAAATCTGGTAGTTTTATTGGCCTACGGTAGCTTTAAAGCGAACAACGACGCCACCTGATGGCGCTGCTGGTTGCGTTGTCATCAAGCGTGGCTGTACCAAAAGTTGCCCAGTATGGCGTCAATATGTTCCCGAACAACCCCACCCTGCAAATATGGTGCATGTGAACAATAGGGATAGCTTAAACAGATGAATAGTTGTGGATAACATGCGGGAACATTTGTAAACATGAGCATGCTTGATTTTTCCCAAGCTAACGATGACAAAAATGTTAGGAGCATGCATCAGTTTTAGTGATTTTGACACCTAAACTGAGCTAAAAATATAAATACTTTCAGCTAAGATAGTATTTGAGGTCACTTTACCACTCATTTGGTATTCTTCGGTGGGGTGGGGTGGGGGAGGGAGCGGCAGGGGGGGGGGGGGGTGGGCGGGATAACCTTAAAGTGCCAGTAAGATATTTCTTGTAATAATATTGTTCTTTCATTCATATCGGAAAAATCTCCGTTGTGGTCATTTTGGAAAATTTTTATGCTTTTACCATGAAGTGTGTGATTCAGGTACTGTTAGGTACACAGACAAACGTGATACCTGCCACCGCAAATGCTCACGCACCATCACTGGACACCGATAGCCAGACAGCATAATTTCCAATGATGACCTATACAAGATGTGTAATACATAGCCCCTGTCCGTAAAAGTTGCCCAGCAAAGATGGTCTATATTTGATCATGTGCTAAGGATGGCAGGGAACACACCAGCACAGAGAGCCTTGGAATTCACCTTACTGGGAGCCAGCAAGTACAAACCTATGAGAGGACGTCGTTACATAGATCTGCTAAGCGCGCTACGAGGTGACCTCAAGAAAGCAGGACTCGGTACACTCAAGTCAAGTATGGACCTGAGGAAGCTCAAGATTTTGGCTGAGGACAAAACACAGTGGCCAAAGTCGAAGATGGTCTGAGTGCAGCTGTAGGATGTTTTACTACTACAGCCGCAGAATACAGTTATCATATATAGTTACACAAGTTAGTATACTAGTAGTGATTCGTAAGGCTTCCAATTTGTTTGAACTAAACACGTGATCGCCGTACTTTAAATCACAGGATGTGTTTCTTCATTCTCTCAGACAATCGATCTCAGATATTATACGTAGTTATCACCCAAAGGATTCCTATAGCCATGATAATGCCATACATTGATCCAGATATTCCTTTTATTTGATGTGTATGGCTAGCACACATCGGATGCAAATGCCATGGCATCATTATATCAGCCCAATCTATGTGAAAACAAATCAGACTATCTTCAACAAACTTGCCATGATAATTCATATTGGCACTGGCTTGGCTGTCTATGTGCTTCGTGCTAACAAACTTTATCTAAAGAGCTAATGTCAATTGCTCACAATGATTAAAACGCAGTCCCTGTATATCCTTTTAGAGGACCCGCTCTTATTAAGTGGCCGTTCATCTCCACGATATACATATGCGTATATCCTTCATGGCCGCCTTTTTTGGCACTGTTGAAAGATGTTGCTACCCAAGACATTAACGGCGATAAGCAACTTGTTCCAGATTTGCATCTCTCCTAGAGCTACCCAATCAGCAGTAAATTCCACATTATTGAATTTCTGCTTGCAGAGTCTAGCGTAGTTGTCAACAAGCCGTACTAAGGAAACACAGTAAGTTAATCTCGCAAATATGTGGTCTTTCTAGAAAAGTTTTAATCCTATTACTTTCAATGGTATAATTTTGACATAATCTGTAGAAATATTGTTATTGTTTTCATATTCTATAATAAAACTCCAAAGGTTAGACATTAGTTCTGCCTGTGATTAATCCTGGAGAGAATACATGATGCGTTCATAAGATGTGATAGGTCGGGCTCTCATTACTACCCACCTCCCGTGGTGCATCAGCCAATTATCGTCCAATATCAAATAAATAGCAGCACTATTCCTGGAAATATCTTCCGGTTCCTAACCCAGCTCAAACCAGGAGTCACATTAATCCTACAACTAGATATCGGTATAAAGATACAAGTATCGCAGAAATGATGAATATATTCAATCAATTATATGGAAAGTATTCTCTCAGTAAGGCATGATTTACAATTTCACCAATAAAATCCATGTATCTGTTCAAGGCAACCATACTGGAAACATGTGTCAAATAATTAGGTAGATACAAACACGCCAGCTGGTCAGGCTATCTGGCTTTTGAGTACATAAGATGTGAGTTTTTAAGACATGTTGGCGTTAATGTGTACTGTAGTAAACCCTATTTTATGGCATCTATCATGCATTGTCAGATCACGTGTTGTTAGTGGCAAAGCTTTTCCTTAATGAGAACATTGCCATGTAAGTAAGCGTATCTGGATGTATGGTTATCCTAAAATCTATAGCTAAGTATGGTTTGTCACATATAGGCCTTCGAGTGATTTCTCTCTTCCTAAGCTGACTTGATATTTAGATAAGCCAACAGTGATTTATGGCATTTTGATAGATCAGCTACCGGCCTGCAAACGTTATCCCATGATCGGATAATCAAATGTCTGTCATATATTGGTATTCAAAACTATCATGGAGAAGATTCATAGGCATTTTCTAATGCAATTTACGCCATGCCATCTAATAAACGTATATTGTGATTGATGTCCGTGTGGCTCCAGTGACCCGGTGCGTGTACACACCACGTACACGGGTGTGGCTCCACTGACCCGGTGTGTGTACACACCACGTACACGGGTGTGTCTCCAGTGAGTCGGTGCGTGTACACACCACGTACGCGGGTGTGCCTACAGTGACCCGGTGTGTGTACACACCACGTTCACGGGTGTGTCTCCAGTGACCCGGTGCGTGAACATCACGTAGACGGGTGTGGCTCCAGTGAGCCGGTGCGTGTACACACCATGTACACGGGTGTGTCTCCAGTGAGCCGGTGCGTGTATATACCACGTACACGGGTGTGTCTCCAGTGACCCATGTATACAGCACATACACGGGTGTGGCTCCAGTGAGCCGGTGAGTGTACACACCACGTACACGGGTGTGTCTCCAGTGACCCGTGTATACAGCACGTAAACGGGTGTGGCTCCAGTGAGCCGGTGCGTGTACACACCACGTACGCGGGTGTGCCTCCAGTGAGCCGGTGCGTGTACACACCAAGTACACGGGTGTGTCTCCAGTAACCCGGTGCGTATACACACCACGTACGCGGGTGTGCCTCCAGTGACCCGGTGCGTATACACACCACGTACGCGGGTGTGCCTCCAGTGAGCCGGTACGTGTACACACCACGTGTGCGGGTGTGCCTCAAGTAAGCCGGTGCGTGTACACACCACGTACGCGGGTGTGCCTCCAGTGACCCGGTGCGTGTACACACCACGTACGCGGGTGTGCCTCCAGTGAGCCTGTGCCTGTACACACCACGAACATGGGATAGGTACAGTACAGCACAAACATAACTTAGAATGTTTCCAAAACCAAAACGGAAACATCTTAGTTAGTAAAAATTTTAACACGATGTTTTAAAAATATTCTGAAGATAATTGGATCGGAAGACATTGCTGTACATTTGTACAAACATGCAGTGTATATTATATATTATTGTGCATAGTGTATATATGTTTGAGGGCCTCGTTAACATCAGGCAACTGACGATTTACCCTCGCAAAATAAAGAATATTATTATTATTATTATTATTATTATTATTATTATTATTATTATTATTATTATTATTATTATTATTATTATTAACGAAACCCCTTGAGAAAGGAGTTTCGTTGACAGTGGTCTTCTTCGTGACACGATTCTGAAAGCTGTCAATGTTTATGCAGTAACAATATATTGTTATTCTGTCCAATGCGGATTATCGGATTATCTGACCTGCATAACTATGTGGACAGAAAACTGAAGGCTATTCCTATTATGTAGATACAAGAACCTCACAACTTTATAGTTTGTTCCGAACTGTGAACTACTTGCTGCTTAGCTGTTAGCATTATTAACTTGAGCTGTTGGCATTATTAACTTGAGCTGTTAGCATTATTAACTTGAGCTGTTAGCATTATTAACTTGAGCTGTTAGCATTATTAACTTGAGCTGTTAGCATTATTAACTTGAGCTGTTAGCATTATTAACTTAAGCTGTTAGCATTATTCACTTGAGGTGTTAGCATTATTAACTTGAGATGTTAGCATTATTAACTTGACCTGTTAACATTATTAACTTGAGCTGTTAGCATTATTAACTTGAGTAAACATTCACAATAGAATCCGGTGTAACAACAGAATATACATCCAGTGGTTCACCCCTCTTGTGTCAACCTAACCCTTTAATCGTCAAACTGACCAAGAACAACTTTGCAGGGGGTCTTCAGACATGCCTATTTGAAAGGTCTAGAGAAGCGTATTTTTAATATTTGCCACTAGAATGACTGGCTGGGTAACCGAGTCAGTCATTCTAGTGGTAAATTTTCAAAAAATACTATTCCCTCGGCCCGCAAATAGACACTGGTCAAGTAAAAACTTTAATTTTATTTACTGTTATCCCTTTAATGGTCAAGCCCGCGAAAGAAATTCAGTGGTAAATTTACAAAACATAGTCTTCTAAAATTAAAGATATCTTGAAAAGGATTTACCAGTAAAGACGTTTAATTGATATATCAAGTAGTATTTTGAGCGCTTTGAGGCGCTGTTTACACAAAAGTATTTAATATCAATAGTAGACGTTGTACCACAAGTGAGAGTGTGATTTCTAATGCAACCAATAAACATACCAAACATCGTGGACGCATAAATGTGTCCTGATTTCAGTTTTGTGTTCTAATTACAATATTCAGTTACATATAGGATAACTGTTGGTCTGTTACTCTTTTATAAATATCTATTCTGTTAAGTGAACTATTGCCTATACAAATTATTGCTCTCACATGATAATTCTCTCCAAACATCGCCAGATTAGCGGGTAATGCACTTTCACGCGTATAGTGCAATAATGAAAAGAAACAAAAGTGCATTGCATTAATGGAAATAATGGAATATTTGTCCCAGGTCCAGGCAGCTGTTTGTCATGCGCCATACACTAACCAATGTAAATATGCTTTTTCTCCGCAATTGAGTCTATACACATCATGCACATGTAATCAATGTATACCCTGCATAATCATTCACTTGTACTGAGGTTTACACTGAGCTTCAGCGACCATTGTTATGCAACGTGGACTGCGACATTTGGTAATGTTTTATATAGCCCCTGGTTAATAGCCCCTGGTTATATAGCCCTGATTGCATAGCCCCTGATTATATAGCCCCCGATTATATAGCCCCCGTGTATATAGCCCCTGATTATATAGCACCCCCCCCCCCCGATTATATAGTCCCTGATTATATAGCTCCCGATTATATAGCCCCTGATTATGTAGCCCCTGATTATAAACCCACCTACACATAAACCCACCTACTCACCCACTCACCCACACATCCATCCATCCACCTACCAATCACGCACTAACCCAGCCACACCCAGCCACCCACCCACCCACCACCCATCCACCCAGCGTCCCACCCATCCATCCAGCCATCCACCCACTCATCCATCCATCCATCCATTCATCCATCCACCCACCCACCGACTCACCCTCCCCCCGCACCCATCTATCCATTCATCCACCAACCCACCCATCCATCGATCCCTCCATCCACCCACCCACCCACCTACCCACCCACCACCCATCCACCCAGCCTCCCACCCATCCATCCAGCCATCCACCCACTCATCCATCCATCCATCCATCCATTCATTCATCCATCCATCCATCCATCCACCCACCCACCGACTCACCCTCCCCCCGCACCCATCTATCCATTCATCCACCAACCCACCCACCCACCCACCCAACCACCCACCCACCCATCCATCCATCCATCCATCCATCCATCCATCCATCCATCCATACATACATCTATTCGTCCATCCATCCATCCATCCACCCACCCACACACCCACCCACCCACCAACCCATCAATCCATCCATCCATCCATCCAACCACCCACCCACCAACCCACCCACCCACCCACCCATCCACCCACCCATCTATCCATCCACCCACGCACCCATCCACCCATCCATCGATCCACCCACCCATCCACCCACCCATCCATCCATCCATCCATTCATTCATCCATCCATCCATCCATCCATCCACCCATCCATCCATCCATCGATCTATCCATCCATCCATCCACCCACCCACCCACCCACCCACCCACCCACCCACCCATCCATCCATCCATCCATCCATCCATCCACCCATCTCTTGTTATCTCCGGTTCTACTAGATGTCCTGTCGGTAGAGCAGCACACACCATATGCGTGAATGTAGTACATCAGGAGCATCTCACTACTCATCAGCATCGGTTTGAATATGTGAATTCTGCATCAATCAATCTAATTAAGCATATCGAATGTATTCAAGCCTTAGACAAATATGTGCCCATAGTGCCTCCCCTGTGTTCTTACGTCTACTGCATTCCGTATACATTGCATATAGTATGATACAAAACATGCGATCTGTTTATGACTAGCGGGTAGGCTCACGTCTAATAATAATCCTACCGTAACTCGAATGATAGCTTAATTGCCAGCGCCTACAATCAGGTTATTTGTAGCTGCACCACTATATTAGCATTTTAACAAATGCTGGTCGTTACGACGGAACAATATGGAAATCACCGAATACAATGAGATAAGATAAGCTGCTGGTGTTCTGTATATCGATGTCAATGGACCTTTCCTTGTTTAGCTATGCCCCTCCCATCTCTAGCTAAACTCCACCCACACTTCGCTCGTGTTTGGATAAATCAATCTCTGAACTCCTTGCCTATCAATTTCTAGAAAACAATACAGGTAAGCTATTGAATATTTTAAACTAATTTGACTGGGTGCTGTTGCTGCCTATGGCAGCAACAGCGCCCAGTCAAATTAGTTTCAAAATATTCAACAGCATGTTTCTTAAATTGCAAAAACATACACTTCGTACAATGTATCGTTAAAGACGGGCTTAATCGAATCATTCATGATTATGACGTCAGCAGACACGTCACGTAGTTGATTATGACAGCATATGATTGAGTGAGGAAATGGGTTCATGAATTGATTGAATTAAACAAGGTATTGGTCCATTCTTCTTGCGGCAATCTTATTGACTTCATAACAATGGCAGCGCGGTTGGTCATTATCAACTGTGTACATTGCATGGCCTACTAAACTGTCAAAAAGTGGAATATTACATTGGGTGTAGGGTGCATATTATATAAAAGCGACGGCGAATAACTAAAGAACAACGATCGTGTGAATTGAATGGAGGGGTTCGATATGACCCTCAATTATCTGACGTCATAAGTAAAATATGACACTTGTCGCCTGACCAGTTGACATTTTGATACTAAATTAACCTGATGCTGTCTATGGCACCAATAGCTCCCGGTCAAATTAGTTTAACAGTATCAACAGAATGTTTATTAATTTGTAAATTCATCAAAGGTATACAATTCAGACAATTGCTATGGGACCTTTTCCCTTGTCGTTTTGAACCTATGTCAGTTGAGTGTGACAAGACGACAAGGGCAACACATACAGTACACATCAGAAACAAGCAAATATGTCTCTCAAACAAAAACAGAAACATGTTTCTTAGCAAGAAATCTTCTGTTGAATAATTTGAACATAGTTGAACTGGAAGACATTGTTGTTCTTCCGGAGCAATGTAATTATATAATCCAGTCCAACCACGCCAAATGCATTCGCCAGTGTGCCACATTTTATCCTGAAAATATGTTAAGACAGTACCGAGATGCACTATGTCTATAAATTTGTCGTTTTGCGACATTTCGTTATATATTTCAACCTGGTCCTACGCGATCTTCAAAATAACTAATAGTTCCGAATTCAATGGAGACCATCTCGCCTCCACACAACATGACTATGGATTGTAGACCTACTCAGATTCAGACAATTTCATAAGGATGTTAGGATCGCTAAGTAGGTCTATATCAATGGTATGTTCATATGCTACAGCTGCCTAAACGAAAGCAAAGTAATGCGATTCTTTTAACATCATTATTCACATAAGTCATTATAACCAGAAAGGTCGTGAAATAGTATTTTGGTAGGCGCAATTTGAAACTGCGATGCATCAAACCTAATTAAAACACGTTTGATATAGGCCCTATGCCCAAAACTGGGAGATATCAGTTCAACTCACAAATTCATGAACGAGTGCTTCTTCTGCCGTTAATCACAATAAACACTTGCCATTCTCGATAATTCCTACTATCTTGAGCAGAGAGCCCACCCATAGCCTTCAATAGATTAATTGACAGACAAAATCTCTGGCCTTATTGAAGATGAAGAAATATTACGCCACACATCAATTTACAGGGAGATAAGTGGCATTTTCTCGAGCAGCAAATGCCTTTGCAATTGCCGGATTTTGTAGTTTTAACATATGGTACCAATAGTTACATCTTACAGAACATGTGAAAATTCTACCCCCATACTGTAACATAATTTTTGGCGTTTCATCAGGATAGGTGAAATCACTACCCATGAATCGCTACCTGCAACCGCTTTAGAAGGCGCTGTGCATCGATTGATCAAAGATTGGTTGCCGGTATTATCAAATCCATTCACGCGTGGTTGCATCAACAATATCAGAGAAATATTTTATTCCATGTCTGGATAAGGAGAAATAGTACAAAACCCCACAATTATGTAGTATTCTATCATTTCACCAAAGTTGTTGATTTAGTCTATGCTCCCAATATAATGGCGGGACGTCCTTTTTCAAGAACACATACTGCTTGTTTAACCGCCAGATATGGACTTGGTATACGTGTGTAATTTGGATGTGGTTTAGAAGACCTAAAACAGACTTCGCTGAAACGGGCTCCACATATCTTTCAATGCGACATCGAGATATCAGAGCCCATTGATTGTCACCATGGATCAAATCATTTCAAAAATTCAATCGCAATGAAATAATTTTAATTCTGATGTCTGGAATACCTAAACCTCCTTGAAATTTATAATTTGTACATATTCTTTGTGAGACAAGATGTGTATTTCCTTCCCACAAAATTCCAACATAATTTTTATTAATCTCTTGTTCAATATATGTTGGCATGTGCACAACTAAGGACACCGGTGACAAGATTACAATAGTTAATACTAAAGCTCGGCCAAGAGTTACTAGGCGTCTATGACGCCGTATTGTAATTGTCTTCTTCGGCTTGGCAATTAGGAATACCTCTTCGCAATTGCGAGAGCTAAAGTCCTTTTCACTAAAGTGGATTCCTAGGAGTTTGATTGAATTGCTTGCCCATGTGGTATCCATTGGATGGTCAGTTCTTATTTCCAAAAACCCAAAATACGCAGCAGATTTTTCTTTGGCAATTTTGAGACCAGATGCTCTTTGTTATTTTTGCAAAATATAGTTCAATCTATCAAACTCCTGATCTTGTCCTACAAAGACATATCGGCACTATATTGAAACACATTAACAGGCTTACCAATGCTATGGATGCAGGCCCTGAAATCTGTTATCTCGTCGTAATGTTGCACCCAGCTATTCCATAGCTATCACATATACGGGTGGTGATAGAGAACAACCCTGGCGAACACCGCACTCTATTGTTACTGGTTGGGCAACGTAATTATTTACAATAAATCTAATATTTCTGTATAATATTCGGACCCCTTTTATGAAATCCGGCTCAAATTCTAAGTGGTTCAACGACATAAATAAAAATTCACATTCCAGTCGATGAAGACCTTTTCCTTGTCTAGCCCGACAACTGCTGCTGCTACCGCCGCCGCCTCCGCCGACGCCGCCGCCGACGCCACTACCGTCGCCACTACTACTACTACTACTACTACTACTACTACTACTACTACTACTACTACTACTACTACTACTACTACTACTACTACAGAAAATGTTTTATTGATTAAAACCATCAGACCTGCTTTAAACGACCACCTCATGTGAGAGCGGTTACTAACGACAGGTGGCCAGTACCTTTAATGCAGGTCACCTTCTTCATATTAGGTTAATGCTGTGGCAACAGTTCGATGGTGCTTTGAGTAAGGTGGTCTTACGCAGTCGCTTTAATGAAACACATTATATTGGCTCGCTGCGGTTTGTTGTAACACATATTGGTAATAGATTAGAACCTCTTGTATTATTAGAGGGAATACGGATGAGTAGGCATACATAAAATCACAATCATAATTAACCCTTTTGAGCAATTATATCAGATATCAAAATTCCTTGCAAATGTAAGAAATTATAGGTTGAGTATTTTGAAATTAATTTGACTGGGTGTCAGATTAATTTCGAAATAATCAACAACTATTCGTGATGGCTGCTTTAGAATTGATGCACCTGAATATTAATGTAGTAAGTATTATTAAGTTATCATTACGAAAGCCAGTCATGCAGCTGAAAGTGGTGATATTGAATTGCAATAAAACCAATGATAGTGAACAATACGATAAAGCCGGCTTTGAATACAGCAAATTATACGAATGTGGATGCTACTAGTGGTGTGTCAACCGCGTAAAGTACATCAGCTAGCAGTAAGTACGAATTAGAATAATGCAAAAATGCATGTCCTTTAAAATGAAATTTAATGGAAATACAAGCCCCTCCCCAACACCAGCCCTTTACCAGAGAACAGTATCGATCAAGCCAGTGGTTTTAATCCTTACATGTGACCACTACCCTCGCATCACAAAGAGTATCATTTCATAACCACACCTACCACATCGTCAGAGACAACTCATCCTCTATACGTTTGTAAATTTCAGTACATCTCTGAAAGATTGTATGAAATTTAATTTAATATTTCATTTGTAATTTCCTCTAGCACTTCTACATGATATTTGCGGAAGCACAGTGTCGCTGATAAAAACAAAACCACGTAGACTTTATGTTGAATACATTTAACCCGTCTTGTGCCAGCCGCGCCTCAAAATACTGCTTATATATTAATTAACCATTTAATGGTAAAGATGTGTAATAAGGAAGAAAGTGTTGCTCATTGAATGCAATCCATTTGCAGGTCAATTGAAGACAATTTATAAAAGATTTCCAAAGGAATTTACAAAAATGTCTCAGTCGTCCTGCAAATGAGGCTGTTTGAACATTATACGGTCAAGCAAATTCAAATTTTTGCGTAATCTGGACTATTTTTGAAAATGTATCACTGGAATGACTGGCTCGGTAACAGAGCCAGTAATTCCAGTGGTAAATTTTCAAAAATAGTCTTCTATTAGCCTGCAAATGGACACACATCGACACCACTGCTTTGGCCGGTTTCACGATTAAATGGTCAAGTTAACGCAAGATGGTTAAACACCTATGAAATAGGACATGGGTAGTAGGCAATAATAACACGCCTCCAAATACAAACATAGAAACCTGATAGCGAGTACAATCTTGGACATGATGTAACACATGTTTTGTTGAATATTCTGCATTTAGATTGATTGGAAATCATTGGTGGACTTAGTTTGATTGTAAGCTATTGGTGGACTTAGTTTGATTGGAAGCTATTGCTGGACTTAGTTTGATTAGAAGTCATTGGTGGACTTAGTTTGATTGGAAGTCATTGGTGGAATAGTTTGATTGGAAGTCATTGGTCGACTTAGTTTGATGGAAGCTATTGGTGGACTTAGTTTGATTAGAAGTCATTGGTGGACTTAGTTTGCTTGGAAGCTATTGGTGGACTTAGTCTGATTGGAAGCTACTGGTGGACTTAGGTTGATTGGAAGCTACTGGTGGTCTTATGTTGATTGGAAGCTATTGGTGGACTTGGTTTGAATGGAAGCTACTAGTGGACTTAGGTTGATTGGAAGCTATTGGTGGACTTGGTTTGATTGGAAGCTATTGGTGGACTTGGATTGATTGGAAGCTATTGGTGGACTTGGTTTGATTGGACGCTATTGGTGGACTTGGTTTGATTGGAAGCTATTGGTGGACTTGGTTTGATTGGAAGTCATTGGTGGACTTACTTTGCTTGGAAGCTATTGGTGGACTTAGTCCGATTGGAAGCTACTGGTGGACTTGGTTTGATTTGAAGCTATTGGTGGACTTGGTTTGATTGGAAGCTATTGGTGGACTTGGTTTGATTGGAAGCTATTGGTGGACTTGGTTTGATTGGGAGCTATTGGTGGACTTAGGTTGATTGGAAGCTATTGGTGGACTTGGTTTGATTGGAAGCTATTGGTGGACTTAGGTTGATTGGAAGCTATTGGTGGACTTGGTTTGATTGGAAGCTATTGGTGGCAGTACGTTTTATTTAGTTTTGGAATCATGTTAAGTTATTTATTATCTGTTCAGTACCTCTTACAAAATACACATGATCATATAAGCAACCTTGCGTTCCAAGGCGAATACGTTGTAAAATGTTTTGCTCAATCTACAAACTATTGATAATCTCCTGCTTTCGGACTAGTTAAGTTATATAAAGTACAAACTGAAAAACCTCGATTTTGCACTTGCAGAGCGCTCTGGAACTGATTCTCTTTGGAACGCAAAGCTAATTTAACCCTATGCTAAGTTAAAACTCACCATGTAATGGAATATCCATGGCTGCATTGGGGCGCTCTGCTAACCCTTCCATATCATCGTCTTTAATCTTCATCTTCCAATTAAAAGCGAACACGGAGACGTACTCTTCTGTCTCTTCTGTCACGGCTTGTCAGATTTGAGAATTCTCAGAAAAGTGTCTTTCATTCGATAATGCTGAACTATGTGCATTTTCTCCGGACTAAAAGTTAACTTTAATTCCGATATGTTCACGCTTTTGGTCACATGTAATTGTGAACGTTTAGTTTTAATTCACAGTTATTCTATTTATATTCGTGGACAAATATCGTTCGTGTAAAATAATTAATTCTATAATTAATCAAATCTACCTAAATGTCACGGGTTAATGTTTAATTAGTCACAGATATAGTCACCGATAAGGAAATGTCTTTTTCTAATTCTCCAAATTCAAAATAAAAATAGTTTTACAAACGTTATTGAAAGAATACTGGTTGGAATATTCACATTATAAAAGAGAATATAGTTTATTTAAAATCTCAACAAAAGGATTGTTATCGACTTTTTATTTAAAACCGTGTAGATATGTAGAAAGATCAGCTTTGAGCAAGAATCGTCTGTCTGCCAAATGGGTTTTTTCTTGCGTTGCACAAAGTTCCGATGTCCTGCTCCCTATAATCAAAGCCGGGGTAAAGCGTCTATCAGCTGCAGCCCGCAGGTATTCCAAGGATACCGGAGTCAAGAGCCGTTAGAGCGCGCGCTCTCAGAAATCATCGCTCTCAAATCACGTGCCGCATTATATTCGTCCAATCAAAAGCCATTTTCATATCCATAGAGCCTATCATAATAATTGACTTCGACCCAAATGTCACGCAGTCGGAGATTCCACATAGTTCCACATAGTGTATCGTGGGGCGGATTGTGTCAGCATCTAACCTATGTCAGATAATACTGAAAACAAGGCAATCAGTCAAGCTATGATGCACCGTTCACTAAAGAAAATAAGCATATTTTGACATTTATTGCAAGATGCTAAATATTGCTGGCAACAATTCCAAGGATGTAGAACACAGACGAGTGAAATCCATAAAGAAAAATTCTCCTGGTTTTATTTGTAATGAAATAACGATAATTTGACCTCCGACTAACTCTCCGAGTAACCCTTATATAAAATGTAAGACTGACAACAGCTTACATATGCACATGTTTGTTACAATGCTATTAGACACGCATATGTCTAAATAAGTGAACTAATGCGTCTCTTACAAATAAGATCTCTAGGCTACAGAGGTCACATTGCCATCATAAGTCATGAGCACTCCCATTCCAAAGCTGATACTATAGAGAGATACGATCTGTCACTCAAGTAAATTACGTCACAATCAAAATGGATGACGAATAACGTCTCCGGAGGCCTGAATGTCGTTGATGAATTTATGATAAACATTCTCTTGACTATTTTGAAAGTATAGTTTGCCTTGGAGCTAAGCAGCAACAGAGCCTAGTCTAATTATTTCAATTAATTGTTATTCAGCAGCTTACATGTGTAGTTAGGCCCTACCTTGAACTGGTCATTCTGGGAATTCAGTGGTCAAAATATAAATTGATTCCAACACACGGAAAAGGTGGGCGGAGCTTGGGTGGAAATGGGCGGGTCATAGCTAGAAATGGGCGGGTCATAGCTAGAAATGGGCGGGTCATAGCTAGAAATGGGCGGGTCATAGCTAGAAATGGGCGGGTTGTAGCTAGAAATGGGCGGGTCGTAGCTAGAAATGGGCGGGTCATAACTAGAAATGGGCGGGTCATAGCTAGAAATGGGCGGGTCATAGCTAGAAATGGACGGGTCGTAGCTAGAAATTGGCGGGTTGTAGCTAGAAATGTGCGAGTCATAGCTAGAAATGTGCGGGTCGTAGCTAGAAATGTGCGAGTCATAGCTAGAAATGGGTGGGTCATAGCTAGAAATGTGCGAGTCATAGCTAGAAATGGGCGGGTCATAGCTAGAAATGGGCGGGTTGTAGCTAGAAATGGGTGGGTCATAGCTAGAAATGGGCGGATCATAGCTAGAAATGGACGAGTCATAGCTAGAAATGGGCGGGTTGTAGCTAGAAATGTGCGGGTCGTAGCTAGAAATGGGTGCGTCGTAGCTAGAAATGGTCTGGTCGTAGCTAGAAATGGGCGAGTCGTAGCTAGGAATGGGAGCATCATAGCTAGAAATGGGTGCGTCGTGGCTAGAAATGAGCACGTCATAGCTAGAAATGGGCGTGTCGTAGCTAGAAATGGGTGGGTCATAGCTAGAAATGGGCGGATCATAGCTAGAAATGGGCGGGTCTTAGCTAAAAATGTGCAAGTCATGGCTAGAAATGGGCGCGTTGTAGCTAGAAATTGGCGGGTCGTAGCTAGAAATGGGCGCGTCATAGCTAGAAATGGTCTGGTCATAGCTAGAAATGTGCACATCATATCTAGAAATGGGACCGTCATAGCTAGAAATGGGCGCATCATAGCTAGAAATGGGAGCGTCATAGCTAGAAATGGGTGCGTCGTAGCTAGAAATGGGCACATTGTAGCTAGAAATGGGCGTGCCATAGCTAGAAATGGGTTCCTCTCTTGTCCCACAAGTTGTATGCCAAAGGAGGATTCCAGTTTATCCATTAATCATATAACGTCATAACCAACTACGTGACGTGTAGGCTGACGTCATAATCAATTACGTCCCGAATGATGTGGATACATTCGTCACGAACCCTTAATTGATGACGGACTAAGTGTTGTTGGACGAATCGTATAACTATGGGAAGCAACAGCACCCAGTCTAATTAGTTTCAAAATATTCAACAGCTTACCGACATAGTTTTCCGGAAATTTATAGTCAGTGAGGTCGTGGACACACACACACACACACACACACACACACACACACACACACACACACACACACACACACACACACACACACACACACACACACACACACACCATAACCCCACCACCACCGCCACCACCATTACCATGATGTCTACTTGACATTACACAAGTTTCTAAGAGTTGTTCAATCAACATAGAAAGTTGAGCGAATGGTCCCAGAATCAACACCAGTAAATTACTTTCTAATTAATATTGTGTCTTTAGTTAATGCAGTCTAGGCAGCTACAGGTAAGATCACATGTAAACTTCATCAACCACTAAGCTAAGGATAAGAACCGGATACATTCTGGACTGATAATGAAAGCTGGAGATACCTTGCTACTGGTTGATCGACCAGTAGCGTGTGACTGGTTACTCTATACGTCATAGACGCTGATCAGAGTTGGCAGGTTTGCTTTGTGGTGTCTTGAACAAGTGTTATAGTTGTCGTTACCAAGCACAATCGGTGTCAATGCTCTTTATGCAACTAGTGGTGTAGGAAAGTACTTGGACCTGGGGGCCTGAAGTACCTAGGGGCGCTATTGGGATACACTATGGGAGAAAAAAACCGTGAGGGAACTATTGCGCTCCCTCCCCCCCCCCCACCCACCCACCCACCCCCCACACACACACTTGTCCCCACCCTGTTCCTACGTCTATGGCAGGAGTCCTCTCCCTCTTCTCATGCTAAAGTTGTTCTCCAATAATAGGGAGGCCATCGAGAGGTTTCCTTTTCTCAGCGATGCAGTCTATGTCATCTGGGTTCTCTACCTCTAGTCGGGACCACAGTGTATATATTATAGCAGTTGATTTTGAGGTGTACTCCTGCACAGTTAACAGACCTGTAGCAGAGTAGTGAGTATACATCCCGGGGCTCGATCGATCGATATGATGACTAGCATTCTTCAGACAGCACATTTTAATTGTGCTCTCATCTTGGTATCTGCCAATAGTAGTTCTACTAGTCGCAACTCATCATCATTTTATCCTGGCGGGTTTAGTACGCTCAAAATCTTTAATCCTATGATAATGTCGGCGGCCAGTTACCTGTCAATACCCATCTTGTCAAAATACCATCGTTTGAACACAGCCACTGGCTTTCCCTATACTCATAAAATGCCTACACAGCTGTGTCTTCGTTGAAATCCACTCAGGAACGCACATGTGGTACCAGGGCCTTCAAGAGTGTCTTTAAACAAAGGGACACCTGTACATGCATGGTATATGCGCATGGAACATCACTGGTTATGGACTGGTGATACAGTCAGTATGTTCATATAGTGGCACAAGATTACATTGAACAGGATCTATTGAAGAGTACGATATGTACAAGTTTTTTTATGGTCCAGTCCAGGTGAGTTCATGGGGTTTGGACAATGTGATAATGGTACCTTGGCCAACAGCAGCGGTAGGGATATAGTGTACATCTAATAGGCAATTTGGTTAAAGAAACAAACATCGCTGGTTATGGACTGGTGAAACAGTCAATCTTTTATGTAGTGGCACACGATTATATTGGACAGGCTCTATTGAAGGGTACAAGGTTTGGTGATGGTCCAGGTGAGTTCATGGGGTTTGAACACTGTTATAATGGTACCTTGGCCAGCAGCAGCGGTAGGGATATGTTGTACATCTAATATGCAATTTGATTCAAGAAAGCTCTTTCAGCAACGCATCTGTTGTGCGGCCTGTGATGTGGCCTGTTCATGTTGTTCAGTCATGGCATGCGTGTTTGAATCTTGTGATTGGGGTGAAGAGTCGCCTGATGAATACCCCTTGTGTATCTCCGTTGCTGTTATGTTTGCTAATACCTTTGGATATAAATGTACATGTTGAGGTTCTTGTCCTTTTACAACTCTCGGGCCGTGGTGTGTTGCCTGTTTCAGCTTCTTGACTCTCTAAGTGTGTGGCTAGTCCCAAGCTATTCTGTATAAGTAGTTAGTTTTGTCTCTTGAATAAGGCAATGTCAATGTCATGGTGTTCAGTCTCCTCTTAATGTCTGCCATCCAATGCTGCGGCCGCGCACCATTCATTCCAACGTGTTATTGCCTACTCCTGGAGAGACTTTGCGGCGAATGAGGATGCCAAAACCAGCTTCTTGTAAGAAGAAGGCTAAAGCTTTTCTATAAACACGAAAGGCATAAGGCAGCAATGGCGTCCAAGCAAATTAACTCCAAAACATTCAACAGTACCTTTTTCACGTAGTGTAGTGGTAAAAATTGTACTAATTAACATATTTCTGTTTTCGTTTTCGTTTTGGAAACGTGCTAACTAATTTATTAGCTGTAGGCCCTACTGTAGTGGTCGCATCCCATCACCCGGAAATGTACGATGGCCTGTATCAACAGCACTTCAATCCGCGACAATGCTCTAAGAGTCTGGATTTTTCAGGCCGTGTCATTCACATTTCGTCACATTTCCTAAATCTAATGTGTTGAATTTCTGTATATTTGTCGCAACATCATTATTTAAATACAAATGTAAGTCGGTATAAATGTCAAACTTTTAATCATTTCATCTATGAATGCATGGCATTGAGATACAGGCGAAGTACGCTCGTTAAAAACTACCTATAGTGAGCGAGAACTGGCCGGGGAGTTAACTGTGTTCATGACGGGCGAATGTGCGAATTCCTAGCCAATAATCAGACGGCGCGCCCTGATAACAAACTGTTATCGTCTCTCCTTTAATTCGTCAACCCTTGTATAAAGTTATCTATCGGCATGTAGAAAATGTCGACGACGGCTTTAAGCCTTGTTAAACGTCACGAATAGATTTTGCCCATTATCACTCCACTAATGTCAGCCGTGTGCTTTTCAACACAGCCGGAAGTACGCTAACTTTCAAAATGAGTTTTCAAGGTGCGCCATTACCACTTCCGGTTCGCTAACGCTACGCTGCAGATCGTAAATGCCAGCAATGGCAAGATCGATTGTAAGAACTCGGACTCGCAAACGGGTGGAGGATTAATTAGACAGCTTGTCATTGAGTACCAACATGTGTTTGAAGTTGTACTTGTTCTGTTACATAGGTGTTAGGCTACTATTCCTATGGGCCTTAGGATGCTAAGTCCTACGGACGTCGGATTCTATTCTGCGCATGTACCAGTAGCCAACCGCGTTGTGGGAGCACCGGCGTTAATAGTTAAACATGCTCGAAACTTAGAAAGCAATGCTATTAATTATCACCAAGAGCTGCTGCAATCCAATATACATCATATATGAAATCATCGAGGCCTAGGTTTTGTAACTGGACCAAGCCTGATGGACCATGTCTCTGTTTTGGTATACATTAGTGAACGCAATGCGATTATTGACTTAGCCAATAGCCATACCGATGAGAAACGTCACTACCATTAAATATAGGATTGTAAATACATATGGCCTCAGTGTTGAGAAATCAGATATTAACGATCCTCTAATACCAGATTTCTTATATGATGAATTGCGCACAACTATCAACATTCCAGAAAGATGGCAACTCTTCATATGCGGTGACTTTCCAAAACCTGGAAAACTTGATTTGGTTCATATGGACGCGTGAGCAGGAGGGCGGGTGGGCTGATGGGCAGGCGGGTGGGCGGCCAGAGGGAGGGAAGATGGATGGAGGGAAATGTGGTTCTGTGGCTCAACTCTGTAGATCATAGAAGTTGCATGGAGACACGCAGGTCATTGTCGCCCACGATCATCAGCAATAGTATTGCGTGTACTAAGCGGCTGTAATTGTGCTTTAAAATACAATAACATTAGATTGGATCCTTTGCCTAGATATGTGTTCTTATATTTCCTCCGTTGATTAGTTCGGTGGCTAAACAACTACAACACAAACTGCTGAAATTTCGTAGAATCCAATCAACTCATTCTTTTCGGCCATACTTCATAATCAAGCTATATTTTGTTGTGACATTAATAACATACGGATGTTGTACTGCGTTGTTACAGTGAACCTATCCTGCGGTATCAATCATTTCTTCTTCTTCTTCTTCTTCTTCTTCTTCTTCTTCTTCTTCTTGGGCACGGTGCATTGTACGCAGCGAGATTCTTTAGCTCCTGTGTGTCCTTATTTGCTCCCGGTGCACCAAGTTCTGTCACTTTCATATAGGTGCGTAATGTCTTTGTGCAGAGGCTTCCTCTGCGCGCTTTGTGAGTGTCGGCTCCACGTGCAGCGAATTCCATGAACGTCTGTGCATACAGGCGTGACTAGTTGCACTCGCAGTACATGAACAAACATAAACCATCATTGCTGGGCCACTTCCTTGACAGTGATTCCGTATTGCGCACGGTGTGTAACGCGACATTGGAGATTATGCTGTCCGGCCAGAATAATTCACCCTTTCATGACGAATCATGCCAAACAGGAATCTGTAGTGGTCCTGAGGTATGTCGATTTGCTAAGAGAATACTATTTTTGAAAATTTACAACTGGAATTATTGACTCTGTGACCGAGTAAGTCATTCCACTAGGCTAGTAAATTTTCAAAAATAGTCTTTTCTTGGCCTGTAAATGGACATTCAATAAACAAATATTCTGATTTTCATGACAAAAGTTGGTCATTAAGGGATGAATAATAGTGCTGGCATATTTTCTTTCCTCGACATGCACTTATTTGCTAAAGCCATTTTGTTTTTTGTTATGTGATCGATAAAAGCCTGACTAAGTGCAGCTATCTCTTCGTATACAGCGCACGCATCATACGTATAAAATATAAATCAATAAGCGGGCTTGAATTATCCCAGCATAAATGCCAACATTCGGGTAATTACGATTTGTCCCGATAGTAGATTAATTACTGAATTCGCCGATAGATCAGCAATTACAGTATTCGCTGCCTATTGTATCAGTTCATAATGGGAATTTGTCATCCCGATAAGACTACTATTTGGCACAATTAGTGCTGATTAATTGTCTAAGTCAATTAAATGATGATGTGTGATTCTGTTGTGGAGGTCGGACAGATAGTTATTGTCGCGCACGCTAAGTTGAGTAGGCCCATACAGTTGTTATCACGGCATGTGGTCTAATGTCTTGATATCGGGTTAGCATCGTAGCAAGATCCTGTCTTAGAATTACACTATGATACGGATTGCTGATTTACACATCGTCCTATCTAGTACGCGGTAACCTACTTACCTGGTTACAAAGGAACAAGTGCGACGCGCTATAGTCTCAACTTATACTGATTTATCAGAAATGTCAAGATTCGTACGACAGACAGAAAGATTTACCAACTGATTGGCCGAAGAACGGATTGACAGAACGACGGACTTACAAGCAAGACAAAATGTGAGCGCGTATGGCCAACTTTAATGCGATCATTCTCAATGCAGTAATCATATGTGTAATAAGATGAACACGCAATAAGTAATTGAATTGAATTCAACACTGAATTACCAGAATTCTAATGCCTAGGTAACTGTACAGGTAAGCTATTGAAGAATTTGAAACGAAATTGGGGTGGGGTGGGAGCGGGGTCGAGGGGAGGGGATGCGTGAGGGGGGGGGGGGGGGTGCTGTTGTTGCCTATGGCAGCACCAGCTCCCAGTTAAATTAGTTTCAAAAGATTCAACAAAATATTTAAATACTTGGTAAAATATGAATTCATTAATGACATACAATTCATGCACGTGACGAATCTTTCGAGGTTCATAATACGACATTATGTTACCTACACGTGACGCAATTGATTATGATGTCATATTGTATATTCTTGAGTGTCAGATCGTATCCTTCCATTGTTGTCATTCCGTACACTTGCAGGGCGTGATGAAATTATCTTGGCTATGGGCATCTAAAGGGAGACGAGACTGGGACTTTCCACTGTATACATCCACCATATGACGTCATAATCAGTTACGTGACGTATATAATGACATCACAATCGGCAATAATGACGTTGATAAGTACGTCACGAAAGCATAGTTGAAGACGGACTATGCGTTGTTGTACGAATTGTATGTCTTTACTATTTAATCAATAGCCTGTTGAATATTTTGAAACTAATCTGACCGGGCGCCGTTGCTGCCATAGGCAGCAACAACGCCCAGTCAAATTAGTTACAAAATATTCAACAGCTAAACTGTATAGCTTTCAGGAAAGTGATAGTCAGGGCATTCGGGGATCTGTCAATCCCAACACGGCGAGGTGTGGGTGGAGCTTAGCTAGTGATGGGCGGGGCATAGATAAAACTGGAAAGGTCCATTGTTCTTGTGGTTTGATCTGATGAAACGGATGTGCACGAGACCAGTGCGCAGAACTGTATCTTAACATAGAAATCTCGTACTGTCCTAGACAATGTCCTGCCCCGAAGCCTCGCTGCCGGACATCATTATATGGTCCCGTTGTTTGTAGGAAAGCATTTTGATGAGCAACGACCTTCGGTAAAATTTGCAAATACGGTACAGCTCAGAAATGAATTTGGCCATTTTTGCAAAACAAAATAAAACGTATCGTTGAATATTTTAAAGATATGTCTGAGCTGAACTGTATTAAGGGAGTTTCCTCCCTTTAGTTTCCTAAAAAGAGGTGAATTATGAACGTTTGAAATTTAACACGGACACTGGGACACCGAAAAAAGCTAATATTAGCCTATTGTATGATTACTGTATTCTGCGGCTGTAATAGTAGAAACATCCTACAGCCGCAATCAGTCCTTCTTCGCTTTTGCCCACTGTGTCTTGTCCTCAGGCGAAATCCTTAGCTTCCGCAGGTCCATTCTTGACTTGAGTGTACCGAGTCTTGCTTTCTTGAGGTCACCTCATAACACGCTTAGCAGGTGTATGCAATGACGTCCTCTCCTGGCTTTGTATTTGCTGGATCCGAGTAGGGCGAATTTCAAGGCTCTCCTTGCAGGTGTCCTTTCTGACATCCTTAGCACATCGCCAAGCATGGACCATCTTTGCTGGGCGACGTTTACAGACAGCTGCGACATATTACACTTCTTGTTTAATCCTGCTTTCTGGAGGTCACCTCGCAGCACGCTTAGCAGATTTATGCAATGACGTCCTTTTCTTGGCTCTGTATTTGCTGGCTCTGAGTAGGGCGAATTCCAAGGCTCTCTGTGCTGGTGTGTCTTCTGACATCCTTAGCACATGGCCAAACATGGACCATCTTTGCTGGCCGACTTTTGCAGGAAGCGGCGGCGTATTACACATCTTGTATAGTGCATCGTTGGAAATTATGCTGTCTGGGCATCGGTGTCCAGTGATTGCGCGTAGGTGTTTGCGGTGGTAGGCTTCGAGCTTGTCTAGAACTGCCCTTGGAGCTGCCCAACTGTTACAGCTATACAACATCAAGGACACGCAGGTCGCATTGTATAAACATAGCCGTTTTATCAAGGGCATCTTTGATCTACGAATCCATAGCTTCCAGAAGGACTAGAAACCTATGTTCCCCATGACGCAGCGTGCATCAATGTCAGCAGTACTACAAAGCAGTGAGTCCAGGATTGTACTTTTCCTCCATGGTTCGCCGCTACGAAGTCGGTCGTCATTGTCTTTAGTTCCATTCTTTGTAGATATGTATATGTGGGTGAACTCTGTTTTGGATTCATTCATAAAGAGATTCTCAATTTTTAGTTTGCTTGCAGCTATTGGGAGACGTTCGTCAAGGGGTTTCTTTTCCTCATCTATGAAGTCCACATCGTTGGCATATTCCATCTCTAGCGGCATATTCAGTATTGACACTGGGGATGGGGGAAGGGGTGGTGTGTGCTTCTGGAACTTTCCCGCACGGATACACCGGAGATAGACCATCTCCCTGCGGGAATCGATTGATGTCTCAAACTCTACGGACTTCACTGACTTGGCTCGTACTCTCTGCTTGGTGTTTGCAAGCCGTAGTGTCACTAGTTGTAGTTCATCTTCATTGTAACTGGCCTGGTGTAGTACATCTAGGATCTTTGAGCGTTTAGGTATGTCGAAGGCTCGTGACATGTCAATGCCCATTTTGAAGCCACTTTGACATGATCCGGTGAAATCATCGATCCTCTCTCGGATGCGGCATAGCGTAACATTGGATAGGATTTTCCGTATACAGTTCAGGAGCACAATGGGCCGCAGATTGGCTGGTGTTGGTGGGGGTAGGCTTGCACGATATTGTCCTAGGAGGTATCACGATATACCGTAGTGAAAAGAATCGCGATATTTCGATATATCGTATTTAAGGTATATGAATTCACGGGGTGAATTGGTCTTGGGTTGAGTCGACAGCGTGGTGTAGCTTATGTGGCCATATCGGTTTCGCTCTGAGTTTTCATATCAGTTTTAGCCTGATGACTTCTAATCGGTAAATTTCAACAAAAACTTGAAATCCAGTCGCCAAGATGCTTAAACTAAGACCGATGGTTAATAACACGAAAATAGGACACAATTAATAATTTCTTGCCTCGTTATCCCTTGGCTTAATGTATATCATATCAATCATTCCGGGAGTGAAATTTTTATATTAGACAACCTAAATATTGCTTACTCTATTAAAATAATCGTTTATTACATGAAAATTAATCTTAAAATTTGGCATTTCATGTCGTCTTTGTGAAAATATACAAATCACGTGATATTAGGAATGTACTTTAGATCCATAGACATCTAATGTTTAGATCTGCTCTGCATTTACCGAGTACCCGGTTAATAATAACAGTTAGCCTTCAGAAACATCTCGGATAGTTCACCTTGCTTGATAAAGCGTGTATACCATCTCATTTAGCTATCACATTTGTGAACGCACAGCCCTCGCCTCCAAAACCACGAGAGCGTGCAATATCACGTGATCTATATATTTTACTAATAATAGTTAGCTTTCAGAAAGATCTAGGATAGTTCGCCATGCTTGCAAGCGTATATACCAGCTATCATATTGGTGAACGCACCACCTCTCGCCTCCAAAAACAGGACATCAAGCAATATCATGTGATTTATATATTCCCGCGACGCCATTTAATGTCCAATTTTGAATTAATTTTGATTTTATAAACCATGCTTATTACAAAACGTGTAATATTTATACCTTCCCAGGTAATAATTTCACTCCCGCGATCATGGTTTTAAGGTATACAGTAAGCAGGCAAGAAATTATATCGGTAAATTGCGTTGAATTTTCGTATTAGTGTCCATCTTTTAAAGCAATTTTAGAGAATGAACTTCAACTTTTTTTGCCTATTCCTAGTATAATCCCACCCCTTTCTCAGAGATGTTGGTTGGAAATAAATTGCCGTAATATACACCTATGCTACAAATAGACAGAATACGGCATGCCAGTACAATTTTAGTGATATTTTTAATAATATCGGATAATCGTGCAAGCCTAGGTGGGGGGTTTGGGGGCAAGTGGCTTTTTGGGCTTGGGTAGTGCGACAAGGGTGACTTGGCCTACAGCGTCGATGGGAAGATGATGCATAAAAGCTGAATTGATTAGGTGCGTGATCGGTTTTGAGATAATGTCATTTGCATATTTCAATAGTGCATTGCTTATGCCATCAGGTCCAGATGCACATCCATTTTTAAGGCCTTAAGTGCCTGCTCAACTTCTGCTGTTTTAACTAGTGTAAGTAATGGCCGGGGGTCTCCTGAGAACGGGAGCAAGGGCTCATCATCGTTATCAGTGAACTGTTCCTTGAATTCTAGAATCGCTACGGCTTTTCCCTGGTCAGTCCCGATAAAGTGTCCTTCAGAGTTGTGTACAGTGAGTGATTGTGTGTAGTCAGTAACTCGCAGGGCTCGGGCTGCCCGAAACATTTTGTGACAGTCATCCGTGGCAGTGAGTTCATCTGCTATGGAGTCTGCTTATTGAATAGCAAGATCTTTTAAGAATTAGCTAATGTGGCACAGAATAATATTGCACTCCCGGCGTAGTTTGGTGCGGTCTTCACTTTGGCCACCTTGATAGATGTGCAGTCGTAACGCTTTCTGCTCTGCTGACAGCTTTACTACTACACGGTCGTCAGTATACCTAGTTTGGTTGTTTTTAAGAACACCTATGGTGCTGGTAGCTGATGATTCCATAGATTTCAGTATTTTACATAGGGCTTCGTTTGGATCGAGGCTGACGTCGATGTTAGCTATCTGCTCCGCGAGGGCCTTTTTGTATGGCATTTGAGTGTCAGTGTCGCTGATGAGTTTGGGTAGGTTGTAGGTAACTCGACCCTCTTGCCTGGCATGTCGTTTATATATTAGGTAGAGCTGGTTCATCTGTAGGCGTGCAATGACTGTCTTATGGTCAGAATTGAGGTCTGTGCCTCCATAGGAACGAGCATTAAACGAGCATTAACCTATTCAGTATTCATGTTGCCGGATTCATTAAACATATATCGTTGCCTAACCTTTAAATCATTGTGAGTAAGTTGTTTTAGTCTGGTAGCAGAGTAACAAAATTTTGCCTGGACCAAAATTCCTAAATAAAGTTTGTCTCTTTGCTGATTATTTATGCTTTGGGTGTATATAATGATATCAGCGTAGGTGTGGGACTGTCATGCGTGAGCAATTTGAGAAATCCAAGACGGCCGCCATGACACTAGAAAATTCTCATATCTCTAAAACCAAATAATAACTTAGAAACATGATAAAAGTATCGTTTTCCATGTTTTCAGACATCCCAACTTCATTGGAAACATTTTTTAATTGCTAAAATGGAGAGAAATCAAGACATGACAATGTTTATATCAGAAGATGGCGGTGTAGTTCGGATCGACCGGGCGGGTGCCAGCCGTACCAGCCAAGCTGGGTACGTGCCGCCCGTCCTGGATTCCTTTCCTGAACACGCCCCCTGGGTAGAGCCATAAGCGTATATATGAGCCTATGGGAGAGATCGCGTTATAAAAAAAGTTCGTTAAAGCACATAGTGCGCATGCGCACGCTTAGATATGATTGGTTGGAACCTGCGCCTGTGATGTCACGAGTAGTATAAAAGGAGACGAGATCCAGAGTTCGAGCGCATCCTCGGCCAGGGGCCGAATAGGTTGGACCTGTGTCAGCTACTATCGTCTCGACAGGCATACGCAGATCACTTCACTTTCTGTCGGTTTTTCTCCCATAGCTAGCAGTAATCCAACCCACCGCATTAAAGCAATTTTGTAACTCCCGCTGCTTGCGGGAGCATTTTGGAACTTTTTAGATATTGTTCACGAATATATCAAGAGCTAATTTGGAACACGAACTTGCGGTGAGGCCTTTCCGGCCTGAAAATGTGATTCTACAGATGTAGAGTCAGCGATGTTCTTTGGTGGATGAATCGCCGGTCTGCCGGCCATGCCAAAAACTGGTTATTTAACCGTCCCCGCCCTGATGTCGTGCAGGTTCGTCTAAACTTTTCGACCGCAGCAAGTAAACTATGCCCGGTATGTCTTCGGTGCTGGCTGACGTACCCCGCACCGTTAAGCTTAGTTTCGTATCTTCATTTGCATCTAACAACCCCCGCTTATGATCGGGTTGTTGTCAACTTCCATCCGTACCATCGGTGTACCGGAACTTTCGTCACAGTAGTAATGTTATTGTATCTCTTGCTGACTACTCGTTAGACATTCTATATTGTGATTACAGTCCTGAGTTCGATCCGCTCCCGTCATGAGCTGCTTGCGGGAATCCTGTTTGCGGGAACCAGCCTGCAGGAACTTTCCAGCCTCCAGGGAATGTATCAACTCACGTCAACCTAAGAGTGACGTATCAATTTCAGTAACACGATAGCCCAGACTTAAGAATGGCTACCGATTATTCAAGTAACTATACTTGACATTGTAATTATTCCGTTAATTATATCGTTGATAATTATATCGTATCTGTATAAACGGTCCCGATGACTAAAAGGTACCGTAACGGTCTTAGGACCGCTAGTTATAATTTCTGTATATGTTTATAGTTATTCTCATTTTCTGTAAGGTGTTTTCGCTAACTCACTGTATTAGGTTCATTAACCTGTACTAAAGATATATAATTCTGATAATTTTACACTGAATTGATTATTCTGGTTGGTTTATAAATATGGCCAGTGGCCATCAGTTCATATGTTTAATTTTAGAAAATATAGGACTGCAATGCACGTAGGAAACACAGTACAGCAAAACTTATATATGCAGCACTTTCTCCCGCCACCAACAATTTTTCACTGAGGTCGCTGCCCGTGCTATAACTCTGTTTAGCCCGGCATGCTACCGACTATAAACCTTTTCTATTCAGCTCGATAGGATAGGTTTAATATGATTAGAGACAATTTCCTCGTTAGGAAACCCGTAGTGTACGCCTCATTCCCGGTAGTTGCGATAATTTATCCCCGCACTCCGGCAAGATTGTGTAAGATTGGCCAAAATGCCTAAAGGGCCTCATATTTCTAAGTTATTGTCTCTCTTCATGTTCCACTAAGCCTTATGGCTTCTAAATTGTTTGGATGTCCCTATCCGCACACTGGGCTGATCCGACCCTGAGAAACTATTGGGGTTTCTGAGCGGTGATGGCCAGGGTGTGGTATCACACATATTCGCTCTGTATCTTCGGATACTCAGTAGTTAGCACCTTTGCCAATGTAGGAAAGCACTGCGAAAACATGTCTTAATTATTATTTTCTTTAATCTGCTGAACAATCCTCCCGCACCGCAGTGCAAAGCTGGGCAACTTGTGTTTAAACCTAACGACAGGTTAAACGGTTAGTTCCATAGGACCTGTTGACGGGCGAGATGCGCATCCCCACCGAATTCCATAAGAATGTCTGGGCATGATATTCAGATCTGCCACGACCTCACGGGAAGGACATTTATGGTGGGTATTCGTCTCTCTTACCCCCACCATAACGATAGATCAGTTGCCTAATATGCTTTTGTGAAAAAAGCAACCAGTGTCCTGTGACGTTTTATGTGGTTACGGAGTAAGATGTCCGGATTCTTATCCAGTTCGGAGGTCTTACTAAGTAACATGTATGAGCGCTGTCTTCAGTATTGATGTCTTAGGGCATCCGTTCTCAATGACAGCCGTATCTAACAGCTAGTTAGACACCCGCCATGTGCGGCCTAAAATAGTTCTTGTCTCTAAAAACTAAAAGTTAGCAGAAGCACAGAAGAAGGCCCGCATAAATAAAAGCGGCAACCACTAATTCAGCATACCAAGAATTACATAAGATGGTGACGTGGGAATCCTTCGGGAATCGTTCATCCCGTCTTCACGTAAAACAGCACGCAACCTTATAGTCATAATCTCACTAGGTATGGTCTTTTCTTTCCAACATTTTGGTTAAATATTAGTGTGGACCCCTTTTTGGTTACTACTCTTCTCCCGCTTTAAGCAGTGGCGACATTTTCTCGTGATGGAGGTCCGCGCGAGGCACTTGCCTCTCGCAAGGATTCAGCGACGACGGTCCACGCGAGGATAATACTCCTCAACCACACTAGCACTAGGAGTAGTGCCTGCCTGAGGCACATGATTTTTCGTCACTACAGAGATAATTTTCTTTCCTTTCAGCTTAGAGCTATAATAGCTTATATTAAGTTAATTAGTTACGTCTCGAGTCTGTGAGGTACCTTCGGGAGCCCCACGTTTAAAAGTTCATCAGGCTGTCTCTATGTCTTGTATTTTCGTATGCTCATCATTTTTATCTAGCATACTTGACAGTCTGTTTAGGTAGAATTATTGTATAGACTTAGTTTAATTAGGTTACCAATCAAATCCTGTAAGTCCATAGATCACGAAATTGCTATGGACAGGCATACTGGTGACACAAACTCTTGGGATGAGACCGTAGTGTTTAATGTTCGCGACAATGGTCGCATGGCCCCACCAGACCAATTGAGTTCCACCGGCCTTAGGAGCCAGTCTTTGTTACCCGTAGGGAAGTATCATACAGGATCCGTCACCCCGAGACCGGAAGCCAACCAGTGTCATCATTCGTCGTGCACTTGCGGCGCGGTGAGTCGACTTCGGACACCGGAACGGCCCGACACTACACCGCGAGCTACAGCTGCAGGTGTTGGGATATTACACAGTAATATCAATGCTGTTTTAGTATCGTGTAATAATGTTGCAAGGGTGCTGAATTAGTAAAAGATGATGGTGATGACAATATTAGAAGCATTATTGACAATGTATCTAACAGGTGTTGGAAGATTGCAAGGAAAATGTGACAAATCAACATACAATATACATATTAATAAACACTCAACTGCAGATTCTGTGCCAAACAAATTACACATAATGCTAGCCATCGCGCCCCCAAAATTTTATAAATCCTTGCCAGCGGTATTGATTGGAAAGATCGTGATGAGGGTTGTAAAAACAATCAACAAATCTTTAATTAACATTAGGTGTGTTACCTAGGGACCCCAAGATGATAGTCAATCACATGTATGACTACCGGGTTATGGGTAGTTATGAATAACTCCTATGTTTTTAAATCAGCGATAGTAGCAGTCGCTGTTGATATTAGAAACATAGATAGAGATAAATAGAAATATCAGGAATATCGCATGCAAAGCATCGTTTAGTTCAAGTAATGATTGACGTCTTTGATGCGGATATGAGCAAATGCAAAGTTATCAAAACACCCCCTTCATATGATACGTACACAACCAGCTTATGAAGATATTCTCAAAGAAAACCAGAACAGAGCGAATGTCACAGCTGATAACCAGCAGGCAAAATGATGGCATTACACAATACCGGGGTCAAACGAATCGAAAGATGCCGCAAGTGTCTACTTCATCACTCCCAGTAGATTTACAAACTCTCAAGTATGTGTCACAATGGAGAGCTGAAAAGATTAGGCTGTATTCACTATGGATACACTTTGTAATGGTAAATGGATAGAACACCAAGCTCTGTCTCAGGAACAAAGCCATTCTTTGAAACAAATGACCAAGGTTGTTTAACTTCCGCTAAAAGACGAGCCAGGAGCGGAACAGTCAATTGTGATAACAGTGCTCAAATGTTAAAGTTAAAATTCATATCAGGGGAGTGTAGGGAAAGTTTATGTAATCTTCACAGCTGACCAGCAATTATATAAAATGGCATTGTGGTCCTCTGGGAGAACCTGGACATGTTCGTTGACATGCATTTGAGATTGGGTGACATGCGCTTCTTATGGCCCACTCATGACTGAGACTGGTTTAGAAGAAATTCTAAGTGCCCCATTTTGAGGTGTGCTAATGATGGTAAGTGGTCAGAAGTTTCCACAGGATGTCAGAGGTCGCCGGATGCTAGTAGAAGAAAGCATTATTTACAGAGCTTGCAAGATCAACACGTACTGGATGCTGTTTCATCAAATAGCAGGTCACCTACAGTTTTGTGTGGAATGATTGACACGTCACTACAATTAAATATATTCCAACTAAGAGAGAAACAAACTGAGTGTTCCACCTCGAGACAGTTATGAAAATGATGCCTCTCTTCTTCGCTACAGGGTATACTCAATATGCATGACATGCTCTGTACTACTGATGCTCAATGGAAGGACTCAAAAAGTGTGTGAACATGCCCTAGATGCTGTTTCATAACATAGAAGGACCAAAAAGCTTTATGTTGGGATGTATGATCAAGATTCAAGATTCAAAATTCAAGATTATTTAAATCATGCTTAATATACAATATACAGACATCACAATTGGGCAGTCCATCAAAGGCAGAACCTATGAGTCGATGGGCCCCCTACACACAAAACAGAACATTACAATACATAGGGTGATAGTTAATTATACAAACATCCGTAAGTAAACACAGAACACATGAAGGCACACCATCTATTTTTTTGTACCATATTATCATGATTGTTCTAGATGTAGCGTATTCTACATATAAAGGGTGATCAGACCAGTATTCACCATAATAAAATCTATTAGAGCTGAGAGAGAGTGAGACTGTGCGCTCTACCTCGAGACTGTTATGGAGATGACGCCTCTCTTCTTAACAGGGCAAACCCAATATGCATTATATACATTGTACTACCTACTCTCAATGGAAGGCCTTGAAGAGTATGCAAAGCACCATAATGCTGGATTGGCCCTACAGTCTACATACATACAGTAGTGCCATGTATGACTAAAGCCAGATGAGGAAAAAGGAACACCCTCCTCTTAAACCTATCACAAAGAGTACAGAGGCCAGAATCAAGACAGATTCACTGGACATTACACAATTGCAGTTTTATATTAATCCACTCATCCACAGAATCCCGTTCAACACCATGTTGGTCAAGTTAATATTGATTTTGATAAACTTCTGCCTCTCTTGTCTGTAAATGTTGGCAGTTCGTTTTCTATCAGGAAAATACAAATGGAATGAATTTAAGAATGGCTGGCATGGTGGATTTCATGACAAGTCAAAGAGAATGAACACCATGGCATTATCACGGAAGCACATTAATGTGGTTGAAGCAAAAATATTCTAGTCATCTGCGCATGGGCTACTAAGTTCTCTGGGTTTTTTTAGATATGAGAATTTCTCAATTTTCACTGATTTTCTAGTCACAGAAGCCATCTCGGATTTCTAGAATTACTCAATTATGACAGTCTCACATCCACCTGTATGTCATTATATACATCCCAAACATAAATAATCAGCAAAGAAAAAATCTTTATCCGGGAATTTTGGGTTACAGACCGTGACAGCCAGACTCTTTCCAAATAATACGCCATTCATATGGTCCAATACAACAACTTTCAGCGACAATATTTTTAAACCAAAACGTTCAATCATACTTTCCTGACAATGCAAGTTAATGGGCCGATACTGGACCAATATTGGGCTTATACGGCCCGGTATTGCCCCTGTACTGGCGCACTAACCTGTGTTATCTACCTTGTAATGGACCGTTCCAGTTTTAGATATGCCACTCCCATCTCTATCTAAGCTCCACCCACACCTCGCTCATGGTGGGATCGATCTCTGAACTCCCTGACTATCAATTTCCAGAAAACTATACAGGTAAGCTGTTGAATATTTTGAAACTAATTTGACTTGGTGCTGTTGCTGCCAATGGCAGCAACAACGCCCAGTCAAATTAGTTTTAATATATTCGGCAGCATGTTTCTTAAATAGCAAAAACATAATTCGTACAACGTGTAGGACTATTTATTAATCATGTGATTCAGTGAGGAAATGGATTCATGAATTAACCTTGATTAATCTCGGTACATTTATTTGCCTGAGCGACGGGAAAGGGTTACGCCAAGCGATCGCGCGTAAGGATGTGAGTGAGAAGTGAACTCTATTAAAAGTTCGCAGCCATAGAAACAGAATGTCTGAAAATCTGCTAATTCTAATGATAACAAAAACTCGCAAAAGCACTAAACAACCTTAAATATGCCTCTAATTGTCCACCGGAACTATGTGTGGTAGACACACCGGAACTGTGTGTGGTAGACACATCGGATGCGCTTGTGCTTGTAGACGGGCCTAATGGATGCGTATACCAGATTCCCAGAATTCCTTAAACCAGCATCCTGTTCAGTTGCCGAAGCGTAAATGAGTCCAGTAGTGGCGGGTAGGGCGAAATGGGGGATGGGTGATGGTGGGGGGTAAGGGTTGGGTGAGTTGATGGTTGTGTGTGATTCTTGGAGTGATGGCGGGTGAGAAGTGGGGTGGGGTGATTGTTGCAGGTGAGAGGGTGGTTGATGGTGGGGTATGGTGTGCCAACAGGGTTGGTGGTGGTGAAGAGTAAGTGCTATTGCGAGGTGGGGTGAGGTGGGGAGAGAAAGGTGGCCTGATTTCTATAATTTTCTTCCTGTAATGATGGTTGCGACGAATATGAAGGTCGGGGCTGGTGGGAAGAAAGGTGGATCGATGCTGTGCGTGCGTGCGTGTGTGCGTGGGTGTGTGCGTGCGTACCTGAGCGACAACTAGGAAGGGGGGGGTGGGGGGTTAAGGGGAGTGGAGGGGTGGGTTGATGGTGTGACGCTAATCGTTCCAACTTTAGAATGCCTTATGCAAATGAAGTATTCCTACAGGCAATCTCCTTAAGAGATACCATTTGTGATGCATGGGGTGTGGGGTGGGGTGGGGGCAGAGGATAGAGATTGAGTATGATGTGGATGAAGCCCCGTCTTCTTGCCTCGCCTAACTGCTTTTCCAATAATGACTGATTTCAATTAAGAGACATGTCTCTAGTACCAGAGCCGGATGCTTCTCTGAACACTGAGTGTAGTGTATATGTAACGCAATACCTTAGCAACCACTCGTTTGATATTTTCCTCTTACTTGTGTGATGCCACCTAAGCTGCTCCAACATAAAACAATTGAGGAATCAAGTTTCACTCTCAATCATATAACGTAATAATCAACTAAGACAAATGTAGGATGACGTCATAATCAATTACGCCATGAATGACTAGGTTTAGTCCATCATAAGCGTGTAATAGTCTGTCACATAGTGCGAATTGTATGGCCTTACTATTTTATAAACATTTTGTTGAATATTTTGAAACTAATTTGACTGGGTGCTGCTAGTCAGCAACTACAACCATTAAAATTAGTTTCAAAACATTCAACAACTATCTGTATTATTTTCTGGAAATTGAGATTCAGAGAGTGCATAGATTGATCAATTGCAACACGGGCAAAGCGTGGGTGGAGCGTAGATAGAAATGGGCGGGGTATAGGTAAAACTGGATTCTTCCATTATGGTACACCTGTATCCAGGATGGAATAGAGATTCAAATTAGTCTGGGAGCCGGGAGAAACCAACCCCAAACCCTATCCCCTCCCATCCCATGGACACCGCCCCTCAGGATCCACAGCCATTTTTTACGTATTAGGCTTACTTTCTATGTGAATGATCTGAACATGTTCAAAGAAAATAATTTGCCCCGATCCTTATTTCCTAGGCATAAAACACAACCGCACCATCGTCATCAAAATGTCGTTTTAGTGGATAGGGAAGCAACAATCAGAAAAATTATCATTTTTTATTTATTATTAATAAATGAGCATTCAAAATATAATTTTTTTATACCCTCTTACGTTTCGTGTATGTTTTATGCAAATCAGTTGCATTATTGACCTTCCCACTTTATCCATCCATTATATGACGTCATAATTAACTACATGGAGTGTAGAATGACATCATAGTCAAAGACGTCATTGTGACGTCTTGAATGATGTAAATAAGTACGCCAGGAACGCATAATTGAAGACGGACTATGCGTTGTTGTACGAATTGTATGTCTTTACTATTTAATAAAGATTCTGTTGAATATTTTGAAAATTCCAGACTGCTACATAGTAATATTTAGTACTTTTCATATGGCATCTGTATGAAAATCCTAGGGAAATTGATGTCTTGTTCTTGGGGTCTCTATTAACAATAATAATCAGACACTCTTTTGCCACAATGTAATAACAAATCATTTGAGAATTTTGGCAAATTATCGTTTCTTACTTAATGTCAAATAATGTTGTCCTCTTTGTCAATAATGCTGGTTGCTATTGCTCTACTAGGAAATCTGACCCATGCGTTGTATGATACAAAGATATTAGTCATTGCTTTCTAGATTGTACGATTATACTTAGCCACCTCATGTTTCATCCATTCAGTGGAATGTCTGGTAGAAGATCAATGAATCTAGAACACGAATCTTATTCATTATCATTTTGAAATAGGTACATGCAGAGGCTTGGAAGTCGCCCTACTGGGAGCCAGCACATACAAAGCCAGGAGAGGACGTCATTTAATAAATCTGTTAAGCGTGACCTCAAGAAAGCAGGACTATATATCGATATAGTTCGTCTTTAATGCTTAATAACCTGACACGTTGTGTGAATGCCTTTACCATTTAATAAACATTCTGTTGAATATTTCGAAACTAATTTGAAAGGATGCTGTTTATGCCTTACGCAGCAACAGCACCCAGTCAAATTAGTTTCATAATATTCAACAGGTTTCCATATATAGTTTTCTGGAAATTGATAGTCAAGAACTTCATGGATCGATTGATCCCAACACGAGCGAGATGTGGGCGGAACTTAACTAGGGATGGGCGGGGCATAGCTAAACCGGAAAAGGTCCATTCTATACCACTGAAATCTCCATCCGTCTCTCGTCCAAGACCGCAAGGATAGCCGTACTACAATAAACTGTATGTCACAGTTTTTGTGAAAAATCCTAAAGTTAATGAAAGATAAAATGTTGGGTATTTCACAATAATCTGGGACAAGTGTGACATAGGTAGTCAAATTTCAAATTAAACTTTCTCACAATATTTTACTGGTTTTAGGAAGCCAAATATATAAATATTAGAAAATAAAAGCAGTTGATCCTGTTTTCATATATATGTATGGTAAATATGCGACTTTAAAGAAGCAAGGTCAGTATAATATCTGGAGGCTGGTATTCGTGCATATACAGCTGTATCCCAGTAGTATGGGGAATTAAAATCCACTTTAACATTTCCTCTACAAGAGGGAATGTTATTTCACTATTTAGAGCTATTGGAAGTGGTTTAGGAAGTATATAACAAATTATTATCAAATTTAATCATAATCATTTCAATTTCAATCAGATATCAAAAATGATGTTTTTAAATTATATTGGGTTATTCAGAATTTGTTACAAAAATTTTAGTTTTCTGAAAGGCGATATATTATGCTTTCCAAAAAACCCAAAATGGTCTGTTCCTACGTGGCAGTCAAGGAAAGTTATGAGTGTTAAAAAAATCACGGATAAATACATTACTTATTAATGATAGTAAATGCTTAAATGCATTCAATATTTTGTACAGTTTACTATCAGTGAATGCAAACATAACATATAGCACTGTCAGACCATTTAATTTATATCCTGTGTATGCTTCTTCACATAAAATTTCAAACAAAGCATCTGTGAAAATTTATCTTACATTATTGCTAGTTTGCAACTTGGATTACATGAAATCATAATTATCTATACCATTATATATAACAACATTATTAAGAAATCAAAATACTGTCTCACATTTAAATCCCTGACAAAAAATTTAAAAATGTTTCACTAGCAAAAAATGTCATTATAGGCAAATTTTTCAAAATCATTGCTTACGGAACAATTGACAGACACGCCTGTTTGCACTGTTCATGGTACTCAACGTTTGCACCGTATTATAAAACAAAACAAGTATTAACATGAGTACCATGACTTAACACTGGATGATCAGTTGACTCTTAAATTAAGTTGCCAACCTTTAATGAATGCTGAACAGTCGCAAGGAGTACAACAAGCACATGCTATGGCTTGCAAACATCTATGAATATTGTGTGGACACCATTGACTACATCTTCATTCTACACACTCCTCACTCTGAGTTCAGATGGTTCAGGCCACAAAGTCCGCTGCGTCTTGATTGTGACTGTGTTTGCAAAAATCATAATCTGTTCAAATTATCCAATTTATTTTACTATATTTGAGTAAATTTGATAGAATCTTTGAGGGTAATCACTAAAACCTTTGTATACATCTTAAGTGTCTCACAGTACTTCTGGACGTCCAAATTTCTATTGACATAGTGGGGCAAAACTGTTTATTTATATAGAACCTGTTGAGATCTCAGCCTTTATGTTCTGCTCATAATCCGTATTTGTAATGGCGAATAAACTCTATGTACATTGACTAGAGTGATGCATGTCAAAGTTTAAAGTATATACAATACATTTTGGCATTCCTATTAACATACTTCCATATTTACATACATACATATAATTTGGGACTGTTTTAATAACCAGTGTGTATTGTTGTAGAGCAGCACGATACAAGGAACTGGTGAAACGAGCCTACCCTATCACCAATGACGAAACCAAACGAATCGTTCTATCAGCGTACATTAGAGCTTTGTACAATCAGGGAATGGGAAGATGGATCGTTCGTCAGAAGGTGAAATCTTGCGAAGAAATGATGGGTGTGACAGAAGAAGAAGAGTGCTGCAACGAATTGTTGCAAGCGATGAAAATTCCGATACACAGGGAACAAGAGATGGAGATTGGTGTAATCAACTGAGAAGAGGGAAAGGACATTTGGCAGATAATCCGCGAGATGCGAAAACAAATTATCCAACAAAGCAGAATGATAGAGAAACTCTGCCCAGTGATTGAGAATTTTCAATCCATACCTGTACCGCAGCCAAAACAACAACAATGTTCACAAGCAGCACCAAAAGCTGCTCCCACAAAACGTGAGGCACTGACCTGCTACAATTGTGGCAGAAAATGGCATCTAAAGCGAGATTGTATGCAAGTTGTACAACCAGCACCGAACAACAGATCGGCCCGCGTGCACCCTGTGAACCTAGGCCAATAAAATGTTTCAATTGTGGAAAATTATGCCATATGGCCTCAGAATGCTATACCGCACCAACTGCGCTTAGCCAGCCAAAGCACAGCTTGACATGCTTTAAATGCTAGAAAACTGGGCACTATCAGAATGCATATCCCCTCAATCAGCAACCCAGTCAACCCCAACGAAGGGCAATGAAGGGATCACATCAGCCCAATAACTCTGGTTATCGTGATGAAGCTCTGATGGAAATCGACTAGATAGATCGTCGATATTACGAGCAACGTTATGACTATGACCAATGTGCATCATATGATGAGGGATGGGAAATGACCGCTCATGTCTATTCACGGAACACACGAAAGGACATGAGAAACTGCATTACCCTGACCATGAATACATGGATCGCGATGGGTTTGTGTTAACAGACGAGCGGACTGATGAGTATGGCCATTATTCAGATGGTATCGGAGGAGCCTCGTCAGGAGAGTATCGCCGACGATCTGTAAATGGTTCACGAATCAATGTATTTGGAAAAACTCAGATTAAATTTAAATATGCCAGGCCGATTCCAAGTATGGTTGTGGAATGCATGAGGCATGAGTGTTTGATTGGTGTGGATGCTTTGCATATGGGAAAAGCAAGAATGGGTTATGGGACCAGGGAAGTGATATGGTTTGGAAGGAGATACCCATTCAGAATACCCTTCAGGTCTCAAAGTGATTATGGATATGCTAGTTGTAAGGAAACGACTGGCTATGCAGTTATTGACAAAGTATTAAGTGACTTTGCCAATAATTTCAATACGGCTCATCCCAGCACTCTTGGACATATGCTGCAAGTACAATGCACAATTCCCATGGGAGACCACCCTACCATTCGACAGAAAGCATATAGGATACCTTTAGCAAAGGCATATTTGGGCAAGAATCAGGTCAAAGAAATGTTAGAAGCTGGCGTCATAAGACCATCATCAACACCTTGGGCGTCACCTATCACTTTGGTACCCAAGAAGGATAGTGATACAGGTTTTTGTGTAGACTTTAGGAAATTAAATTTGGTGTGTCGTAAGGACAGTTATCCCTTGCCTAATATATCGGACATATTTGATTCGATGAGAGGCGTGACACTATTTTCTACAATGTACTTGAAGTTTGGCTTATGGCAGATACCCATGGCTAGCCAAGACATTGAGAAGACGGCGTTCATCTGCAAAGAAGGTCTTTTCAAATGGATTCTTGTGCCCTTTGGTTTTTGCAACTCATGTGCAGTATTTCAACATGCAATGAACGATATTTTTCATGATTTAGAGGGAAAATTCATGCATGTTTTTGTCGATGAGGTAGTCGTGTATTCGCAGAATCCGACTGAACATGCACGTCATTTGCGTCTTGTTATGATCTTGCTCGACCATTCACTCAGTTTATATTACTAGTGTAAATAAAGTATTTTATCTTACTATATGTAATACCAGCAGTTTGTTAGGAATCAAGTTATGCAGTTTGTTAGGAATCAAGTTATGCTGGGAGACACACCCAGTCCTTAACAGGATCTTGATCAGTCAGATTAGGCCTAGCAGTCAGAAATAAATATCGTCAATTTACCATCTGTCAGATGAGGCGAGCCGACTGCAGCTACTTCGCCCCTCGTCACTACTGGTGACGTTGTCGCAGCACCACTGAAAGGTTTTCGGTAGCGAGCGGCACGACCAACTCTATCGACGATGATCTTAGTAAGTTCAACAGTTCATAAAGGCCACGCCCACCCCAAAAATCTTCAATATGTCCATTCTTTTCTTTATTCGCTTTCATATTTCTGGATATAGATCATATGCTAATTAAATAAGCGAATAGAAAAAGATCTTGCATTGTAATCTTTTACTAGACCTTTCTCGACCTTGTTTGAGAGCGGTGTCACTTTTCGAGCTGAATCTTTGTTAATTGCATGCATTGTAGCCCGCTTTCTAGGGGAGTTTGCAAGGTCGCATTGCAATTGAAGAGAAAGAAATGTGAATTTGCAAGTAAGTCTGGGGACTTACTGGGCTATCACATTTCAAGCCAAGGAGTAACTCCTCAGAGTCAAATGAGTTAACTAAGAAATATAAAAGATTTGAGTGGGGAAAAGAAGAACAGCAAGCGTTTGAGAAATTGAGGAACTTGCTGTGTAGTGAGACCGTTCTCACATACCCAAATTTGAATAAACCATATAAACTGTACACGGATGCAAGTTATGTGATAGGTGCGATTTTGGTACAGGTTGATGATAACAGTATTAAGCATATAATTCAGTATGTCAGCTCAAACCTGAAGGATAGTCAGTTAAATTGGCCCATAATAGAGAAGGAGGCTTACACTGTGATCTATGTGTTAAAGAAGCTTCTTCCTTATCCATTTGGCACTGAGTTCACTGTGTATACAGACCACAAAACTCTTAAGAGATTGTCTGTGGGTGAAGTTAAAACACGAAGGTGCAGCATTGGGCAGTATTAATTGCTGAATATGGATGTAAGATAGGATACATCCACGGTTCGAAGAATATCCGTGCAGATATGTTCTCCAGGTTACGTTGTCCCATTGAAATTGCCACATTAGACACTGGTGACTATGTTATACCAAAGGTGGAAGAGGGTGTCTTACCTCGTGTTCCTCTCGAGGTATATAACGTACCTTATGCAGAATTATTTACCGAGCAGACCAAGGAATTCCTGGAGTTGTTTAAGAACATGCCGGAGGACTACATGGTTAGTAATGGTATTTTGTATTCGTTAATTCCACCCTCAGTGTTGGACGCTGAATACCCAAGGATATTGTTACCTAGTAAATTCCGTGAGCAAGTACTCCAAAAGGCTCATGAGCGAGCTGGTCACCAAGGTTTGAAAAAGATTATAAGAATGGTAAGAGATTCGTTTGTTTGGCCATCCTTGAAAAAGGATGTTGTTTATATGTTAGATAGGTGTACAACCTGCCAGGTCAATCGACCTGTCATGACCCAACCTAGGTATACAGAAATGCCCATGGACAATTATCCTGGTCCGATAATTGGGATGGATCCAATAGGTCCATTATTAGAGTCCACAATGGCAATGTCTATATAATGACGATTGTTGATCATTGTTCTGCGTGGGCGGAAGTGTATCCAACCTCTGCTAAGATGCCACAGAATGTGGAAGACAAATTCTTTAATGAATACGTTGCTCATCACAGCACACCGGAAATCCTCATTACTGATCAAGGAAAGAAGTTTCGTTCGAACTCATTTGAGCAGAGGTATGCTGAGCATGGCATTGATCATCGAAGAACAAGTCCATATCATCCGCAGACAAATGGATGGATTGAGAGATTTAACAGGGCATTGAAGGAATTGATACAGAAGGGTGTCAATAACGAGTCTCGAGCATGGGAAGACGAGTTGGGTGCAGCTTTAACAGTGTACTGCAACACTCGCCATGCTACAACTGGATATACGTCATTCTATTTGATGTATGGTCGACGAGCGAGACTTCCGTTAGCCATTCCCCTCAATGCAGCACATGATTTAGGTGAAAAACTTACATGTCTTAACAACGCCAAGTCACAAGAACATCACCGTGAACAAATTAATAGGTGTGCTAATGCTGGTGAGTACAAAGTAGGTGACTCGGTGGTTGTAAAGGTTGATGAGAGGATGAAGCTGTCCTCTCGCAGTGACCCTGAGTACGAAATTTTCAACATTAATGGACCGGTGGCTCATTGTGTCCGACATCAAAGATCTGGAAAGGTGCACGTTTTGAACATCTCAAAGTTGTGCGTAGTCGATTCAGAGATGTGCTGGGATGAGCTGAGACCATGCCCTATTAGGAATCCCGCTAAAAGTACTAAAGCGAATAATGTTCCGAGATTATCACGACTACCTGAATCTACACCAACATCTAGTAAGGTAACCCGTAATATGCGACCAGTACCTGCAAATGTACTGGATGTACGTACTGAGGTTGACATGAATATTGATCAGCTGGGTATGAGTAATGATCCCAATTGCGAGTAGCCAATGGACACATGAGAGACTCTTGGTGATGACTCATCAATGGACATGTCAGAGACTGTACCCGAGCCTGCCAGTGAACCAATGGATGTGCAACCACCTACACACTCATATAATCTACGCAAGCGTAATCATAACTCCTATTCTGAGTCACACACTAGGATTGCCGCATTTGGTTGGTCAAAATTTGCTGACTTTGTTAGACATTTTGAAGCCGTTATAAGTCGACGCAGTGGGAAAAGTGCTAATCGCTGTATGATCCTCTTGGTAATAACATCGTATTTTACTGGAAACAGATCATGTATACTTTACACCTCTGTATTGTGCTAATGTTGGTTATTATTGTTTTTGGACTTTGTAAAAATTCGAATATTCATAAATTGCAGAATGGCGTGGTGATCTCCAGTCATCCACAAATTTAGTATGAGCCAAATGGACGGTGGTAGTGTCTATTAACCATCCATACCTACTACTTAACTTTATTAACCGATTAGATAGATTTCGTGTACTTGTTGCTGATATAAGCAGTAAAACCTCGCTTAGTGATAACAACATTTTTGTACTTCAACATCAGATCAGCATCATTAAAAAGATTGCTGTAGAAACACAATGGGCAATGTTACATTGCATAGGTAGACGACAAACGAGAGGACTATTCAACTTTGTTGGTGATGTTGCTTCATTCTTGTTTGGAGTAGCAACATCCGGTGACATCGAGACATTGAAGAATGTTGTTAAATCAGCCATGAAGAATATGAATAGGTTAGTTCACTTTTCCAATGACTTATCGTCTCATGTCAAACATGCTTTTGAAGAAATTAACATCAACACTAATAGGATCAATGAAGTCACAGACAGTTTGGTCAGCTTGACCAAGAATGTGAGTAAATTACTTAGTCAACAAGCGTCACGTCAGGCAGATTTATACGCATTAGTACATTTAGGACATATAATCGATTCGGCGGAAGACGTTGTGTACAGTTTTCAAAAGCTGTCTGCGCAATTTCATAGACAGACTGCTTCCCTTGAATTGGGGAGATTAACCGAAGAGTTATTCAGTCCATCCGATTTATCGGAATTCACGAGTCAGGTTAATGTAGGATTTGAGTTGATTAAACCATATCAGTGGTATTACTGAAACGTCATTGTGTCTCCATTATGGAAGGATGACTCCCAGTTACATTATGTTGCTACTTTGCCGCTAATTGACGGTGGAAATTATATTGAGTATGGCATGCATTCATGGCCAGAACCTTTAAGTATAGTAGGACGTTACATGCAGGTGGTAATTGCTCGAACCTGTATCGGTTTGGACACCAAGACTGGTTGGTACTTTACTCCATCAGAATGCTGAGGAATTGATCCTCGTGTATGTCACGGACAGTTACGAGTCGATAAGACTCATGTACCGTGCATTGTTAGTTTGTTAACAAATTTGACTGATAGTAAGTGCACTGTTAAGTTGTCACAATCTAATGATACTGCTAGTAAGCTGTTTGCTCATAAAGGGATTGGTGTGGTGTTGCAAACGTTTGGTGAATGTGTAGCAGTACATTGTGGAGGACAATTGACCGAGCGGTGTGAATTAACGAATGGAGTGTATGATTTGATGTCGAATAAGTTTGATTACAGTGGTGCTGGATGGAAATTCGGACCTATACAGACCTACAGACGGATGTATGCTGGGATCAGTTTGGCCATTGATGTGCCAAGATTGGATGTGGCTGGTGTCTTAAACCAATCATTAATAGTTAACCACTTAAAGGTGGAGAAATGGAACCATTTACAGAAAACGAAGTATGTTCCTTTAGCGCCATTATCAGAGATCGACACAGCGATTGTCGAGAGCATTGGTAGTGGATCCATGTTGTTGTATTTGGTGGCTTCTGCCACTGCACTCATAGTGCTAACGTTTATTCTATATAAGTGTGGAATCTTTCGCTGTGCATGGAGGTGCACTTCACCAAAACCAGCCACGGAGAGGATTCCGCGATTCAGATCTGTCTGGGCACATCGGTCGGATTGACCAGCGGCAATGCCTAATGCCGGGGACAAGCCGACCAGAACCAACAGCACAGTGTCACCCACGGCGTGATATCAGATGGACATGGAGATCATCAATGATGTCCCAGATATCTCTGTGCCACCACGTTAGTATTTGAACACTGTTGATTTATTTATTCCTTTACTTTATCAAGGTGGACGATCTATAAATAGGTATGATTATGTACGATGTGATACCGATGCGTTGTGCAACTGTGATTGATTATTAGTATTAGTATTGTTATACCCTGTTTTCTTGTTTTCTTTTAATTTAGTATTGTTTTGATTATTAATTACTATTGCATTGCTTTTCTTTTACTTGATTTGATTGTTGTTTATTGTTTCTTTCCATTTTCGATTTATTACTGTAGTGTTATTTGATGATTCGTTTTTGGTTTGATTTTGCTGTTATATTATTGTTTATGCTGTAGTTATTATGGTATATGGGTGTGATGCGTTTCATCGGGATAGACCTGGTATAAGAGTGTGTTGGCTGTTGATGGTGCACACCTAGTTAATTAACAATTCTTAGGCGCCTAAGAGATGGTTAATTAACTTTGGTTGGTGGGCATGTGTAAATATGGGATTGTCTTGTGGGAAGTCATGACCCCACGGGATGTCTTGTAATTCATATAAGACCCAAAAGAAATTATGTTTTGAAAATACGAGATGAGCTAAAAGTCCAGACGAGCTAAAGATGGATGATGTAGCATTGCATCACTAGTATTTATGTACATACAATTCGAGTTGGGAAAGTTATGATGACTAACATGTGCATGGCTGAGTCGACCACCAGTTATTTATAAATATGTGTCAATCATTGGGATGGTGGAAAGTCGAGCCAGGTAGACCATCTCTTTATATGTAATAGAAGTGTACTAATGTTAAATGGATAGGATGCTGTTTATGGCATTGCATAACCAGTAGATGAGATTAATATGATAATGTTAGAAATGGATGATTTAATTGGAAAGGATTCTATGGTTCTGAGTTGATGTGTATTTGAGGATGATCTAGATAAAAGTTGTTGCTGCTTAGCCGGCATTTACTTCTATTATATTCAGCAGTTGTTGATAGTCGTAGTTTTGGAATTTATTAATGTTTAGTAGCAAGTGTTGGGATCATGAATTATGAGAATAAATTGAACGTGACTAACTGGCACAGTTGTTGACGTAAGCACTCTTGTATTTGATAATGGACTAGAACAACACCATCTGGTAATGAATCATCCAGCACATGTGCCTAGCACCCTAGGATTCTCGAGGTTTCTCCATTAGTACGCAATGAACAGGACATGGACATTAGAGCGTCCGTTAGGAATTCATAACAGAAGCGAAATTTATTGATAAAATATATGCCACTCATTTGATGGTATGCAACAACAACAACACATACCAGAATGTTGTTTGTTAGCTGACAGATCACATTGCTTTGTCTATGTGAGGCACACTCTTCTATGGAGGATCGAGCAGAGTATGATTGGTCGGAATGACGTCATAACCAATCAAGATCAATCAGACTCTGCAGTAAAGAATTATAAAGAATAGAGTTGTGTGCCAGGCAAGCGAGGGAGGAATCACTGATTGGTTGAAAGGACCAACCAGTTATCAGGTCAGAACTACTAGGAAGAGATAAGCAGAAATTGATTGGCGACTTTATTGTTCGGTCAATCAAAGTGTGCTTATCAGGTACTTAGAAGAGTTGTAAGAATAGATTCTGAGAGAAGTTGTGCATTTCTGGAAAAAGAACAGAAGATTGGAAAGTCCAAATGGGGGCTATAAAAGAAGGTACTTCTCCCAGAATAAGTTAATCTCTGATTCACCAAGCAATCACAAATATTGCTGCTTGGTTTAAGCTGTAGCTGTTATGCCTAACGAAGCTTGCTGTAGGATAAGTTAGAATAGACTTAAATTAGTTTAGCTTGATAGTTTTATGTGCATCGTATTGTACTAAGTATTCTTTGTATGAGCGATCTTGCTCGACCATTCAATCAGTTTATATTAATAGTGTAAATAAAGTATTTTATCTTACTATATGTAAGACCAGCAGTTTGTTAGGAATCCAGTTATGCTGGGAGACACACCAAGTCCTTACCAGGATCTTGATCAGTCAGATTAGGCCTAGCAGTCAGAAATAAATATCGTCAATTGTCGCAGCACCACTGAAAAGTTTCCGGTAGCGAGCGGGCACGACAAACTCTATCGACGATGATCTTAGTAAGTTCAACAGTTCATAAAGCCCACGCCCACCCCGAAAATCTTCAATATGTCCATTCTTTCCTTTATTCGCTTCAATATTTCTGGATACAGATCATATGCTAAGTAAATAAGCGAATAGAAAAAGATCTTGCATTGTAATCTTTTATTAGACCTTTCTCGACCTTGTTTGAGAGCGGTGTCACTTTTCGAGCTGAATCTTTGTTAATTGCATGCATTGTAGCCCACTTTCTAGGGGAGTTTGCAAGGTCGCATTGCACATGACATGTTGCCTGCCTGTGGGCAGTTGGTGAAGCAAATGTCCATCATATCTCTCCAGCAGATTCCTTGCATGTTTGCAGCAAGTGCTTGCCCACTTTCATTCTTCATTTGTTAACAAGCGCATCCCAGCTTTTCTTGTCAGATTATATTGGTCTGCTGCTTCTGCCATTTCTGCATGTTTATAGGTTTTCTTTTGCATACTCATTGCCACTTGCTATTTCGATTTGTCTCTTTTCACCTCTATATCCATATCTGTAGCTTCAGTAACAATCATGAAGGTTGATACACATGATACAACAAGTTGCATACAACAAGTTAGTTCGGACAGTACACACTAGCCAACAAGTTGCATACAACAAGTTGTAAACATTTGTGCAAAATCCAAAATCGCTACAGAGATGACGTCGCAGTCACGTGACAATTAAGTGTTCATAGTTTCTAAAATGACAGACGATCTCGTAGCTTGTGGCATGATGGCTATATCATAGGAATGTCGAGTTATCTAGGTCAAATATGTCAAATTTGACCCTAAGGTTATTTCAAAGTCATGACCTAGAAAGCATGGTTATGCTATGGAAGAAAATCTAGGGGTTATAAAGCCCAACAGTCTATGATGTTTGGACGAGCTTGTCAACCCAGGTGTTAATTTGACCTCTATGACCTCAAATGCCTCTCAAGGATAAGTACCAAATTTGTTGATCACCGGATCCGAAGTTTCAAGTTAACAGGAAATCGCCCAAAGTGGTGTAAATTAAATGGCTCGAATGTTCAGTATCAATGGATCAAGAATTACATGGATATTGATAATGTAGATTTTATGATATCAGGACACCAGATCTATGTGACATAGGAAGGATTTCGAACCAATGCAAAGAATTCCGGATTTAATGAACGAATTTGAGGAGATAGGACAGGGTATGGATATGGCTGTAACTAAAATTAGATTATTGGAATTGAATAATGTCAAACAATGGTGATGATCATACCGGATTAAACTTAAAGCTCACATGTCTGCTTTTTGGCCAAACTCGATCAATAGTATCAATATACCAGTGATCAAGTTATGATCAAAATTCAGATATGTCTGACTTGGTCAAAGTTGCGCGTTGCTCAGTCACCACTAAAGCTCCGCATTAACTGACCACAATAATACCGTTGATCTATCTATCTAATGACGTTGAAATCGTAGTGAGAAAGATTATGGCAGATCAATCCAGATATACATCGATTCAAATTCTAGCAGTTAAGGTTAAACAGTCCCAATCTCTCTTTCAAAAGACAAAAGCTGTTTAAATTTCTTTACCAGAACCAGAAAATCTGTCTATCTGGGAATGATACTATTTGATGGTTAATCTGCATGCGGTAGAGAAAATTCTGTAAATGAAACTATGAAAACAGAAAAAACTTTAATCACTCATTCATTACATAGATGATAGAAAACGGAGTAAATGAACTGATATTGATATAGTATGAATGGAGTAGTGAACTATATTTATTACATTTTTAAAGCGCCAGTGACGCGTTATAAGCACGGATATAGAAACTGAATAAATTAATACATAAATAAGCGGAAAGAAAACTATTTTTGCAAATTTGATGATAGAAATTTTAATCAATCAGCCCTTAGTTTTCATTAAGGGTTAATTTATTAAAGAGGCAATAACCAAATAGCATAGCAAACTTATAATCAATTTGAATGCATATTTTAATTCAAGTATTATGCATTACAAGTTCAATGGTATTTTAATAGCGAGTTGACCACTAGTCGGTAGGAAAATAATAATGAAATTTATTGGGTAATTCAAAAGACTGATGAACCACTCAACCAATCTAGAACTTATGTTAAGAATTGGTTGATTGGTTACTCAGGCCATGGAACTAGAAACTAACTAAGTGTACATGATGATTACTGAATGATTGTTGGTTATTTGAATTTGGACAAATGACGTAATAACAACAAAATGAAACAAATATTCAATCAATTTAAATAGAAATATTTCAATAATAAGTATGAAAATTTACCAATAGAATATTTTGAAACTTGGTTACATAAGTAAAAGTCTGGACAGTCTCTGCACCACGCGAATTGGTAAATAATTTGGAGAAATCACAGTTAAAACCTAAATACCTTGAATACGCTGAAAACAGAAGTCCGGTCATGGAATGAAGGCGAACAGATGAAGATCCGAACTGTCGTGGCACCGGGAGTGAAAACACACGTGAGGAAACGGATGACGAAACCGGAAGAATGTTCTGTATTCCGAAATAGAAACGATAAGGTCGAATGCACTAAGATGATCCGAGATATTGAATTGAGAAGCTGAAAGACACTGAGATGATTCGTGTGATAACTCGGCTTAGATACCGATAAAGAAGATCGAGGCTGAAAGATGGCGGAGAATCGAAAAGATGACAGCAATCGCTAATAAAGTCTAAACATCTCAGAAGGACGAAAGTGTCGTGAAGATGACGAGATTGATGACATCACAGGTAGAAAAGAGAGAGTTCTACCTACCCAAACAAGGTACCAGGTTCCGCTTGCTTTGGGATTTGGTCTGAAGGTGATTAGATTGACCACGTCACGGGTAAAGAATTTAGACTACTACCCACCCAAGCAAGGCACCAGGTTCCGCTTGCTTTGGGATTTGGTTTGAAGACGATTAGATTGATGACGTCACTGGTAGATAAAATCGACTGATGGCTGATGACGATGATTACATTGAGACGATGACAAAGACGAGACGACACAGGCACACTATTACGTTAACATTTTTACATAGTGAGTTCGTGGAATCTTGAAAATAAGTGGCTCCTAGATGACGTGTGAGCCGCTTAGAGATATGTTTCGAACTGATGACTGGGAGTTCCCACCAAAACACCGTCACGGGATTGATGAACGAGCACATGGTTTGATGTACAAATGCGCCGACGTCCATATAATGCCTAAAGATGGTGACAATCTTATTATGTAAAAATTTGATAAAATTCACTGGAAATAGAATCGCAAAAATAATAATTATGCAAGAAAGATATATAATTATACAATTAAATTGGCCAATATGATAAAATCTAGAGGAACTATTTTCCAATCATAACGGCGCCAATCATGTGCAATGAATATGCCATGTTAATTTCAAGTGATATTGATGCCTGGTCTACCGTACAAACATCGACTTCAAAAACGTTAGATCGATCAATAGTTCACCGAGTTACATAATGAGTTGGACTTAGGCCGCTAGGACAGATCATACAATTCTATACTCTGTGGTAATCAGTTAAAGCCAAGAGCCTAATTAGCATATGAATTGGGAACTATCTGTTCAGATGTTTATTTCATGATCATAGGTATGGAATACATGGACAGTGGATCGGGAATAAATGGTAATACTGGATTAACCCATCATATCCATGTTCCCTAAATTAATTAAATCATTAATAGTCTGACGTATATCGCGTATTAGCATTAGAAAACGGGTAAACATAAAACGACGGAATAGAATTGGAAGGACAAACAATTGGCTGCTGAAAAGGCAACACCAAGGGCCATTCAGTAATCTGTTAAAAGAATTGCGTTGTGGTTCCGATAAAAATTATAAAAACTTGAGAATTGTTCAAATATTATCTGCTAGCAGTCAGAATTGTTAAATTATTATATGTCATGACTCATAACTGCTAAAAATTCAGACCATTGATAGGTCGCATAAAATGCTGGATGAAAAGGTTGGATGAAACCGATACACACCGGCCAACTTGTTGTATACAACTTGTTGGATGAAAAACCTGGATGAAAAAAGCGGCACACACGGTACGGCTTGTTGTATGAAAAGGTTGGATGAAAATAGAACACTGTTCTAATTTTTTCATCCAACTTTTTGTTGCATACAACATGTTGTAAGTATGTATACATGGTACATGTTTTATCATGTGTACACACTTACACCATGTTGTATACAACTTGTTTTATCTTGTGTACACACTTACACCATGTTGTATACAACTTGTTTTATCATGTGTACACACTTACACCATGTTGTATACAACTTGTTTTATCTTGGTTACACACTTGCACCATGTTGTATACAACTTGTTTATCATGTGTACACACTTACACCATGTTGTATACAACTTGATTTATCTTGTGTACACACTTACACCATGTTGTATACAACTTGATTTATCTTGTGTACACACTTACACCATGTTGTATACAACCTGATTTATCTTGTGTACACACTTACACCATGTTGTATACAACTTGTTGTGTCGTGTGTACCGACCTTAATATGATTAATAAGATTGTGTTTACGTTGGTATGCCGATTTTTCTGTGCCTACTTATACCTTCTAAATGTAGATTTCCTTCCATATTTCCTGAAAGTTGATGCTTTTGTTTCTTTCTATGGTTTGATACATTCTCATTACTCCCTATTTGTTTAGGTACACCATCTTTGTATACATCTTAGCTTTCTCACAGTACTTTTGGGCTTTTATTCTGTTCAGTTTTTTCTTCTGTCCAGAGAGCTGATATTCAGGTATCTTTAGAATTACTAGCTTACAATATACATGTAGATCTAAGTAATACTTATATGGTTAGTATATACCAGTACGAATTACTGAAGCATGCAAACAGGGCCACCATTCCTGAACATCTGCAAGCAGAATTGAATTATCAAGGGATTTCTATTAGACAGAGTTATGGGAAGTTGCTATTTATTCTCATTCTTTTCTCAGCCCGTAAGTAGTGTTCCATACGTAATGTTTTGTGGGTAAAATGGCATAATCATGTATTAATTTTTTATTCTAGAAGTTATTTGTCTTTGACGTCATGTTTCATAGTTTCATCAGTTACGGGACGGGACAAATTAGAAGTACATGCAGAAAAAAGTGAATGATCAATAACAGGTTAAAATACAAAATGGTGTTAGTAAGACCTATGATACATCTACAGATGCACAATAGTTAGATTAGCTGTCTAGCCCATTATGGTATTCACCAGGACAGAAGCCCACGATTACTTACATGCATATATATAGCACAGTGTGACGGTGATGTTTAAACGTAAGCTACATCATCAGACAAACCACGATATGACGTTCATATTTTTTCTGAAAGTTCTTACAGGTACAAGCTGATGGGTAATCACTCATTTCAGAATATAGATGCATCTGGACATGCTGTATATCAGTCTTCAGTAAGGATGTGTGATGGGACACGGACAAATTACGATGCAAAGGAGCAACACACAAATTCATTCTACAAGTGGCAAAATAGTATGGCCATATATCTTATCATTTTTACTTCAGCGGTGGAGTATACTATAAACCAAAAACAGTTATTGTGTATATGTTTAAGTTTTTGACAATAAAAACCGCAAAAATTATCGCTAAAATAACATGTCACAAAATATACCTTAATTTGCATTACTTTACATTATATGTCAAAACTTATGAAATATTGAAGATAACTGTCGAAAATTGTCAGGACCCGCCAGGTTCTACAACCACTTTCTCATGGTCATACAAATATATTAATATAGCTATTTTCAGAGATTTCCTATGTGATTACAGGGTTTTAAAGTAGATATACCAGGTTATTGTGAAATTGTAGCGGGAGGAGCCGAGTCAGGGCGGCAGTTGTTCCTTGGAAGGTGGCGGGCTCTGTCCCGGTAATCGAGTGGCGGCAGTTGGCGAAAGTGATCGGCTGCCAACGATGACAAGGAGACGAGGTAGTCGTGGCGGCGAGCGTAGAGAGATCGGCGGTAGTTGGCGTCGTCTAGGCAGTCGGAATGGCTTGCCGGAGGATCAGACGTCAGTTCTCGGATTGGCGGGCGTGTTGCACGTCGCTTGCGTCCCACTTGAGCGCTCTTCCTCTTGTCTCTCTACAAACATTTTCAGACTATAAGCGGCTGCTGCATCTATGGATGCATGTGGGGCCTGCCGTATATGAACGGAGCCGAGGCCCTTCCCCGGGTTGAACTTGATCGTGCTCTCTGGGTCATCGTGACAAAATGGCATACTGGTTAGTGGCGGATCTCCGTCGAATTCCATTATTTCAGAAGACATAAATAAAGACCTTATTTAGCTGCATATAGCGAGATGAGTCTACCTCAAAAACGTGGATTATGAGCTGGCTTATTCCTCCTTACGACTGGTTGTAAATTTGAGGGTTGTGGATTCTGTGATCCTTCAAATCAGCGATATATAAGAATATAAGGATATACGTTTTACATATACATATACAAGAGCGAATCCTCTTCCAAGCGGATCATGTAAGCGAAGTTTGAACCTAATCTTTTAAGATACAAAAGGGGACCTACAGCGTGAGCTGAAGGCGTTTGAAAGTGCGGCTTGTTTTAGGCACCGTTATCGACTTTTTCCTACTTTATGACTGTAGATTGTTTTAGCTTGTTTAAGTGTCTTACTCCCATTCCTCTCCCCCCCCTCCCTCCCCACTCCCCCTCCCACCCCACACCCACCCCTGGCTCCACCCTCCCCGCCTCCAGTCCCCTCCCCCTCCCTCCCCCTCCCCCTCCCTCCCCGTCCCTCCCTTCATCCCCTCCCTTTCCATCCCGCTCCCCTTCCCCTCCCACCCTCTCTCCCTATCCCTCCCTCTCCCTCCCTCGCTCTCCCTCTCCCTCTCCACCTCCCCTTCTCCCTCTCCCTCTCCCTCTCCCCATCTCCCCCATCTCCCCCAACTCCCTCTCCCTCTACCTTCACCCCTCTCTCTCTCTCTCTCACTCTCGCTCTCGGCACCTCTCCCTCTCCCTCCCCCTCTCCTTCTCCCTCTCCCCCTCTCTCTCTCTCCCTCTCTCTCTATAACGCTCTTTCTCTCGCTTTCTCTCCCTCTCTCTCTCTCTCTCCCTCCCCCCTCTCCCTCTGCCTCCCACCCTCTCTCCATCCCTCCCTCCCTCCCTCTCTCTTTCCCTCTCTCTCTCTCTCTCTCTCTCTCTCTCTCTCTCTCTCTCTCTCTCTCTCGGTATGCATAAGCATATAGTGGGATGTAAATCTGTCAGTCGATGCCACTTGAATGTGTCTCGTGGCGTTCTTCTTGGTTACAGTTCGCTGTCTGTAGGGTTTTGTATGCCCAAACTAACCGTTTTAACGGATTTAGCTGTATGCAATTTAGTATGTTATTCCTCACTGCCTATCGTTATCCTACTTAGTATGTTTTGTTAGTAGACGTGACTGCAAGTAGCAATAGTGCCCCAATTATGTGAGCTCCGAAAGCTACCCACAGCCACAACAAAGATACTGCATCTTCACAGCGACTGGCACCATAAAGCGGTACAAACCGTCGCCAAGAGGAACAGATATGGATATAGGTATGCAAACAATTACAATAACCGCATGCAATGACTGAAGGTAGCAACCGTGCCCCAATAATGCGATCTCCGAAACCTAGCTAAGACAACGATGCATGCAGCGAGTGAAGGTATGGGAATAATGTTCCAATTGTGTGAGCTCCCAAACCTACCAGCGACAGTAACCAACTTATATTATAGACAGTACGCACAAATATGTATATCTAAAATAGTTATTTAGCGAGACAGTGCATAACTAACACAACTACTGAGCAACTACAAAGCGAAAAGCAAAGGGTGCGGCGCATGCACCCATTTAGTCCATTCTCTTCAACAAGAGGGAAGAGCGGCGTTCGATTGACGCAAATTTAGACGCCCTTATGTAGACTCAAAGGGAGAACGAAGTCTTCCTCTACCTATCTAACTTGTTATTCTGAGATTTTTGTCACAGTTTTTGTTAGCGGATTATGCAGTGCAGGTCGAATGTTTGGCACATGTTGGCAAATAATGGAGCACAAAGAACATTTAGCATTTAACTTTTAATATTTAATATTTATTTAAGAACAGTTTTCAGTCCGTGAAGGGGCTATTTGGTGCGGTCTATGGGATGAATCAGAGAATCAAGAATGGAGTATATACCCTTCGCAGCGATGCTGAATTGCAAAGGCCGGTGCTGTTGCTCCCGCGGTCTGAATGTGTCAATGGAAAGTGTCTCGCTCACGATCTGGCAGCTGGATACCGCTTACCTGCAGCTTTTGCAGAGTCTTGCGGTCGTTGATCATAACTTAGTTTCTTTTGTTGCAGGGGCGTAAATCCTAGTGGGATATATACACCCCACCACACACCCACCCAAACCCCACTTTTTCCAGGGGAAGACCCCCGGACCCCTGCTATTGGCCACTCCCAGACCCTCCGCCAAATCATCCCCACAATTATTACTTTAAATCTACGCCACAGTTTTGTTGACATGGAGAGGCTGGTGCCCTGGGTATTCAATTCTTAGCCCAGATGTGTCCAGTCTTATCCATTCCAAGATGCTGTTTATAGTGGAGCCGATGACAACCGGTGTTTGCCCAAAGATTTAGCAGACGCACATACACATGTTGCCCTGCGCTCACCTGGCGTGCCTTGTCTCCTCTCTCCCCAACACCCCCCCCCCCCCTTAACACATTTTAACTGCTGGACTATAGGCATCTATTTTATTGGGTCTGTAGTGTTGATTAAAGCAGCCATTAAGTGTGATAGGCCTACATTTTGAACTTATTTTGGTAATTCTACATATTTGTTAATAATATAATACTTAGCAATAAGCTCAGTGTTCTTATATTGTTCAGAACTGGTGTAACTGTGTTTGGGATCTCTGATCACCTACATCTCAATTCCAAAGCAACCATACAGGTATTATAAGCTGTTGGAAATTTTGAAACTAATTTACTACAAGCAGGTGTTGCCGTAGGCAGCAACACCTTCCAGTCATATCAGCTTCAAAATATTCAAGAGTACCTTATCGTTATAAGTCCAGCGATCTCATTCATATCATATCTCATATATATTTTGTGACTACTTGAACTGAAATCTGTTATGGTGCCTCATATTGGAAGCCATACACGAAACCGCCCAGTGAAGCACTAGCTAGAATCTATTGCTGCCCTGGGCAGTTATGGAGCAATAGCTTCCATCATAAGACAGCAACAACATGTGGGCCCATTTAGGCTAACAGAAATCTATGACTGTTGGAAATTAACTGTTCTCAGATTTTGAATGTTATCAGTAGGCTAATTAGGCCCATTCTTAGTACCGTCACGACCATCATGGCATGCACCAATGAGAAAAGCACCACCCTCTGCCACCCAAATTTTAAATTATAATTAAATAAGTTAAAATTTAATAATTTAGCAGCCAACCGATGGTCCATATTTGCGTCTGGAAATGCAGAAGCGGTCAGCTGAGCGCACCTATATTTCAAAATTGCTCAGGGAATAACCCCGAACCAACCGTCTGGTTTGACTTCGCTGGTGCGGGTATTTGAGAGAAGAAAAAGTAATAGAAAAAACTGACACCAACATTTTTTTTAGTTTTCTATTTTATCATTGAGGTTTCTATAGCGTAACATTATCAAGCGAGAATACATGATTACATATGGCCCTGTATCTGCGCCCCTGGCATATACGGCAGTCGCCTGGACATGTAGTGCACGTAGGTACATAATGTGCTCAGACCAAGCCCTGTCATATGTGACTTGCAACCATCTGAAAGAAAATGGTACATTCGATTTTAATTAGGGTTTGGCGTTTTCTTTTATATCACAGCCACAATTATACGTTCGAATCTGTGTCAAAGGCATCAGTGGGATTTCTAATAATGGTAGCTAAAGGCACATGGTCTCTCAGTAAGACAATCTATCATTGAGAATAAGATTTTGGCGGAATAAGTCATAGTCGTCGATGCCAGTATGAATTAGACCACCGCCATGTGGCCCAATTGGGCAGGTTATATATTTGACAAGGCAGGAGAGCTAATATATTCATCCGAAATGACCATTGTAATCCTTTCATGTCCGTAGATTTTGTTCAAACGTGTTTAATTGGGCGATTGGAAATATTCTCAGCGTTGGCTTCAAATCTGATTAGTAGGGGTGGCAAACAACCTGACCAGCTCTATTAGGCTAATTAGAGGGAGTTGTCGTAAAAAGTGTTCTCGACCAATCATATATAACAACAATCAAGATCATATGTGATATATAATGTCCGAGAATATGATAATCAATGTTCCATCCTCACTCCTCTCCTCTCCACCCCACCCACACTAACCCCATGCCTCCTCCTCCTCCTCTTCCTCATCCTCTTCCTCCTCCTCCTCCTCCTCCTCCTCCTCCTCCTCCTCCTCCTCCACCTTCTCCTCCGTCTGAGGAGACAGTTGCAGGTTTTAATATGGGATATCGTGGTCGCTGCATGGAGCATGTAAGCAACTCGTGGGTGAGAAGCTATTGGTTTGATTGGCATCTATCGAGTCCCTGATTCCAGGTCCCATTCACGCCATATCTATGCTGGTTTTATTTTAGTCTATTATTGGTAACTTCCCCCAGTTTTTACACTGGTACCCATTTATACTCCTGGGTGGAGAGAGGCAAGGAGCGTAGAAGTTTGCCCATGTTTCCAACGACGGTGAAATAGTGCACAGTTCTGGCGCGAAGCGGGTTCTCCGGTTAAGTAGTCCTGAGTGCTAGCCACTACACCAAGCCGCCGCCCTCTATGCTCGTGGGTGATACAATAGCCAGTCCACTTATGCTTTATGTTTTATCGCTCCTCCTCAAGAAGAGGGCCAATCAGAATTGTGGTAGGCCTATATAATCCTGAATTATGTCGAGCAGAAGCATTACTTTGCGCTATGCATACCATGATGTTACTCTGGTAGTCCATAGACAATGATCTACTACATCCCAATATAAGACTACATAGAGTAGTGCATTACACAATCAGTTCATCATTCCATCGATATTGTTCTGTATCTAGTTTGAGATGACATGGATATAGTTCATCCATTACAGAGTTTATTTGTGTTGGTTGTTATTATTTTATTAGTGACAGCAATAGGGTAAGAGAAAATGCCAAACATCCGTACTGTTAGTACATCGCTAATGTTGTATTTCTGTGTAACATAAGGTACAGATATCTGCATGCAAAGTTTTTCACAATCAAAACTCTGATTTATGTAGAGTGCACTGTTCATCCTATTAATCCAAGTATCTGGAAGCGTGTCATGGCTGGTAAGCGACTGGCCATGTGGCGTACATACGTACATAGTGAACTGAATCCAAGGCCTGTCATATGTGACATGCACCCATCTGAAAAAATGGGAACACAATTCTTATAATGAATGTGTTTCAAAATATCTCAGTGGGAGCTCCAACGGTGGTCAGTGCAAACATATAGTCACATAATATAGTTCATTTGCCAATAGAATGCTGATGACATAAGACAATGGATGTTTCCGATCTGCCACTCAAGTATATGACGTCATAATGAATTAGGTCACATGTAGGCCGACGTCACAAACAAAATGTGTAATGAATGCTGTATCCATATCTGTCATGAACATTGAATAGTCTGTCAAGTGTGCGAACTGTATGTCCCCACTATGTAATAAACAGTCGTTTGAATATTTTGAAACTTTTTTGGCTGGACGCTCTTACTGTAGGCAGCAACACCACCCAGTTAAATTAGTTTCAAAATATTCGACCGGTTATCTGTATAGTTACTATGAAATTGGGATGCTGGGGGTTCAGGATTCAACGTATATAAATCGATCCCACAAAGTGTGGCTGGAGCTTAGCTAGAAATGGGCGGGGCATAGCTAGAAATGAATCCTCTATTATTAGCATTGTTACTTCAAGTTTGATAGAATTACATGCCAATCATTTTCCGCGAGGTAAATACAATGATGGTCTCACATTCATGTGTGGCTATAAAATAGTGGAGTAGATATACATACATGTATAACTGTTACTGAGTGTAGCTTTGCAGCCAGCTGGTTCAACTTCGCATGTACTGCCAGTTCAGCTGAATATGGCTTAACTTTATCAACGGTAGCAAGATTGCACACAATTTACACAAAAAACGCCATAATATCTCGTCCAATCAAATTTACAATATTTCAAAACAGAATTTAATCCAAATATATTCCTACTATTAGTAAATCAGGGCATGCAGAAAAGGTTTTTTTAACCTTCTTGAAATCTCCATTGCCAATGACAGTTTTGTTAATCAGAACCGCAGAGAAACATTGCACAGCATTATATGCCGTGCTTGGCGAGCAGATTGAATAGTAGTGACGGAGACGTCTCGTAGATTGTGGATCTGATTGAGTACATGTACGTGTGCGACAGACAATGTGAACGTGCCAAACTATGTGTGTATTTATTGACATGATTGCCTATTGATAAACTGGCCCAGAAGGCAAGTGGCCATGAATTACCATGAAGGTGAGTTAATGCCATTGCCAAAATTTCAACGATATGACTGAGTGCGCATTCACATACAGTCACGCATGCATGGCTATCGACTGCTCATTTGAGGAGATACTCAGCTTAAATCGGATTACATCGCCAATGGTTAGCCTACTTGGTGAGTTTAGGCTGAGAGAATCTTAGGTATGAGTAGTATGATGACTTATAGGATACTATAAGCATGAGTGATCTCGCTGCTGTATGTTCCATGAATGACATCTCGTCCATGCAGCATCCGATTACACACTGCCAAATTACAGCATTTAGCAGGTGATTTGTCAAGTGAGTGGCGAAGAGGAGACACGGGACGAGGAGGCGAATGAGGAGGATGAGGTGGAGAAAGACCGTGACGTTGATTTTACATGTCAGAACACTCTATTGTTTAGAACAAATCAGGTTGGCTGAGATCACCCACATGTTCCATACACAGTGCAATGGAGGAACCCATTTCTAGCTATGCCCCGCCTATTTCTAGCTATCACCCGCCTATTTCTAGCAATCTCCCGCCCATTTCTAACTATGCCACGACCATTTCTAATTACCCCAAGCCAATTTTCAGCTATCCCACGTCCATTTCTAGCCATCCCACGCCCATTTCTAGCCATCCCACGCCCATTTCTAGCTATGCCACGACCATTTCCAGCTATGCCACGACCATTTCTAGCTATGCCACGACCATTTCTAGCTATGCCACGACCATTTTTAGCTATGCCACGACCATTTCTAGCTATACCACGACCATTTCCAGCTATGCCACGACCATTTCTAGCTATGCCACGACCATTTCTAGCTATCCCTTACCATTTTTAGCTATACCCTAGCCCATTTCTAGCCATCCCGTGCCCATTTCTAGCCATCCCACGACCATTTCTAGCTATGCCACGACCATTTCCAGCTATGCCACGACCATTTCTAGCTATGCCACGACCATTTCTAGCTATTCCACGCCCATTTCTAGCTATACCACGACCATTTCCAGCTATGCCACGACCATTTCTAGCTATGCCACGACCATTTCTAGCTATGCCACGACCATTTCTAGCTATACCCTAGCCCATTTCTAGCCATCCCACGACCATTTCTAGCTATACCACGACCATTTCCAGCTATGCCACGACCATTTCTAGCTATGCCACGACCATTTCTAGCTATTCCACGCCCATTTCTAGCTATACCACGACCATTTCCAGCTATGCCACGACCATTTCTAGCTATGCCACGACCATTTCTAGCTATTCCACGCCCATTTCTAGCTATACCACGACCATTTCCAGCTATGCCACGACCATTTCTAGCTATGCCACGACCATTTCTAGCTATTCCACGCCCATTTCTAGCTATACCACGACCATTTCCAGCTATGCCACGACCATTTCTAGCTATGCCACGACCATTTCTAGCTATTCCACGCCCATTTCTATTTATCCCATGACCATTTCTAGCTATTCCATGACCATTTCTAGCTATCGCATGACCATTTCTCGCTATCGCATGACCATTTCTAGCTATCGCACACCCGTTTCTAGCTATCCCACGCTCATTTCTAGCTATGCCACCGCCATTTCTAGCTATACCCTAGCCCATTTCTAGCTATCCCACGTCCATTTCTAGCTATTCCACGCCCATTTCTATCTATTCCACGCCCATTTCTAGCTATCCCACGTCCATTTCTAGCTATCCCACGTCCATTTCTAGCTATCCCACGTCCATTTGTAGCTATTCCACGCCAATTTCTAGCTATCCCACGTCCATTTCTAGCTATTCCATGCCCATTTCTAGCTATTCCACGTCCATTTCTAGCTATTCCACGTCCATTTCTAGCTATTCCACGCCCATTTCTAGCTATCCCACGTCCATTTCTAGCTATTCCACGTCCATTTCTAGCTATCCCACGTCCATTTCTAGCTATTCCACGCCCATTTCTAGCTATTCCACGTCCATTTCTAGCTATCCCACGTCCATTTCTAGCCATTCCACGCCCATTTCTAGCTATTCCACGCCCATTTCTAGCTATCCCACAACCAGTTCTGGCTATCGCATGACCAGTTCAGTCTATCCCATAACCATTTCTAGCTATCCCACAACCAGTTCTGGCTATCCCATGACCAGTTCAGTCTATCCCATAACCATTTCTAGCTATCCCACAACCAGTTCTGGCTATCCCACGACCAGTTCATTCTATCCCATAACCATTTCTAGCTATCGCACGTCCATTTCTAGCTATCCCACGCTCATTTCTAGCTATGCTACGCCCATTTATAACTATGTCTTGCCCGTTTCTAGCTATGCCACAGCCATTATAGCTATCCCACCGCCATTTCTAGCTATCCCACGCCCATTTCTAGCTATCCCACGCCCATTTCTGGCTATGCCACGCCCATTTCTAGCTATGCCACGACCATTTCTAGCTCTAAGATCCGCACATGCTTTGCGCGTATGTTTATTGAAAAGTAAATCCACCAAAGAAGTACAATTCGTACACTTGACGAACTATTCCATCTTCATGACGTCCAGTATTCTCTGTCACTTATGAGTGTGATGTCAGCCTACATGTGACGTAATTTTCTATGGTGGCATATACTTGAGTGGCAGATCGGATTCATCGATTGGCATAGCGACATAGCTTCTCTCGACCAAGAATAATTTGGCTCCCTCTGAGGTATATCGCTAGTTTAGTGGTTTGAGTGATAGACTCACACATTAGTGTATTTGATTATTGTGTCACTCTGAATTAACGTTTAATATGCATACTTAGACAATTGCAACATTTTCAATAGACATCTTTATATAATAATAATAATAATAATAATAATAATAATAATAATAATAATAATAATAATAATAATAATAATAATTTGTTTGGATAACATTGCAACATAAGGTTTCAATTTTTACGGATTTCTATGGAACATTTACTGACGTAGCTGTAAATCTACGTGTTCTGTAGTAAAGCGAGGCATGTTATGTGGTTCCAAGATCAAAACGGGAATAGCATATTATATTATATCCGTCGTGTAGCATTAAACAACACCCGATAAGATCAGAATGCATTATTGTTGATTTTGAAAAATTAGTTTTTCATTAAAATGATAGTATATTCAGAGAAGCTGAGATGATTATATTTCTGTAAATGCATCCGTGTGGTGGAGGAAGCTTTCTAGCTACGTGTAGATCATATTGTCATCTGACTCTTCCAGAATGGACTTTGCAATGTATCCATCAACCATATGACGTCATAATCACCTACATGACGTGTAGGCTGACGTCATAATCAATGACGTCATGAATGACGTAGATAGGTTTGTCACGAGCGCATTATTGGTGACGGACTAAGAGTTGTTGTACGAAATGTATGTCTTTACTATTTAATAAAGAAGTTGCTAAATATTTTGAAACTAATTTGACTGGGCGCTGTTGCTGCCAGACACCAACACCACCCAGTCAAATTAGTTTCAAAATATTCAGCAACTTACATGTGCAGTTTTCTGGAAATTGATAGTCAGGCAGTTCATGGATTGTGTGGGTGGAGCTTAGCTAAAGACGAGTGGGGCATAGCTCAAACGAGATTCTTCCATTGCGCCGTACATTGGCGATTCACCGAAACAACCACAGAGTATGTGTGGGCATTAAGGATCTTTCTTCTGCAAGCTTAGGCTACATTTGTCCAAACTTTCCTCTTTCTACTCACTATAAAACCATGATACATATCAATGGCACAAATACTCGCTTAGGATTGCGTATCTCGAAGCGCATTAAAGCCAGCAACCCCATTTGGGTAGACTTAAGGCCACAAGCGTGCTAGACATTTGCCAAGGTTCATGGCATTCAGTTCAAAACTCTAGTAGGAGAACAGCTTATTTACATATTGCTCCCATAAATCTTCTATGGTAATACTTTCGCATCGACAAGCTGATTTCTAAAAAAGCATTAGCTGATACTGAATCGATAGGAGCAAGAAATCTTTCGATGGTCATTTTGACAAAAATGTATTTCTGAACAAGGCGTACTTTTCTACCAAAAACGAAAAATTCTGATTTTCGCATAGCTACTAAGATGGGCCATAACGTATCATTTCATATACCCATTAGATGTGTATCACGAAGAGTCGATCATTCCTGCAAAACATGAAAACTGGTAACCTTGACACCATTTAGAGGTAAAGTACCTCGTAAATGGGTGACCTTGGGATTCTGGGATGAAATGGATATCTTCTAATTTGTCCATTGACCCTATCTACCAAAGACGAATTCATTTCTGCCAAATCAAAAATTGCCATATTGGACCCCAAACAGGTAACCGTAACCTGTGCCTTTTGACCCGCAAATTAAAAGACATCTTTAACATCTTAGCCAAGTATGGTGGTGATCCCATCAAAGCTCTAGATGAATATGCGGTTAAAAAATCAATATAGAAAATCCCCATACATTCCCTATAGTGTAGAACATTCTTGCCCACGAAAACGTGGGTATCTCGACACCCCTTGGCTCGAACGAAAAGAAAAGTATGAGCAGCTGATTTTTAACTGGGACCTATACGTCGACCAAGTTTGGTACTGATTGGCTGATAAATGTAGGAGATATGCCGCGAGCATTACTACCAAGAGGAAAGAACAAAGATCCTAATAACACTTGGCGGTAAACAAGAATTCTCACATTAGATACTAAGTTATTCTACACAGATTTGGAACAGAATGAAAAATGCTGGCTCTGATCATTGTCACAAAATTAGCGTGTAGCACTCGACTCTATAGTGAGCTTTATACGTCAGTGGACGGTTATCCATGAGACTTACCTTTCATGAAACTATCCCTTAGGAGACTTCTTTGTGGACGTGATGTTGTTGTCGTTGTCGTTGTTGTTGCGCTGTGAAATAGAACCACGAAACACATACATGACAGTCTTAGGATTATGTCCTATCGTGTTAGGTGTACATGAGTGTTCGTGTTCTTGTATTCATGTCAGGCTTAGGAGTATGTCCTATCGTGTTAAGTGTACATGAATGTTCCTGTTCTTGTATTCATGGCAGGCTTAGGATTATGTCCTATCGTGTTAAGTGTACATGAGTGTTCGTGTTCTTGTATTCATGTCAGGCTTAGGATTATGTCCTATCGTGCTAAGTGTACATGAGTGTTCGTGTTCTTGTATTCATGTCAGGCTTAGGATTAAGTCCTATCGTGCTAAGTGTACATGAGTGTTCTTGTTCTTGTATTCATGTCAGGCTTAGGAGTATGTCCTATCGTGTTAAGTGTACATGAATGTTCCTGTTCTTGTATTCATGTCAGGCTTAGGATTATGTCCTATCGTGTTAAGTGTACATGAGTGTTCGTGTTCTTGTATTCATGTCAGGCTTGGGATTATGTCCTATCGTGCTAAGTGTACATGAGTGTTCGTGTTCTTGTATTCATGACAGGCTTAGGATTATGTCCTATCGTGCTAAGTGTACATGAGTGTTCGTGTTCTTGTATTCATGTCAGGCTTAGGATTAAGTCCTATCGTGCTAAGTGTACATGAGTGTTCGTGTTCTTGTATTCATGTCAGGCTTAGGATTAAGTCCTATCGTGTTAAGTGTACATGAGTGTTCGTGTTCTTGTATTCATGACAGGCTTAGGATTATGTCCTATCGTGCTAAGTGTACATGAGTGTTCGTGTTCTTGTATTCATGACAGGCTTAGGATTATGTCCTATCGTGTTAAGTGTACATGAGTGTTCGTGTTCTTGTATTCATGACAGTCTTAGGATTATGTCCTATCGTGTTAGGTGTACATGAGTGTTCGTGTTCTTGTATTCATGTCAGGCTTAGGAGTATGTCCTATCGTGTTAAGTGTACATGAATGTTCCTGTTCTTGTATTCATGTCAGGCTTAGGATTAAGTCCTATCGTGTTAAGTGTACATGAGTGTTCGTGTTCTTGTATTCATGACAGGCTTAGGATTATGTCCTATCGTGCTAAGTGTACATGAGTGTTCGTGTTCTTGTATTCATGACAGGCTTAGGATTATGTCCTATCGTGTTAAGTGTACATGAGTGTTCGTGTTCTTGTATTCATGACAGGCTTAGGAGTATGTCCTATCGTGTTAAGTGTACATGAGTGCTCGCGTTCTTGTATTCATGGCAGGCTTAGGATTATGTCCTATCGTGTTAAGTGTACATGAGAGTTCGTGTTCTTGTATTCATGTCAGGCTTAGGATTATGTCCTATCATGTTAAGTGTACATGAGTGTTCGTGTTCTTGTATTCATGACATGCTTAGGATTATGTCCTATCGTGTTAAGTGTACATGAGTGCTCATGTTCTTGTATTCCTGACAGGCTTAGGATTATGTCCTATCATGTTAAGTGTACATGAGTGTTCGTGTTCTTGTATTTATGTCAGGCTTAGGATTATGCCCTATCGTGTTAAGTGTACATGAGTGTTCGTGTTCTTGTATTCATGACAGGCTTAGGATTATGTCCTATCGTGTTAAGTGTACATGAGTGTTCGTGTTCTTGTATTCATGACAGGCTTAGGATTATGTCCTATCGTGTCAAGTGTACATGAGAGCTCGTGTTCTTGTATTCATATCAGGCTTAGGATTATGTCCTATCGTGTTAGGTGTACATGAGTGCTCGTGTCCTTGTATTCATGTCAGGCTTAGGATTATGTCCTATCGTGTTAGGTGTACATGAGTGCTCGTGTCCTTGTATTCATGTCAGGCTTAGGATTATGTCCTATCGTGTTAGGTGTACATGAGTGCTCGTGTTCTTGTATTCATGTCAGGCTTAGGATTATGTTAATATCGTCAAGACTTGATTATTGTAACAGCTTGCTTATTGGTGCACCAAAACAACTTATTCATAAGCTACAGATTGTACAAAATACCGCTGCTAGAATCATATCACTCCGCCGAAAGTATGATCACATAACCCCTGTCTTACAGAATTTGCATTGGCTCCCGATCGAGCAGAGAATCACTTTCAAAATTTTATGCTTGACTTACCAATGTGTTTCCGGTACTGCCCCTGCATACTTAACTGAACTAGTACAACCCTATTCGCCTGGTCGATCACTCAGATCTGTCAATCAGATGCTGCTAAACGTCCCAAAAGTAAATTCTACTACATATAGCCACAAAACTTTCGCTTATGCAGCTCCCACCGAGTGGAACAATCTACCACTTAGTCTAAAAAACTCAGCATCATTAGATATTTTCAAATCACAACTGAAAACCACCCTTTTCAAACGAGCATATTCTCAGTAGATATAGCTATTACGCACTAGCGCTTAGAGCACGCATTGTCATGGATTCAGCGCTTTATAAATGTACTTATTATTATTATTATTATTATTATTATTATTATTATTATTATTATTATGTCCTATCGTGTTAGGTGCATATGAGGGCTCGTGTTCTTGTATTTCGGGTTTAAAGGTACAAAACAAAGTAAGAGGATACGTTGGATTGAAAGTTCAATTGACTCACTTACGATTGATTGATGAATATTTGAATAACTAATTTAATGATTGTTTAATTGGCTGATTGATTGGTTGATTAATCGGCTAGATCACTAACTGGATGATTAACTGAGTGACTCATGTCATTGACTGGC